>JARQOD010000005.1:490238723-490292747 GCA_033576555.1 Oophaga sylvatica
TGTGTTTTTCTGTTTGATTGTGAGGGAAAAACAACAAAACAAAGGAAAAAGTTAACAAAAAAAAGCAAACTGTTTTAAATACTACAAATAATATTTAAAGCAGAACTCACCAACTCAGGAGACATTTTCTTCAATCTTAGTAATGAGGTCTGTAAAGAACTCTGTCATGTCTTTCTGTTCCCCCCGGTGTTTAGTGGCTGTTTGTCCATGGTATAAGTCTTACAGAAGGGTCTGGGTTATAAGCTTACATTCACTCTCCTGTAATAAATGCAACCATTATCAAAATTCAGCCTCAGGTGTATGACACCACAGAATCAAAAGATGGCAGTCTACCCATCTAAATTTATCTAGGAGTGTGAAAGGGTTAATTTACCATTCATGCAACGCATCACATCCTCTGTGTTGTCCTGAATTAAATAAGCAGTAAGCACCACCTAGTGGTGGTAGCACTTTATCATTTAAAGAGTCGTCTTTTTCAGAAAATGATTTGTTTAAGTCAAATTTTTGTGTTAAAATATTTAAAAAAAAACAAAAAAACACGTCTTAGGCTAGTTTCACACCAGCGTCTGACCAACCTGCGTCGGTCAGCGCACGGCCACCGCTAAGCTCTGCCCCCCGCCGCGTCTCCTCCAGCTCGCTCCGCCTATGGGCGCATGACGCTGCATGCGACCTGCGCACCCTATCTTTAGCATTGGGTTCGCAGGCCGTACGCAGTTCGTGCACAGGTATGCGTTTTGCCGGCTCAAGCGGCCTTCTGACGGTGCGCCAACCTGCGCCCAACGCACCGTGTTGCATTTTGGTGCGCTCGGCACACCGTCAAAAGGACGCATGCGCCGGCAAACGCATACTACGTACGGCCTGCAAACCCAATGCTAAAGATAGGGTGCGCAGGTCGCATGCAGCGTCATGCGCCCATAGGCAAAGCGAGCGGGAGGAGGCGCTGCAGGGGGCGGAGCTTAGCGGCGGCCATGCACGGACCAACGCAGGTCGGTCAGATGCTGGTGTGAAAACTAGCCTTACTCTATATGAAAAATAGAGGGATTTTCGGGTACTCACCATAAATCTCTTTCTTGGAGCCTTCATTAGGGGACAAGGTTACATGGGTGTGTACTGCTGTTGCTAGGAAGCTGACACTATGCAAAATAAAATGAGAATAGCTCCTCCCCGGCCAGTATACAACCCACCGACAGGCACTAGGCACCTCAGTTGGTGAAAAAAGCAGTAGGAGAAGCACGAGAACACTACGAAGGATGTACCCAACAAGAGGCTTTTGGCCCCAAAAACGGTACAACTTTATGAAAACAAGGGAGGGTGCTGTGTCCCCCCAATGAAGGCTCCAAGAAAGAGATTTTACGGTGAGTACCCGAAAACACGGATTTTGGTAAAGACTTACCTGTAAAATCCTTTTCAGCGAAGGAAGGAAGAGAGACACAGTAATTCATTACTGATGGGTAGGCGGAGCCCCAGATCAGGATGTTACCTCAGATCAAAAGAGTGATGACTGGCTGGCCCCTCCAGCTCGGGCTCCTCCTACTCAGCTCCAGTCGTATCAAAGCTTTTAGGAAAAGAGCCAAGATCACCAGCAGAGCAACATAACCCTTCTGAAGGAACTTCAGAGAAAAAACACAAGGATACAGGTTATGCATGCAAAGAAAGCCAAAAAACCACAGAGTTCCAGGTACTACTCACGGAACCCTGACTACTGCGATGAGCTGGCGATGCTGGAACAGAGCCTTAGCGCGCTGACCTCAGCCAGATAATCGCTATCAGATAAGGGTCGCGCTGCATCTGAAAACATCAACACACTTCTGCCGTGGGAGGGTGCTGTGTCTCTCTTCCTTCCTTCGCTGAAAAGGATTTTACAGGTAAGTCTTTACCAAAATCCGTGTTTCAGCTGCAGATGAAGGAAGAGAGCCACAGTAATTCATTACTGATGGGACGTCCCAAAGCAGTTCAAAAATAAGGGTGGGAAAAAACCAATAAAAGGCAGAAACCCAACAACCTTAACAACAAAGCGCAACCAGCGCTAAACACAAGTTCATCCAGAACTTTTAACTACAGCTGCCTGCAGGACCCTACGTCCGAGAGCTGCATCAGCGGAAGCACTGACGTCCACTTTATAAAATCTTGTAAACGTGTGGACAGAGCGCCAAGTCGCCACTCGGCAAAACTGCACTGCCGAAGCACCTTGATAAAAAGCCCACGATGAAGCCACAGCTCTCGTGGAATGGGCTTGAATCTAAATCGGGCAAGATTCACCCCGAAGACGGTAAGCTTCCAAAATAGCTGACCGGATCCAACGAGCTATAGAACCCGTGGAAGCTCGTTGACCACACCGACGACCTGCCGGAACACAAACAGGGAGTCGTCTCACGAAAACCTTGTGTAATAGATAGATAAAACTTCAAGGCCCGCACTAAATCCAATGTGTGTAATCTCGCTCTTTCGTATTCTTCGGATCCGGACAGAGTGAAGGCAACACAATATCCGGTTACATGAAATTGTGACACACTTTAGGCAAAAAATCACCCGAGTGCGAGCACTACACGATCGGAAAAACTCCAGAAAAAGGAGGCGAGCAAGAAAGAGCTGCCAATTCAGAAACTCTCCTCAAGGAAGTGACTGCAACAAGGAAAGGGACCTTCCAAGAAAGTAAAGAAGGCTAGCAGAAACCATAGTTCAAAGGTTATGCTGAAGAGCCTCAAAACAAGGTTGAGCCGCCAAGGAGACACGGGTGCCTTCCGTGGCGGAAACTTACGAGAGATACCTCGGAAAAAGGAGAGCACGTCTCTATTCGAAGCAATGGTTCTCCGGAATAATAAGGACAGAGCAGAAATCTGACCTTTCAGAGTGCTAACTGCCAAAACCTTGTCTAGCCCATGCTGCAGAAAAGCCAACAGGTTGGGAATGGAAAATTTTCTCGGGTTCCGAGAAGACCCCAAACACCACGAAAAGAAGGTTTCCCAAATTTTGTGGTAAATCCTAGAAGTAGCCGGACATCTTGCAGCACGAAGGGTAGCAATGACCTCGGCTGAAAAACCTCTACGGGTCAAGATTTTGGTCTCAAGAGCCACGCCGTCAAACGCAGGGACATCAAGTCCGGATGACAAATGGATATTGGCGGGAATACATAGATCAGCTCGAATGATCCCACTGAGCCACTAGAGCATCCACCGCCACCGCCTTCGGGTCCTTGTACCTGGACATGAATGTCGGTAACTTGGCATTGGACCTGGATGCCATCAAATCCACTTGGGGGGTTCCCCAGCGAGAGCACAGTAGTGCAAAGACTTCCGGGTGGAGGCTCCATTCCCCGGGATCCATCCTTCTGCGACTGAGAAAGTTCGCTGTAATATTCTGAACCCCTGGAATGTGAATCGCCGAAATGGCTGGTACATTGGCCTCTGCCCAAATCAGAATTCGGGACACCTCTACCAAGAGTCTGGAACTCCTTGTCCCACCTTGGTGATTGATATACGCGACAGCCGTCGCATTGTCTGTCTGCACACGGACTGGCAGACCGCTCAAAGGGACGTCCAATGTTGGAGGCAAAGAAAATCGCCCTCAATTCCAGGATGTTGATCGGAAGCACAGACTCTTCCGGTGATCATACCCCTGAATCCAGAGATTGTTCCAAACACCCCCCCACCCGTCAGGCTGGCATCGGTGGTTATGACTGACCACAGCAGAGGGAGGAAAGACTTCCCCAGGGAGAATGCCCCTGGCTGTAACCACCATTCTAGAGAATCCCGCACCGCGCGAGAAATGGTGACACTGCAATCCAGCGATTGCGACTGATTCCATCGACTCAAGATGAACCTTTGAAGAGTCCTGAAGTGGAACTGGGCAAAATGGAATTGCCTCCATGGACGCCACCATCAGTCCCAGAAGACGCATACACTTCCGTAGGGACATTGCCGTTGAGTATGTCATAATCTGTACATGTCGAAGAAGACATGACTGTTTGTCTGGTGGTAGGGAAACTACCGACCGAAACGTGTCGAGATGCATTCCCAAAAAGAGAATTGTCCTCGATGGTTCCAGGGACGACTTCTCCCAATTGACCAGCCAACGAAGTCTTTCAGAAAACTGAAGAGACAAATCCCGAGCCGTCAACGCCTCCTCCTCCGAGGAAGCCACGATCAAAAGATCGTCCAGATAAGGGAGAATCGTAATCCCTGTCTTCGAAGGAGTGCCATGAGGGGCGCCAGAATTTTTGTAAGACCCTTGGCGCTGAGGCTAAGCCGAACGGCAGAGCCACGAACTGGTAATGATTCTGACCTATGGCAAGTCGAGGAAAGCGCTGATGAGCCTTTCCGATGGGAATATGCAAATAGGCGTCGCGAATGTCGATTGACACCAGAAAATCGTTCTGTGACAGAGCTGCCACAACGGAACGAAGCGACTCCATGCGAAATTTCCGGGAATGGACATGCCGGTTCAATCGCTTGAGATCCAGAATCGGGTGAAATTTGTTCTCCTTTTTGGGAACTATAAAAAGGTTGGAATAAAAACCTTTTCCTCGGTCCCTCTGACGGAAACCGGTATCACTACACACCCTTTTGTAGTAGCGATTCGACCTCTCGCTGTAGAGCGACAACAAGCTCGGGTTCTGACGGAACGCGAGACTGACAAAAAACATTTGGGGGTTGAGAAGCAAACTCTATGAAATAGCCTGCCGACACTATCCGCGTTACCCAGGAATCTGGAACGCGAGCCATCCAAGTCTCCTTGAAAAGAGCAGGCGACCCCCCACTCGAGAATCCTCGAGTGGACCCCTGGCGTCAAACCGACTATGCGGTTTTCTTGTCAAGTTCCCGCTTGTTCTGGCGGAAACTCTGCTTCCAGGGAGTACGAGTTTTCTGAGAGGATTTCTTTCCTGAGAAAGAAGGACGACCGATCCCCACGAGGAGTGACTAGATCGTCCTCGGTCCCGAAAGGACCGCCGACCACTATAAACACCAGGCTTACTGGACACCAAGGCCATAGCCCTTCACTGTGGTAATGCTGATTCCTTCGCCTTAGCCTTGGAAATCAGCTCTGTGAGGTCGGATCCAAAAAGATGGCCACCTTTGTAAGGTAAGGCCAACAACCCTTATTTGGAAACTGCGTCCCCGGCCCACTGTCTGAGCCATAAAGCTCTTCTGACTGTGACCGCTGAAGCTTGCGCTTTGGCCAGCAGAGATGCCGTATCCAGACCGGCATCAAAGATATAACAGGTTGCCTCCCGTATCTCAGATAACGGAGATTCATTTTGCAACTCCGTCTTCAGACGTGCCTACCAGCTTAGAGAAGCTCTAGCAGCACACATGGATCCTAGCACTGCTCGAAATCCATGACCCGCAGTCTCATAGCTTGCATTTGCCGCCAATTCTGCCTTTCTATCCAAAGGCTCCTGTAAGCTCGCTTTTCCCTTAATAGGGAGTAGAGAGGATTTACTAAGCTGAGACAAAGATACATCCACTTCAGGAGCAGAAGTCCAATTAGCCTTTAACTCCGTAGAGCAAGGATAAAGTGTATCAAAAGAAATGCGTTTCCATGAAAACGCTTATCTGGACATAGACGTTTCCTCCTCTATTACACCATTAAGCTCATCCAGAGCTGGCAATGTTGTGCGCGAAGCACGGACTCCTGGAAAATGCGTGCTGATTTACCAGGACGACTAGTTACCTCCTCCGGTAACTGTAGTATATCTCTCATGGCTTCAATTAATGCCTCCGTACGCTTCGTCATAGAGGAACGCCCCTGCGGCTCGTCCGCATCTGAATCGGATATTTCTCCATCCGAATATAAAGGGAACTCAGCCCAATATCAGATACATCTGACTCGCTCCGTGTAGAGGCCGGTAACGGCCTGCGTCGCTTCCTCTGAGAGGAATTAGCAGACACATATTGACCTAAAAGGTCAGATAAGTTATTAATCGATCGAGCGATATCATCCAATTTACCACCGCTGTCGACCGCAGCGCTAGATGCTGTGGAGGTCTGCGTATCTGATTGCCGCAATGGCACTGGACGTGAACCGCGGCATCTGAACTCTATTCAGACATGTCTCGCCTGTATGAGCAGGTCAAAGCGGTAATACCAGCAAAAAACACTATGCGGTTTTTTTTTTTTTTTTTTTTTTTTTTCAAACGCTGAAGGGTTAACGCTCCACCAAGTAGAGTTACCCCAGCGGTATTCAGTCAGCAAATTTAGCAGGTAGAAATAACCCTCAAAGGGGTTAATATTGCAAACTCACCAAAATATATATATATTTGTGAGCCCCAGCCAATTTTTTATGTCTCTGATGAGACAGCAGCTGCAGGATAGCGATCGCTGCGCTGCGGGGTGAGGAATCCGCACTCACCCAGCTGGCCGTGGTGTCTATATGAGGAGGGGAACGGTCCGAGGAGCCCAGGAGCCTGAGTAATGGCCGCCACAGTGAGGGGGTCGCAGGAGAAAAGCCAGAGCGCGCGTCTTCCTGCTCAAAAGACCGGGATAGATAGGCCACGCCCCTGCTAGCTCAAATAAAGAGCGCGAACTCTCCCCGCTCCTGCTCCCTCTCTGTCCTGCAGCTATCTGCCTGCGGACAAAAAATCACCACATCTTCATGTAGTAGCGCTGTCACAGCAGCGCTGAAGCATACTGACTTTACATGTAGTAGCGCTGTCACAGCAGCGCTGAAGCTTACTGACATTTACATGTAGTAGCGCTGTACAGCAGCGCTGAAGCTTACTGACATTTACATGTAGTAGCGCTGTCACAGTAGCGCTGAAGCATACTGACTTTACATGTAGTAGCGCTGTCACAGCAGCGTTGAAGCATACTGACATTTACATGTAGTAGGGCTGTCACAGTAGCGTTGAAGCATACTGACATTACATGTAGAAACGCTGTCACAGTAGCGTTGAAACATACTGACATTACATGTAGTAGCGCTGTCACAGTAGCGTTGAAGCATACTGACATTACATGTAGAAGCGCTGTCACAGTAGCGCTGAAACATACTGACATTACATGTAGTAGCGCTGTCACAGTAGCGCTGAAGCATACTGACATTACATGTAGTAGCGCTGTTAATTCAGACGCTAAAGCACTCACACATAATTATTATTAAAATTTGTGTGGAGTACTCACCAGCCAAGGCGCCACAGGGACCCTCAGGGGTTTCTGGCGCAGTGCCCATGCTTCCCCCCAGGGCGAAGAACGCAGTGACCGCACGTGTGGTTTGCGTTCCGCCAGAGAAGCTCTCCTCATCCCCCAGGGCGGCAAGGATTCTGCAGGGACTTTGAGTAAATACAGATCCGCCAAGGGAGAGGTTGGGGTACAGCAGCGCTGATACCCCTGAGACCTCTAGACCAACTAGTGATCCAAGTCTCCTGTCCGAATATTAAAATAATAAAATCTTCTGAGGAGCTGCATTAGCAGCGACCATCCTCTGGGACCTCAAATCTTAGACTGGAGCTGAGTAGGAGGAGCCCGAGCTGGAGGGGCCAGCCAGTCATCACTCTTTTGATCTGAGGTAACATCCTGATCTGGGGCTCCGCCTACCCATCAGTAATGAATTACTGTGGCTCTCTTCCTTCATCTGCAGCTGAAATCCCTCTTTCTTTATCGCCTCATTGGGGGACACAGGTTACCATGGGACGTCCCAAAGCAGTCCCAAGGGTGGGGAGTATGGATTTTGAAGAAGTGCCTTAGGTCGGTCGGTGAGCAACCGCCGCCTGCAGTACATTTCTACCTAAGCTTGCATCGGACGAGGCCTGGGTTTGGACCCGAAAACCCTTGCAAAGGTGTGCAAGGACGACCAGGTTGCGGCCCTGCAGTTTTGAGGCGCTGATGCCTGGTGGCGGACAGTCCAGGAAGCCCCTACAGCGCGGGTGGAGTGGGCTTTAACAGTAGTGGGGGGTGCTTTTCCTGAACGTGGTAAGATTCAAGGATGGTGGAACGGGTCCAACGAGCGATAGTGGACTTTGAAGCCGGGAGCCCTTTCCGACGACCTTCGGAGATGACAAGCAGGGAATCTGATTGACGAATAGGGGCTGTCCTGGAAAGATAGACACGAATGGCTCTGACAACGTCCAGACTGTGGAGGGACTTCTCTAGTGGATGAACCGGGGACGGACAGAAGGACGATGTCTTCGTTGATCTGGAAAGAGGTTACCACTTTGGGGAGAAAAGAGGGAACTGGCCTGAGAACTACCTTATTCTGATGGAGAACCAAATGCGGGGGCCGACAGGATAAGGCTGCTAGCTCGAAGACTCTCTTGACGTAATGTTGATTAGGAAGGTTACCTTCCAAGAAGGAGCGAGAAAGGAATGTCCTGAATGGGCTCAAAGGGTGCCCCTTGTAGGGCGCTAAGAACGAGGTTAAGATCCCGTGGTTCTATTGGGGAGTGGTAAGGGGGGGCCAAATGGGCAACGCCCTGGAGGAAGGTCTGACCTGAGGTAAGAAGGCCAAGTCCCTTTGAAAGAGAATCGACAGTGCAGAGACCTGACCTTTTAGTGTGCTGAGGGACAGGCTAGAGTCTAGGTCGGATTGGAGGAACCCAAGGATGGATGGGAGGGAGAAGGACATTGGAAAGGTATTGTTGTCCTCGCACCATCGGAAAAAGGCTTTCCAGTACCTATGGTAAATGTGGGAGGAGGCTGGTTTTCTGGCTTTGATCATGGTTTGAATGACCTGGTTTGAAAAAACCCGATTTCTCTCTGACCTGCTGCTTCAACGGCCATGCCGTTAAATTCAGAGACTGAGAACTCTGGTGGTAGAGGGGGCCTTGCAAGAGTAGATCTGGACGGCCAGGAAGCCTCCAGGGGACATCCGAGAGCATGTTCACCAGCTGTGCATACCAAGATCGCATTGGCCAATCTGGGGTTATTAGAATGACTGGAATGACCTGTGACTATCTTTTTTACCACCCTTGGGATCAGGGCAAGGGGTGGGAACAGGTAAGGGAGAACGAATTGGGACCACGGAATGACCAATGCGTCGCTGCCGATGGCCAGAGGGTCACCGGACCTGGCTACGAAGCGGGGAACCTTGTGGTTCATCCGAGACGCCATGAGGTCGACGTCCGGGTGCCCCAACGCTAACAGGTTTGTTGGAAGACTGAGGGGTGGAGAGACCACTTGCCTGATGCTAGGCCCTGGCGGCTTAGGAAGTCAGCTGCCCAATTGTCCACCCCCGGAATGTGGACGGCAGAAATGGCCGGGACGTGTCGTTCTGCCCAGCGCAGAATCTTTGTTACTTCTGCCATAACTTGCTTGCTGCGGGTTCCGCCCTGATGGTTTATGTACGCCACAGCTGTGGCGTTGTCTGACTGAATGCGGACTGGTTTGTCCCTGAGAAGAGATTGCCATTGGAGTAGGGCTAGGAAGATTGCCCGGATCTCCAGAAGATTGATGGGGAGCTGGGTTTCCTGGGGGTTCCATCGGCCTTGCGCTGTTTTCTGGCGGTAAACTGCTCCCCACCCGAGTAGGCTGGCGTCGGTGGTGATAACCTGCCAGTGAATCAGGAGAAAGGACCTCCATTGCAGGATTGAGGGGGACGAGGTCCACCAGATCAGGGATTGCCTCACTTTGGGAGGCAGAGTTATCGGGCGGTCCAGAAATGCCGGATTCTTGTCCCAGGAAGACAGGAGGGCCAGCTGAAGAGGGCAGGTGTGGAATTGGGCAAAGGGGACGGCTTCCATGGAAGTTATCATCTTCCCCAGAACTCTCATGCAGAACCGGAGGGTGATTGGGGTTGGGCGCTTGAGTGATTGGATTCCCTTCGCGTGAGCCGAGAGCTTGTCCCTCGGGAGAAGCACGCGGGCCCGGATCGTGTCGAATTCCATGCCGAGGAAGACTAGTTTCTGAGTGGGGTACAGAGTTGATTTCTCTCTGTTGACTATCCAGCAGAGGCGGGTTAGAGTGTCCAGGGTGACCTGAAGACTCTGAAGGCAGTCTTGGTGGGATGAGCCTTTGATCAGTAGATCGTCCAGGTATGGGATTATGAGAATCCCCCTGGCGCAAAGGATGGCCATGATCTTCGTGAAGACCCTGGGGGCCGACGCTAGGCCGAAGGGGAGCGCCGTGAATTGGTAGTGATCCTCCTGGATAGCGAATCGAAGGAACCTTTGGTGCTGTACACAAATGGGGATGTGGAGGTAAACAACCTTTATGTCTACGGAGCAGAGGAATTCCCCCGGTTCCATAGAAGCAATTACTGAGCGTTAGGGATTCCATCCTGAAGTGGCGGAT
Source organism: Oophaga sylvatica (assembly GCA_033576555.1). Taxonomy (NCBI): domain Eukaryota; kingdom Metazoa; phylum Chordata; class Amphibia; order Anura; family Dendrobatidae; genus Oophaga; species Oophaga sylvatica. The sequence goes on from JARQOD010000005.1 coordinate 490,248,947, forward strand.
TCGAACATGGCGATTGAGAAGTTTCAGGTCCAAGACTGGACGAAAAAGAGCTGTCCTTTTTTGGGACTACGAATAGATTGGAGTAGAACCCTGCAAAGCGATCGTTTGGTGGGACGGAATGATTACCCCGGTGGCTAGGAGGAAAGTGACGGCCTGTAGGAAAGCCGTATTGTGGGACGGCTGCCTTTGGGAGAGGGACAGAAAGAAGCGTGGCTGAGGGAGGGAGGAAAATTCGATTTTGTAACCCGTGGTAATGATTTCCCTGACCCAGGAGTCGTCCACCACGGCCAGCCACGAGTCCCTGAAGGACAGAAGTCTGCCCCCCACCCTGGATGAGCTCCCAGATGGGGGTGACCCGTCACTTGAACAGAAATCTGTTAGTGCGGGGCCCAGCTGGTTTGGTGGGCCTGCCCTTTGGTCTCCAGTTGGGGGCGGGTTTAAACGATGGTCTCCTCCGCTCTCCTGGTGCGGAAGCACGGTACTGCTGTGAGGTGCCCTCTGTAGGAGGGAATGGCCGAGAGGGTCTAAAGGTCCGCGACGTTTTGCTTCTAAAGGGACGTGAGGGTCTAGACTGAGGGAGGGAGGTGCTTTTTCCTCCGGTTGCGTCGGAAATTATCTGGTCCAGGCCAGCTCCGAAGAGTCTAGATCCTTGAAAAGCCAGATTGGTGAGTGATTTTTTGGATGTGGTGTCCGCATTCCATGTTTTCAACCAGAGGATGCGGCGTATGGCTACGATATTGCTGTTAGCTCTTGCAGAGCACCCAGCTGCATCCAGGGAGGCATTTTGAAGGTACTTGCCGGCATGTTCGATTTGGTCAGCTAAGTCCGCAAGTTCATCCTGAGGGGCTGACGCTAGGATGCCCTTGCGAAGTATCCTTGCCCAGGCTGAGATTGCTTTCGCCACCCAAGTGGAGGCGAAGCTGGGGCAGAGGGAGGCACCGGTTGCCTCAAATACCGATTTGGCCAGGGATTCAATCTGTCTGACGAATCCCTTAGTGAGGCGCCGTCTGGTAGGGGTAGGACAGTGTTAGAAGACAGTCGAGAAACCGGCGGGTCTACCTTAGGAGGCTCCGTCCACATTGTAAGAAGGTCCGAGCTAAAGGGATATAGTACGTCCAGGTGCCTACGTCCTAAGAAACGCTTTTCTGGGTGTTCCCAGTGTTTCGCACCGGTAGCCTCGAACTCCCTGTGTTTGGGAATGGCTCGGGATGGAGGCCTTGCTCGTTTAAATGAAATAGAGGGGTCCTGCGGAGGTATGTTTTCCTCCTGTAACCTCAGCGTTTGGATGATAGCCGATATCAGGCTATCGACCATGTCCTGTGCCTTGGGTGTGCTGTCTGTGTCTGATTCAGACTGGGACTCAATGTCTGACCCAAGGTCCTCCTCCGAAGAGGGGGTTTAGGGAGAAGAGGACCATCTGGCTGCTAGAGAGTGCCCTGGTGAGCTAGAGGAAGACCCGGGCAAAGCCCGCTTCCTAGAACTTCTGCCCGGTCTATCCTTTGGGGTTCATGGTCAGGTGCTGGCGACTCGCCGTTGGGGGCGTTCGAAGCACTGGTGGCTGAGCTGAAGCAAGTTGTGGGATTCTTTCCAGGACCTGGACCAGGGACTGGGATACCTTAGTCAAGTCTGCGACTGACTGAGACATGGCAGCGGCCCACTCTGGTGGGGGGGCGTGCTCTGATCCTGGAAGTCAGTGAGCTCCTGGGGTGCCAACATGGTAGGGGTACTGCAGGACGGGCAGTAGGGGGATGACTGACCCGATGCCCACTTCTTGCTACACCTTGCACAGGCGTAATGAGTTATAGTGGGCCAAGCAGGGGGCGCCATTGTGGAGTTGGGCATATGTAGAGAGGCTGTGCTCTAGGAGGGTGAGCTGAGGAAAATCTGCTGCGGAAGGAGTATACTGCAGAGGAGGGCTATTTAGTGGCGCCGGTTTAGAGGGGCTAGTGCCTACCCGATATCCGAGCTCTTTTGCAGTCGATCTGAAGGTTGGTGTCCCCCAGCTGATCTGTACCGGACCTGCACGTGGTTTCAGAGCAGCGTGAGGTGGTAGGAAGTTACAGGACCTTCCGGTGGGCGTGGATTAAGGCCTAAGGGCTGCGATAGGCTGGGGATGGGCAGGGCAAAGGTGCCCAGCGTCCCTGTGATATGCTGAGCTGGGAGCGTGCTCTAAGATGCCATCTTTCCTGAGACTGAGGGGGAGAAAAGAGCGCCAAATATGGGCGCGCAGGAAGAGGAGGCGTGTCTATAGACGGGCCCCTAGGGGGGATGCTGCAGGGAGTCTCCATTGTTCAGGCGCTGTGGAGGTGACGTGTGCTGGGCGCTGTATGTGGCGCCTGGTAGATGCGGACAGGCGCTGGAAGCGCCGATTAAAGCGGTCCCTCGGGCGCTGTGTGCGGCGCCTGCCTGATGCGGTTGGGCGCTGGAAGCGCCGAATGATGTGTTTCCCCGGGCGTTGTGTGAGGCGCCTGCCCTGCCGTGGACGGGCGCTGGAAGTGGCGGTTGGTGTGGCAGGGAGATTTGAATGTCAGCTGATGTGGTCCCCGCCGGGTTTGTAGTTAGAAGCGGCGGGAAATTTGAAACTGGAATGTGGGCTGGTTAGGGGAGACGCTGCGGCTGCACTGTACAGTGTTACATTGCCATCTGCGACGTCCTTTTCTCCTTTGTAGCTGAGGGTGCCGCGGGCCCCGGGTAGAGGAGGTCGCTGGGAGACAATAGATCCTCCTTCCCTTGGGGTACAAAGGTGGGAGGTCACCGCTGGTAACCACCGTCTTCCTCTCAGCCCTCTGCTAGGACAGGGGTGAGGGGGGGATTCGGCTAGGACTGCCACCGGTCATCGCCCAGGAGCACCGTGAGTGGCGGTAGGGGATGCGTCCTGCCTGCGGGCCTGAGAGGTGCTGTTCGGACGACACCACACTGCTCGCTTAGCCGCAATATGGGAAGGCAGGGTGAGGCTTTACACCCCGTTTCCCTGAAGCTGTATCTGAAAAATAAAGCAAAAATGTTAACACAAAGCAAGACCTGAAAGGAAAGATTAAGGTTAGCTGCTGATCTGGGAGATCCAGGTCCGCCTCCTACAGATACTAAGCACAAACTGAGGTGCCTAGTGCCTGTCGGTGGGTGTATACTGCCGGGGAGGAGGTATTCTCAATTTATTTTGCATAGTGTCAGCCTCCTAGCAACAGCAGCACACTCCCATAGTAACCTGTGTCCCCCAATGAGGCGATAAAGAAAAAAAATATTGCAATTTTCACACTAAACACTTGGACTTTTTCTTTTTTTTTTAAGAAGCTAAATTTCTGTTTCAGGAAACACAACATATAAAGAATCAAGAATTGTAAACTAGTCGAAAAATTAAACTACTTAACTGACACTCCACTTACCATTAAATAAGTAAACATTTTCTGCAATTCCAGTAAGGTAGTCTTATGTTTAATATCATCTGAATACTATAAAAGAAAAAGAAAAAAAAAAACTAATTTATAGTTTTCTAGAAAGAAAAATGGTTCAGATTGCTATCCATTTTACCTTTTATTAATAAGCACCACATAGTAAAATATTTCTAAGAAAAAAACCCACTAAAAACAATACACAAAAGAAAAAAAAGGTATAACAATAATTGACTGGGACCCCCGGCGATCCTGAAAACAAGACTGCAGGGGCTGACTGGAGCAGAGGTCTAGAAGGCGTATCGACCATCTCCAGCAGTCCCTAAAAGCGGAGCGGTGTATAATCAATCTACATTTTAATCGAATAAGACCCTGCAGAGACAAGTTATTGAAATAGTTGGTGGTCCCAATGGTTGGACCCCAGTGATCAGTGACAAAGTTTATTCTATTGATAAGGAATAATCAAAAAAGCAAAAACAAAAAACCTTCAATTTTCTTTTTTTCCGATCCTATATTGTCTAATAACACAATTAAAACTGAAAAATATATAATGAATACTTTGAGTGAAATCTGTGCATCAAAAGATCTTCCAAAGCGATGATAATGTGTGCAAAGCGCTGTGGAATAAGATAGTGCTACATAAACAAATAATATTAATAAGCTTAGCAACTTGGATTGGATTGAGGAAAACCTGCCATTTTATTAAGGCTGGCTGTATGCAGAAGTCTCCTGCTATTTTGGTTAAACCTATAACAGTATAAGGCCGGTTTCACACGTCAGTGTCTCAGGTACGTGTAGTGACAGATTCCTCACGTACCGGAGACACGTAGACACATTAAAATGAATGTGTCTATTCAAATGTCAGCGTGTTTTCATGGACCGTGTGTACGTGTGCAAAACACGGAGACATGTCAGTGTTCGTGGGAGCGCATGGACTGCAAAACGTGATGTACACGTGCACACGGAAAACAGTTCACACTGTCCTCTGTGCGCACGGACAGCTACAGTAAGCGCTGTCCCCTGCCTGTGGTGCTGAAGCTCCCTGTCATTCCCCCTGCTCTGCCGGCAACAGTGAGCAGGGTGAATGAATGAAAAACCCGACGTGGGGTCACCCTTAAGGTACTGCCACACTTAGCGATCTCGTTAGCGATCACGATAACGACGCAAGCTAACGAGATCGTTGGTGTGATCGCTTTTAGGTCGCTAGTAGCTGCCAAACAGGAGATCTCATAAACGACACATCAGCGGTCAGCGATCTCTTTAACGACTTTGGCGGTCGTTAGGATCTGTCATTAGCATGTACTGAGCGCTTCTGATTCATAGGAATTTCCAGCATCGCTCCTGCTCTCTGCGTCCTGCTAGCCTGCTTTGCAACTTCTGCGATCCTCTCTGTGACGCAAAAGAGAACCAACAGATATTGCGATCCACTCCGTGACGCTAAAAAACCCTAGTCCCGCCTGCGCCGCTGTCATATGCGTCACAAACGAGGTCGCTCGTCGTTCGCAAAAGGTGCCAAACACAGCAATATAGGCTCACCAGCGGGACGCCAACGATCAAAAAACGGTCCAGAACGCTAGTGAACGATCAGCGACATCACAGCAGGGGCCACATCGTTGCTACATGCCACACACAACGAGGTCGCTAACGAGATCGCTAAATAGTGACGTTTTAGCGATCTCGTTAGCGATCTCGCTTAGTGTGGCATACCCTTTAGTTTTGGAACCAACCAGGCAAAACTATACAGCTGCATGCTGCTATTATCAGGCTGGTAAGGGGCCATGAATATGGGCCCCCCAGCCTAAAAACAGCAGCCCGCAGGTGCCCAGAAATACGGATTTTTGTGTTACTCACCGTAAAATCCTTTTCTCCGAGACGCTCATTGGGGGACACAGGACTGTGCGGGTGTATGCTACTGCCGCTAGGAGGCTGACACTAAGTAAATATAAAAAAAGGTTAGCTCCTCCTCCGCCGTATACACCTCAGCACTGGCCGCAGGCAAACCCAGTTTAGTGCAAAAAGCAGTAGGAGGCTAAAGAATAAATCAGTGTTAATACAGGTACAATATATCCAGAAGTAAATCTACTGATATAGACCCAAACAAATAGAATTAACTTAGAAAAACTTAGAAAACGAAGCCATCCGGCTATAAGGGAGGGTGCTGTGTCCCCAATGAGCGTCTCGGAGAAAAGGATTTTACGGTGAGTAACACAAAAATCCGTATTTCTCCTTCGTCTCATTGGGGGACACAGGACTGTGGGACGTCCCAAAGCAGTCCCTTGGGTGGGAAACCGACTCCACAGTGTAATTTATAACCAAGCATTGCTTATAGGTGCGCAACCGCGCCCTGAAGAATCCTTCTACCCAGACTGGCATCCGCAGAAGCCTGAGTATGGACATTATAATGCTTGGAAAAGGTATGCAGACTGGACCAGGTTGCCGCCTTACAAACCTGTTCCACCGAAGCCTGATGCCGAAGGGCCCAGGAGGCACCCACCGCTCTGGTGGAGTGAGCCCTGATTCCTGCGGGAACCACCGCTCCTCTAATGCGGTAAGCCTCCTGAATGGCTAACCGAATCCACCTAGCTAAGGTTGATTTAGAGGCAGCGAGTCCCTTCCTGCGACCCTCAGGGAGAACAAACAGCGTGTCCGTTTGCCGAAAGGACGCCGTCCGAGATACATATCTCCTGAGCGCTCTCACCAGATCTAACGTATGGAGAGCCTTCTCAACCCGGTGCGTAGGAGCTGGGCAAAAAGAAGGTAGAACAATATCCTCATTGATATGAAAAGAGGACACGACTTTAGGCAAAAAAAGGTGGTGTTGGCCTGAGCACCACCTTATCCTGATGGAAAAGCAAGTACGGAGCCCGACAAGACAGTGCTGCCAGCTCCGAAACCCGCCTAATGGATGTTATGGCTACCAAAAACACCACTTTCCATGAAAGAAATGCCAGAGAAACCTCCTGCAGAGGTTCAAATGGAGATTCCTGCAGGACTCCCAGGACTAGATTGAGATCCCAAACATCTAAGGGAGCCTTGTAGGAGGGAACTATATGGACAACCCCCTGAATAAAGGTCCTAACCTGAAAATTAGACGCAATCCTTCGCTGAAAAAGCACTGACAAGGCTGATATCTGCCGTCTAAGCGTACTTGGCGCTAAACCTGAATCTAGGCCTGCCTGGAGAAATGACAGAATGTTTGGAATTGAAAACCGAAGCGGGGAACAACCATGTTCCCTGCACCAAGCAAAAAAGACCTTCCAAGTCCCGTGGTAGATGCGAGCCGAGACGGGCTTTCGGGCGCTAGCCATCGTCGCGGCGACCTTTTTAGAGAATCCAGCCCTGGTCAGGATCCAAGATTCAACGGCCAGGCCGTCAAACACAGGACCGCTGAGTTCTGGTGGTAAACTGGGCCCTGGGAGAGAAGGTCCGCGCGCTCTGGCAGTCGCCAGGGTATGTCGGCGAGCAACTGTACCAGCTCCGCGTACCAAGAGCGACGCGGCCAATCCGGAGCGATTAATATCGCTGGAACCCCTCTTTTCCTGATCTTTCTGATCACCCTTGGGAGAAGAGCTATTGGTGGAAATAAGTATGGAAGATGGAATTGATTCCACGGTAGAACCAGGGCGTCCACCGCAATTGCCTGCGGATCCCGGTACCGGGAGACGAAGTTGGGCACCTTGGCATTCATCCTGGAAGCCATCAGGTCCACATCTGGGGTTCCCCAGCGTCGGCATATCTGCTGAAAAATCTCGGGATGTAGTGACCATTCCCCTGAAGCTATGCCGTGACGGCTGAGAAAATCCGCTGCCCAGTTTTCCTCGCCCGGAATGTGGACTGCTGAAATCACGGAGTGATTTACCTCTGCCCAGGACAGAATCTGTTTTACCTCGTGCATAGCCGCCCGGCTGCGGGTACCTCCCTGATGGTTTATCTATGCCACCGCCGTGGCATTGTCTGATTGTATTCGGACTGGGCGGCCCGCCAGATGCTGGTGAAAATGCCTCAGAGCCAGCCGAATAGCTCGGATCTCTAAAATATTGATCGGGAGGATCGACTCCTGCTGCGACCAAGTCCCCTGGGCTGTGTGGTGACGAAACACTGCTCCCCATCCGAGCAGGCTGGCATCCGTTGTGACTACCATCCAGAAATTTGGAGGAAACAAACGGCCCTGTTGAAGAGTGGAGCTCCTCGTCCACCACATAAGAGTCTGTCTGACCTGCAGGGACAGACGGCACCGAAGATTGAGGAATAAGGGCTCCCGTCCCATACTGCCAAGAGTGCATGCTGAAGGGGGCGAAGATGAAACTGGGCAAATGGAATTGCCTCGATTGCTGCCACCATCCTTCCTAGGACCCTCATGCAAAACCGGATGGTATGAGGAATCGGTTTGCGAAGGATCCGTACCTCTTGACAGAGAACTAAGGCCTTGTCCTGAGGAAGGAATATCAACCCTTGAGCGGTGTCGAAATTCATCCCTAAGAAGGTGATCTTTCGAGATGGCACGGGAGATGACTTCTTCATATTCACCAGCCACCCCAGGCGAACAAGGGTGCCTAGGGTAATGCTGACACTTTCCTCGCATGTTTGGAAAGACGGACCCTTGATGAGAAGGTCGTCTAGATAAGGCAAGATGACTATCCCCCTGGAGTGCAGAATGGATACAACAGCAGCCATGACCTTTGTGAACACTCTGGGAGCTGTGGCTAGCCCGAATGGCAAGGCAGCGAACTGAAAGTGAAGTTTGCCGATGGCAAACCGAAGAAACCCTTGATGAGGGGGAAATATGGGGATGTGAAGATAGGCATCCTGGATGTCTATTGATGCTAGAAATTCCCCTTTTTCCATGGCAGCAATGACCGAGCGGAGAGACTCCATTCGGAAATGTCGAATTCTGACAAACCGGTTCAGTCTCTTTAGATCCAGAATGGGCCTTACGGTACCGTCCCTTTTTGGGTACAATGAACAGATTGGAATAAAACCCCCGACCTCTTTCGACCTCTGGTACAGGTACGACAACCCCGCTGTGTCGAAGAGATTCGACCGCCTTGAATAAGGCGCGAACCCGAGACTCCTCCTTGGGAAGGCGTGAGGGAAAAAAACGATTTGAGGGAAGGCTGGTAAATTCTATCTTGTACCCGAGGTGACTAATTCCCTGACCCACTCGTCTTGAGTAATCGATAGCCAAGTGGGGCGAAACCAGAGTAGACGGCCGCCTACTCTGGATGAATCGACCGGATTCTGCCTCCAGTCATTTATCCGAAAATCTTTGGGGCCTAGACCCTCTAGATCTCGGTTGTTGAGACCGCATTCTTCCCAATGGGTTGGTTTTGTAAGAGACCTGACGATCTCTGGCCTGATTAGGTCGACCTGAGCCGCTGGAACTGGCTGTTGCGGCCCAACCTGGGTTGCGAAAGGCTCTAAAACGAGGCTGAAGCTGTCGGCGAAAGGGCTGTTTGACTTTCTGCTGAGGCAAAAAAGAACTCTTCCCTCCTGTCGCATCAGATATAAGCTGATCCAGCTTTTCACCAAATAAACGACCGCTTTGATACGGCAAGGACGTAAGTGACTTCTTTGAAGTTGAGTCTGCTCGCCAAGTCCTCAACCACAAGGATCTCCTAATGGCAATCGCATTAGCAGCAGCTAATGCTGCGCAATTTGCCGCATCCATGGACGCGTTGATCAAAAATCACCTGCGAGAGCCATCTGATTAGATATCTCAAAAACCACAGGTGGCACTTCTACACCGTGAAGAGCTCTGTTCAGAGACTCCGACCAGGAAATCATTGCCTTGGCAACCCAAGTCGCTGCGAAGGAAGGAGAGAGAGATGACCCAGATGCTTCAAACACCGAGCGAGCCAGGCTTTAAATCAGACGATCCGTTGGATCCTTAATCGAGGAACCATCAGGAAGGGAGAGAAGCGTCTTAGGCTATGGTTCCACGGTCCGGAACCATAGTGCTTTGGACGGAGCGGAAATTCCGCTCCGTCTAAGCCCCGCCCCCTTTATGACGCGCGATCTTTCCGGAGGTGTTCAGGACACCTCCGGAACACCTCCGGAAAGAGCGCAGGGCTACATAGCCCTGTGTTAATTCTGTTGCGGCGACGCACCGTCGCCGCAATACGCGAGGACATGCTGCGGTCTGAAAAGACGCGCCGCATGTCCGTTTACGCAGGTCTGCCACCTGCGTATTGTTACGCATAGTGGAGACGGGATTTCTTGAAATCCCCTCCACTATGCTGTAACATCTGGACGCTGCGTGTTTGGCGCTGCGCCAGCGCACAGCGCCAAACACGCAGCGTTTCCTGACCGTGGAAACTCACCCTTAGATGCCAAGCGAGACACCGGAGGATCGACCACTGGGGATTCCGCCCACTTCTTAAGAAGTTCAGGGGCAAAAGGATACCTGGTATTGAGGGCCCTCTGTCCTGCAAAGCGCTTATCCGGTTTTTCTCGGTGGCGCTGCACAAGCTCCTCAAATTCAGGATGAGCACCAAAGACCTTATGAGTCTGTCTGGCTCTTTTGAAGGACACCTTATGACCCGAAGTCAAAGTGGATTCGTCGTCCACTCCCAGGGATTGATTGACAGCTTCTATAAGACTGTCAATTGTCTCCTGACAATTCGGGGCCTCTAGATTGAGGGACCCTTCAGACTCAGAATCCGAATATTGATCACTCGCTTCCGAAGGTGAGGGAGAGCGAGAAACGGAACTGATAGATGCCGAGGCCCCGGTCGGCATAGGCGACGCAGTATGGGTTCGTTTCCCCTGCGTCTGCCTGGTGAGAGCGCGGCCCCTGCAGGCCGGAGGTTCCTGAGGCGTAGTCAAGCCAGGTGAACCACTGTCCCTGCTCCTATCGGGAGCTTCAAGGGACTCGATTGCTCTGGTTAATGATGCCACAGATTGAGACAGAGACAAGGCCCATTCTGGAGGACCTGACGCACTGGGCTCGACTATAGGTGAGGGCTCCTGCGCCCGTTCGGAGTTACAGGCTTCGCAGACCCGATTAGTCTGGGCGTGCGGAAAAGGGGACCTACAGGCAATGCATGCGGTATACAGCACCGTATGAGACTTGGCCCTTTTGGACATACTGAATCTGTCGCAGATTGCCTGCCGCAATGATTTGGATGTGGCGGTACGGTCAGTGGAGCGGAGTGCAGAGGAGCGCAGTGGAGAGGAACAACCAGGCTGGAGGTAGTAGCACTTACCCCAGTCCTGTACCCCCAGCGTCCTTAAACAGCGTAATAGAGCGTAGACAAGAAAACGCCCGAGCTCCAGATTTCAAAAAGAGCGCTCCCCTGTCAGGGGGGCGTCTTCATATAGCCGAGCCTCAGGGGGAAGGGTCGAGGGGCGCGGCCTAATCCACTTCCGGCCGCGGCCTAGTCTCCGGCAAAAGCCGGGGACTAAATTTTGCGGCCCGGCCTAGAGCCGGCCGAAGCCGCGGCCTAAATTTTCGGCGGTGGCCGCCCGAGAGTCGGGGGGCGGGCCCGCCGGGAGATGACGCTGCCGGGGGCGGAGTCCTGAGACCGCGGCCTACCTTCCGGTCGAAGCCGGGTACTAAATTACTGGCCGCGGCCTAGTCCCCGGCCAAAGCCGGGGACTAAATTTTCGCCCGAGGCCTAGCGCCGGCCGAAGCCGGGAGCTAAATTTTTGGCGGCGGCCGCCCAGGAGTCGGGGGGCGGGCCGCCGGAAGCAGATGCACCCTTAGGGGGCGGACTTGAGCCGGGGACTTGCCTGTTCCTGGCTGAAGCCAGGCTGCCCGACCACCTCACAAACGCCGGCTCCCAGCTTCCAGCAACTTCCTGGCCCCCTCCATGTTCTATTCCGGTATGTTTATCCGTCTTCGTCCGTAGATTTGTCCCATGCAGAATATTATGCTTGCAGGGATGTGAAGATTAGAGGGGGACTTGCAGGAAAAAAAGTAGGACGGTGCAGGCACCCTAACTCCATCACCCCTTCAAGGGGTGAGGAGAGGGACCGTCCGCCTCCTTGCAGCACCGCAGTCTAGCATTGGTGGTGCAGTGGGGGCCGCACGGACTATAACATGCCACTGTACAACCTGAGGTTTCAATACCCCAGGGTGGTCAGGGCTGAGTCCGGCATCATGTCCCACGTAGCGGGAGAGGATACGTGGAGGCTTTACTCCACGTGCTCGCCCGTTGATGGTTTGGGGAGATCGGACCCCTTCAAAAGGGTCCGCCGCCCCTGTCACATCTTCGTGGGAAAGTAGAGAGAAAAAAAAAAAATGGTCTGGAAGAAACCAGACATGTGCCTCCATCAGACATTAAGCATGAACTGGGTTTGCCTGCGGCCAGTGCTGAGGTGTATACGGCGGAGGAGGAGCTAACCTTTTTTTATATTTACTTAGTGTCAGCCTCCTAGCGGCAGTAGCATACACCCGCACAGTCCTGTGTCCCCCAATGAGACGAAGGAGAAAAGGCGCATCTATTAGATTCGTCTTTTCTGGGCAGCTGCGGGCTGCTGTTTTTAGGCTGTGGGGGAGGGGCCCATATTCATGGCCCCTTACCAACCTGAGAATAGCAGCCCCCAGCTGTATAGTTTTTCCGGGTTGGTTCAAAACCTAAGGGTGACCCCACGTCGGGTTTTCCATTTATTCTCCCTGCTCGCTGTTGCCGGCAGAGCAGGGAGAATAATGACAGGGAGCTTCAGCACCACAGGCAGGGGACAGCACTTACTGTTGCAGTCCGTGTGGTCCTGATGCGGCACATGGAAATACCACGTATTTACACGGACATCTCCAGTACCGGAAATATCTGGACGTGTGAGACTGGCCTAAGATAGGGTATACCAAAAAATACCCCCAGAAGGCATTATGCCAAAACAGACAAGGGGGCTTGGCACCACATCGCACAGGAGGTAATATCTCATTGCATACATTTGTGGTTTTTTTTTGTCCTTTTAGTTCACTTGTTCCTGTAGGTTTAAAGGGAACCCGTCATGCTACGGTCCACAGTTCGTTGTTAGTAATGCAATACTAACACATTTTATTTTTTCATTAAAACCAGTGCTATAATCATGTGCAAAAAGCACTTTATATAGTTAGATCGTACCTACTCATTTAGTCATGGGGTGTGCTTCATTTCGGGACAGTTTAGATGCTAAAAAGTGACGACAGGTTCCCTTTAAGCTATTTTTGCCTTGTATGTTCGTAATATAGTATAACTTAATTAATTGCATATTGCCATCAGGGAACACTGACTTGTTTCATGTGTACACATGTATTTTGACCTGGCTCCTGTTACACACTATTTTATGTGGTGCTATCTTCTGGTTTCCCACTTGTTAACAGCTTTTATTGAATGATTTTTAGTCTTGTAAGAAACTTTCTATTGGTTTTTGCTACATATGGTTCTTGTGTACAATCCCATAAAATACCTTAGCAGTAAAGATGGCTTGTCTTGCCTCAGGTATCATGTAGAGTTGCTGAATGGTAGATGCCAAATAACACGTTGCTCCGAGATTTGTGAGTCCAACAAACCTGCATTCAGCCCGGACGTCATCATGTGGCCAGTAGTCCCATTTGTAAGGTGCGTGGGAAGCTGTGGTCCAAAATGGATGGTACAACATTTAAGAAAAAGGTCCAAATATATGCCAGAATTCGTACAGAGATGTATTTCAAGAACAGAATGTAAACAATTCCAACCAAAGCAAGCAACCTAAAGCAGCAAATACCCTATCAGGGAGTTTTAGGTCAATATCAGCCCCTCAGTCATAATCCACTTTAAATTACCTGACCAGAAAGGTTGTAAATAGTGATGAGCGAGCTCAGATAAGAGAGAGGGGTTCTGCAAGGAAAAATGGCAGAGGATCCCCAAATCCAGGTGTGACAAACTTGTTGCATCATTCCCAAGAAGACTCATGGCTGTACTAGCTCAAAAGGTGCTTCTACTCAATACTGTGCAAAGGGTCTGAATACTTATGACCATGTGATTTTAGTTTTTCTTTTTTAATAAATTTGCAAAAATTTCTACATTTGTTGTTTTTTCAGTCAAGATGGGGTGCAGAGTGCACATTAATGAGAAAAAATGGCTGCAATGAAACAAACAGTGAAAAATTTAAAGGGGTCTGAATACTTTCCGTACCCACTGTATGTACAAGGCATGCTGGAGTCCGGCCACACTTACATTTTATGAGTTGCAGGAAGCTGTGAGATAAAAATCTGCATACTTATGAGCAAGTGCTTTCTCCAACTGCTGACTTCAATAGGCTGGTAGTTGCAGGCCACAGCTCATGAATATTCAGACATTACAGTACAGTTGATATAAAAGTGCTTCTGTAAAGAAGATTAAGGCTGAATTTACACCCTCCTGAAACACAGACTGTGCTCAGTTCACAATATTCAGTCCAAATGGAGGGTCAGTAAATGCCTATGAGACCGTGAACTCTGGTCAGGGGAACCGCAGGTTGGGCTGAGTTTTGCTATCAGAACATGGTGTTTCATACAGAAGTGATTTTCGCCTTCATTTTGTTTACAGAGGGGAGAAAATCCTGGGTCATGAAATGCTAACCTAGCTAAGCACGACAGACAGTAAGTGTTAGAAATGCTCCGGCTCTTACACTGCATGTGCTGCGCCATTACCCAATTGTGTAACAGCCTGTAGTTCTCCACCGAGCCCTTCACCATTTCCACTAAGAGGTCGTACGCTGCCGCCCGGGAAGAATGGGATTTACATTTGGGTTGCAACTTGTCCTTTAAACTTGGTAACATGAACAGGAGGTTAAAGACGTCTCGGAGGAACTCCTGAAACCAAAAAAATAGAAGAGAAATCAAAACTGTAGCACCATGGACAAAGTTGGACATTCATTTTTATAATGGACAGCAATAATAATGATGATGATCCCCCACCTGGCCTTCTCTGGAAAACTTGAAAGGCGGTTTATGTTTGATGACGCTAGTTGCCAACCTCAGGAGTCCCGTCATACCATCGTCTTCTACATTGCCATCCTGGTAATCCAGGATTTCCCTGCTATTAGGAGAAATATAATCTATAAGGTTGTGTAATAGCCCTTACAGCTGGGTAATGCAAAGTAATACAGATGGTGGATTAATTTCTTGCAGTTTTCCAGGACTCTACTTGTAATCATTGAATGGAAACCTTTATAGGTATGCAGTTATATGGAGTTTCACCTTCTGGAATTTAAAGCTGTCATTCAACGACTGCAAGCAGAGACCTTAAAAGATGATTAATGGATGCACAAGTATATGTATCGCATAATTTATACAACACCTAAGCTATATTTACTGTATTTAAAACACCAATTAAAGACCAATTTCTAGCCTGATGAAGAGACCCGAGTAGTCTCGAAAGCTTGTAATTTGATACCATCTTTTCAGTTATCCATTAAAAGGTATCAACCACTGAGGACTCTCAATTCTGAATATTTTTCTATCTACTGGCTAACACGGTACGAAGATACACATCTTTCCTGTATCGCAAGAGAAGTAATGACAAAAAAAAGAGCTACCTGCGAATGCAGTCGGCCAAATGTCGAGCTAGTGCATCCAAATCAAGCAATGTTGTCTAGATTAAAAATGGGAAAATGGTTTTAAAAATAAATAGTTACCAGAATCCATTCATGTACACGTTTAAAAAGGGAAGCGGTCATGTGAAACAATGCCATTAACCTGCAGATATAGGGTTGATCTGCAGGTTAATAGCGTTCAGAAGCTGTCCAGCCACTGCACTGAAATCCTGACTACTCGGAGGAAATTAAAGGGACTATCAGCACAGGATGACTGTTCAAACTAAGCACATGCGCTCGGTGCTTTACTGTGTGAGGTAAAACACGCAGGTAGGAAGGTGTATATAAATGATTGGCCAATCTCCGCCTCCCTCTTCTTTGACAGCTCTTCCTTCATAGAGCTAGGGAAAGGCGGACAGAGGGAAACCAAGCAGGTGGTAAGGTGTATATAAATTACTTGCCCCACCATGATGCACCAAGCGCCTGTTCTGCAGGCTTTCAATAATAGAGGAATAGCTGTGACGGCTTCAGTCTCTGATCAGTACATACAGTACTGACAGCCGGCTCTGCAGTGTATCAGTACAGAACCGGCTGTCAGTCAGTGCCGGGGGTGCGATTTCAGCCATCGCTCACTGATTGAAGCCGCACCGGCCGAGCCTCAATGACTAAAAGCCCGAGGCTGCCAGGAGGAATACAGTTCATTTCCTCCGGGAAGGCGAGCCTTCAGTGCAGCAGCCGCACTGCTTCACAACGCTAGTAACCTGCAGACTGACAATATATCTGCAGGTTAATAGCCTTTTTTCTCGGGACAAATTCCCTGTACGGTATAAGATAAGTAGCAGATTGGCTGCAGAAAATCAGCTGAGTAACACTAACATCCGCTAAGTAGATGGGTAAAGTGCAGATTTTGAAACCCACATGTTATTAATGTACATTTTCAATATGCATTTCATACTTTCAGGAACTTGTGAGCCAAGGAGTAACTGAGCTGGCACAACCCCAAATACTTCTTGCAGAAGATGTTCAGGGACAATACTTTCAGATCATGGTGGTGCAACAGGATAGCATCTTTACTAAAGGGCATATTCATTCATACAGTAATAAAATATGACAGCGAGTCATCATCTGTAACTTACTCCATCAGTGGCATTACAAAGCCATGGAGCAAGATGACTGTTTCACACTGTGTAATGCTTTGTCTGGTCTCGGGTACCTGGCCTGACGAAGATACCAATTCGGTATTAAAGGGCATCTCCTTACCAATCAAGGAACTGACTTATGTTCTTTGGATGGTGCCTGTATCCTAATTTTTCTATACTGTTGTGTAGCTTGCCTTGCTGTTAGTCCACCATCACTCAGGAAAGGAGAAGAAAGACCATAATACTACAAGTGTTTACAAAAGTTGTGCTTACAATTGCATCATTCCAAATGAGCGCATCCCTCACTAATCTACCTATACCTTCACGTCGTATTAGGTTTATTGTGCTAAGAGGCGCCATCACTTTTGCAACCCCTATTAATGAACTCTACCAGAGTCGCAGCTGAACTGGGACAACCTGACGACTGAAGACTACCATCACTTTTCTAGACAGAGACCTGTTTACGGCCATTTCTAAAACTGTACTGAAGCAGGAAGAAAAAAAAAAAAACATCTCAGAGAAGAGCAGATAATACCTGGCTGGCATCTTTAACGTGGATGTTATCAATCAGTTTACACAGTAACCAAAAATATTCTTTACATCCAGGTCGTAGAATTGTTTCCTCCTCATAGTCTTCAACCTATGAATATTCATAAAAAAAACCTCAGTCAGCTTCTTGGCGGCAGCAAACACACCCATGTATTTCTGTGCGCCCAATGAAGTCATTGTGCTAAAAGCTTATGCTTCCTTATCAGCAATCTAGTGTAACATTGTAAGGCTGGTTTCACATTAGGCCCCTTTCACACTTCAGTCTTTTGGCGTCAGTTAAAATCAGTTTAAGTGTGAAAATAGCGGATCCGCCAGAAAAGGTGAAAAAAAACGGATGAAAGGAGAGAGAGAGAGACCCCGGACAGTGTTCTGGGCATTCTGAATGGATTTTCTATGGGAGCAACGGATCCGCTGGCGGATGGTCGTCCGTTAGATCCGTTTTTTGATGGATCCGCCATAGTCCATAGTCCACCATTTTGACGCACACAAAAAACGTTGCATTGGACGTTTTCCAAAAATGGCGGACGCCAATTTTATGGCGGATACGTCAAAAAACGGATCTAACGGACGACCATCCGTCAAAATCCGCCACTAATGCAAATCAATGGGAAAAAAGCGGATCCGTTTTTTCACACTTTGACGGATTTTGACTGACGTCGCACGACTGAAATGTGAAAGAGGCCTTAGCGTTATTGTGCGCAGCGCATCGTGCGCATCCAATCGCATATGTCATGCGTACCTATGTTTAACATGGCGTGCGCATGGTCTTGCATTTGCACGCGTTGGTCTGCAATTTCATGCGCATGCATTTTTTAAGGTATGCATGTCTATGTTTAACATGGCGATGCATGGTCTTGCGTTTCCATGCATTTTTGCATGTGTTTCCACTTGCGCAGCTCACAAAGACGCAAATGTGAAACTAGCCTAAAAAGTACCTACTGGTATAAAGAATACATCTAAGGAATAAGACACTAATTAGGATAGGTTTACTAAAGACTCCTAGGTATTGGACCCATATGTACTTTAGGTGCAATAGAAATGCATAGATTAGAATGACATCCAAAGAGAAATGTTTTCACTCTGTCCTATCAGTAAGGGGACAATTGTTTTTGTGTTCTTATCTTTCCTCCTCTCTCACACACTTCCCTTCCCCTTCTATGTAGCTTCTTTATTCAACATAGTTTTCAATTGTGTGTTATGTTTGTTTAAAAATTGTTGGAAATTCTCAAAATAAAAAAAACTTAAATGTAAGTATTCATGGCTATGAGGCAGAGCGGAGAGATGATGACAACAGCAACTTCTGCTCGGGGGGCACAAGTCATTCCTTTATAACAAGTCATTCATCTGAATGGTCGTTACGAAAGACCATGTTTCTTGGACGCCTCATTGGGGGACACAGGAAACAATGTGTTACTGCTCCGGTTATAAACAGGAGCGCTTTACAAGTTTTTTATTCAAACATCTTCGGGAGTCCAAGAAGGATGGCTCATTTTGACCCATCTTGGATCTGAAATGGGTCCGACTATGCTGCTTCAGAATGAAGTTTGTTTCCATCATAACTCAAAGTATTCTTACATAGAAATCAGAGCAATAATGTGTGGTATCCTGTGTTCCCCAATGAAGGCTACGAGAAAAGAATTTTACAGCGAGTACCAAAAATCCTCTTTTCTCTCTAAAGAAGCCACTGTAAAAAGGAGATTTTTGTGTACTCACCGTAAAATCCTTTTCTCCGAGACGCTCATTGGGGGACACAAGACCATGGGTGTTATGCTGCTGCCACTAGGAGGACACTAAGCAATACATAAGCAAAGAAGATTAACTCCTCCTCCTGCAGTATACACCCTCTGTTGGCTCAATCCTGAACCAGTTCGGTGCCAAAGCAGTAGGAGCTCATAACAGAGTGCAATATATCAACAATTCAAGAAACAACGAGGCTACAGGCTAAAAAGGGTGGGAGCTGTGTCCCCCAATGAGCGTCTGGAGAAAAGGATTTTACGGTGAGTACACAAAAATCTCCTTTTCTCCATCGCCTCATTGGGGGACACAAGACCATGGGACGTCCCAAAGCAGTCCCTGGGTGGGAAGCCATAACAGTAGATGGAGCCTCGTGAACCACATGCATAAAACTCTTAAACAGTCAAAAGACAACTTACAGATGCGCAACAGCTGATTGCAGAATTTGTCTGCCAAGTGCCGCATCTGAAGAAACTTGAGCATGGATTTGGTAATGCTTGACAAAAGTATGAAGACTGGACCAAGTCGCAGCGTTGCACACTTGTTGTGCTGAAACCTGGTGCCGAATGGCCCAGGAGGCCCCCACAGACCGAGTGGAGTGTGCCTTAATCTCAGCCAGGATAGGCTGACCTCTGACACGGTACGACTCTTGGATCGCCGAACGGATCCATCTGGCTAACGTGGCCTTGGAAGCAGGAAGACCCTGTCTGCGTCCTTCCGGAAGCACAAACAGGGCGTCCGATTTACGGAAAGATGCAGTTCTCAAAATGTACCTTCGGAGAGCCCTCACCAAATCCAAGGTGTGAAGGGCTTTTTCAGTACGGTGCATCGGCGCCGGACAAAACGAGGGCAGGACTATCTCTTCATTGATATGAAAAGCCGAAAAGACTTTTGGTAAGAAAGAAGAAGTCCTAAGGACTACCTTGTCCTGGTGAAAAATGAGAAACGGGGGTTTACAAGACAAAGCTGCCAATTCCGATGCCCGCCTGATAGAGGTAATTGCCACTAGGAAGACAACCTTCCAGGAAAGAAGCGATAAAGACACTTCCGGCAAAGGTTCGAAAGGGGATTCCTGTAACGCATTGAGGACCAGATTAAGATCCCAAGGCTCCAAGAGCCTCTTGTAGGGCGGAGCAAGATGTGACACTCCTTGGATAAAAGTCCTGACCTGAGACTTAGATGCAATCTGTTGTTGGAAAAGGACGGATAAGGCGGAAATCTGCCCCTTGAGGGAGGAGAGTGCTAACCCCGAGTCCATTCCTGCTTGGAGAAATTCCAGAATGGAAGGGATAGAAAAAACCAAGGGGAAACGACCTTTGTCCTTACACCAGGAAAAGAATGTTTTCCAGACACGATGATAAATGCGGACGGAAGCCGGCTTCCTGGAATTGATCATTGTAAAGACAACTTTGTGAGAAAAACCAGCCTGACCTAAGATACAGGCTTCAATGGCCATACCGTCAAATTCAGCGCTTTCGAATTGAGATGGAAAATTGGGCCCTGCGAGAGAAGGTCCGGACGATCCGGTAATTTCCAGGGGACGTCTGCGAGCAGACGCATTAGTTCCGCATACCACGGACGGCGAGGCCAGTCCAGAGCGACGAGAATGAGAGGAATGCCTTCCGCCTTGATCTTCCGGATCACCCTGGGATTAACGGAAGAGGTGGAAAGATGTAAGGAAGGCTAAATTGACTCCAAGGGATGACTAGCGCATCTGAGCCGATGGCTAGTAGATCGCGAGATCGACTTATGAAAGTCTGGACTTTGGCATTTAGCCTGGATGCCATGAGATCCACATCCGGCATCCCCCAACGTTGGCAAATGATTTGAAACATTACCGGGTGCAGGGACCATTCTCCAGAGTCTAAGCCTTGGCGACTGAGAAAGTCTGCCTCCCAATTGTCCACTCCTGGGATGTGAACTGCGGAGATGGGCGAGCGATTTGACTCGGCCCATTGCAGTATGTGCGATACCTCGAGCATCGCTGTCCTGCTCCAAGTGCCTCCCTGACGGTTGATGTACGCCACGGCCGTGGCGTTGTCTGATTGGATCCGGATGGGACGACCGGCCAGAAGATGATGGAAATGCAAGAGGGCTAGTTTGATAGCCCTGATCTCCAAGATGTTTATCGGGAGACGGGTCTCTGGAAGAGACCAACGACCCTGAGCCGCGTGGTGAAGGAACACCGCTCCCCATCCGAGGAGACTGGCATCGGTGGTCACCACCAACCGATGGACAGGCAGAAAGGATTTCCCTTGATTCAGTGATGAAGCATTTGTCCACCATTTCAGGGAGCGTCTGACTCTGGGAGAAAGACGAAAGC
Organism: Oophaga sylvatica; assembly: GCA_033576555.1. Classification (NCBI taxonomy): domain Eukaryota; kingdom Metazoa; phylum Chordata; class Amphibia; order Anura; family Dendrobatidae; genus Oophaga; species Oophaga sylvatica. The sequence goes on from JARQOD010000005.1 coordinate 490,269,562, forward strand.
GGCGACTTAGGGACGCTGGGTTCCTGTCCCAGGCTGATATTAGCTCCTGTTGAAGAGGTCGAAGATGGAACTGAGCGAACGGTACTGCCTCTATGGAGGCTACCATTTTCCCCAGGACCTGCATGGCGAATCGCAGAGTGAGAGCGGCCTAGAGACAACAGGAGCACTCCCCGCCTCAGAGAAGCAATCTTCTCTGGAGGGAGAGATACCAACCCGTGGGAGGTGTCCAGAATCATTCCCAGAAAAGGAATCTTCTGAGAGGGGATGGGAGAAGACTTGTCCAAATTGATTAGCCAACCCATGCGAGAGAGGTGTCGATAGTGATCTCGACACTCTCTGCGCAGGCCTGAAAAGTCGGTCCTTTGATGAGCAGGTCGTCCAGGTACGGGAGGACCACCACACCCCGAGAGTGTAAAATTGACATGGCGGCCGCCATGACTTTTGTGAACACTCTGGGGGCGGTTGCGAGTCCGAAGGGCAGAGCGGCAAATAGAAAGACGGATTTTGGTAAGACCTTACCTGTAAAATCCTTTTCAGCGAAGGAAGGAAGGGAGACACAGTCATTACTAGTGGGTAGGCGGAGCCCACACAGGATAGAACACCTCAGATTAAAAAGAGTGTTGACCGGCCCCTCCAGCTTGGGCTCCTCCTACTCAGCTCTCCAGTCCGTACACAAGCTAAGGAAGAGCAAATATCACCAGCGGAGCAACATAACCCCTTCTGAAAAACTTCAGAGAAAAAAAAACAAAAAACAAGTAGACAGGTTATGCATATAACAGAAAAAAACACACAGTCCCAGGTACTACTCACTGAACCTGACCACTGCGATGAGCTGGCAATGCTGGAAACAGAGCCTTAGCGCGCCGACCTCAACCCAGATAATCGCTATCAGAGAAGGGTCACGCCGCATCTGAAAACACAACAACACACCTCTGCCATGGGAGGGATCTGTGTCTCCCTTCCTTCCTTCGCTGAAAAGGATTTTACAGGTAAGGTCTTACCAAAATCCATCTTTCAGCAGCAGATGGAAGGAAGGGAGACACAGTCATTACTAGTGGGATGTCCCAAAGCAGTCCAAAAATTAAGGGTGGGCAAAAAACCAACAGAGGCAGATTCCCAACAACTTAAATAAATGCGCAACTAGCGCTAAATACAAGTTTACAAGAACTTTAAACTGCAGCCGCCTGCAGGACCCTACGCCCTAAGGCCGCATCAGCGGAAGCACTGACGTCCACCTTATAAAATTTCGTAAATGTGTGGACGGAGCGCCAGGTCGCCGCCCTGCAGAGCTGAGCTGCTGAGGCTCCTTGATTAAAGGCCCACGATGAACCCACAGCCCTCGTGGAGTGAGCTCGAATCTTAATCGGGCAAGGTTCGCCCTTAAGTCGGTAAGCCTCTAAAATGGCCGACCGAATCCAACGAGCTATAGAATCCTTGGAAGCTCTTTGACCACGTCGACGACCTGCTGGAATCACAAACAGAGAATCCGACTTCCGAAAACTTTGAGTAATAGAAAAAGAAGGATTTTTGGTACTTACCGTAAAATCTCTTTCTTGGAGTCTTCATTGGGGGACACAGGTTACTATGGGGTGTATGGTGCTGTCACTAGGAGGCTGACACTATGCAAATTTGGCAAAAACTGACTCCTCCCCAGCAGTATACACCCACCGACAGGCACAGAGCAACTCAGTTGGTGCAAAAGCAGTAGTAGTAGGAGTACCTATGGTGACCGGAGGCACGGCCTATGTGCCAACCCCAAGGCAACGGTCTGAGGTCTAATGTGGTACGGATTTAGGGGAGGGTGCTGTGTCCCCCAATGAAGACTCCAAGAAAGAGATTTTACGGTAAGTACCAAAAATCCTTCTTTCTTTATCGCTTCATTGGGGGACACAGGTTACTATGGGACGTCCAAAAGCAGTCCCAAGGGTGGGGATTCTAGGTATATTAGAGAGAGAGAGAGAGAGAGAAACTTAGGTCGGTCGGTGGGAAACCGCCGCCTGTAGTATCTTTCTACCCAAGCCTGCGTCCGCCGAGGCGTGGGTATTAACTTTGTAGAACTTCACGAAGGTGTGGAGGGAAGACCAGGTTGCGGCTTTACAGATTTGCGCCGCCGAAGCCTGGTGACGAATGGCCCATGAGGCTCCCACCGCCCGGGTAGAGTGCGCCCTCACTCCGGGAGGGGCTTGTTTGTTCTGGGATCGGTATGCCTCGTGGATCGCTGAACGAACCCACCGGGCGATGGTGGATTTTGAAGCTGCGAGCCCCTTGCGACGGCCCTCATGGAGGATGAACAGGGAATCCGCCTGACGAAAGGTGGTGGTTCTAGAAAGGTAAATTCGGATCCCCCTGACCAGGTCAAGCTTGTGGAGGGATCTTTCTAAGGGATGAGCTGGTGAGGGGCACAGTGACGGGAGGACGATGTCCTCGTTGATGTGAAAGGCCGAGACTACCTTCGGAAGGAAGGAGGGGGCGGGTCGGAGGACCACCTTATCCTGATGCAGGATCAGAAAGGGGGGCGGCAGGACAGGGCCGCCAATTCGGACACCCTTCTGAGAGAGGTGATGGAGACCAGGAAGGCTACCTTCCACGAGAGTAGAGTGAGAGGGATGTCTTTGATCGGCTCAAAGGGGGTACGCTGTAGAGCGCTCAGGACCAGGTTGAGATCCCAGGGATCAATCGGAGGGCGGTAGGGGGGCGCTAGGTGAGCGACCCCCTGCAGGAAGGTCTTCACCTGGGGCGAGGAGGCCAGTTCGGACTGGAAAAGCACGGATAGGGCTGAAACCTGACCCTTTAGGGTACTGAGGGAAAGGACGGAGTCCAGTCCCGACTGCAGAAAGGCGAGGACGGAAGGCAGGGAGAAGGTCATGGGTAAGAGGTTGTTCTTCTCGCACCAGCGGAAGAAAGCCTTCCAGCACCTGTGATAAATGCGGGAAGACGCTGGTTTTCTGGCCCTTATCATAGTTTGGATGACCCTTTCCGAGAAGCCTGCGCTCCTCAGGACCGGGCTTCAACGGCCATGCCGTTAAAGTGAGCGACTGAGAATTCGGGTGGAAGAGAGGTCCCTGTGAGAGGAGGTGCGGGCAGTTTGGGAGTCTCCAGGGTACGTCCGAGAGCATGTTTATCAGCTCCGCATACCAGGCCCGACGTGGCCAATCTGGGGCTACGAGCAGGACAGGGACTCCTTCCGCCTTTATCTTCTTTATGACCCGTGGAAGCAGGGGGAGGGGTGGGAAGAGGTAAGGCATCTCGAACTGGGCCCATGGGATGACGAGTGCATCGCAGCCGAGGGCCATCGGGTCCCGGGATCTGGCCACGTACTGGGGGACCTTGTGATTTGACCGAGATGCCATTAGATCGACGTCTGGGACGCCCCACCTCTGGCAGATTTGGTTGAAGACGGCCGGGTTGAGTGACCACTCGCCGGCTGCCAGTTCCTGGCGACTGAGGAAGTCGGCTTCCCAGTTGTCCACCCCGGGAATGTGTACGGCGGAGATGGCAGGGATGTGGTGTTCCGCCCAATGTAGGATCTTCCCTACCTCGGTCATGATCTGTTTGCTGCGAGTCCCTCCTTGATGATTTATGTATGCCACGGCCGTGGCGTTGTCCGACTGGAGGCGGACTGGTTTGCCCTTGAGGAGGGGCTGCCAGTGGAGTAGGGCCAGGAAGATTGCCCTGATCTCCAGGAGGTTTATCGGCAGGAGGGCCTCGTGTGTCTCCCAGCGGCCCTGTGCTGTGAAATGCTGGTAGACCGCGCCCCAGCCCTGCAGGCTGGCGTCGGTGGTGATGACCTGCCACCGGAGAGGCAGAAATGACCTTCCGCGTAGAATGGTGGAGGCCAGTGTCCACCAAGTAAGGGACTGTTTTACTTTGGGCGGCAGGATCACTGGGCGGTCTAGGGACGCTGGATTCTTGTCCCATGATGACAGAAGGGCAAGCTGGAGGGGACGTGTGTGGAACTGCGCGTATGGTACTGCCTCCATGGAGGCGACCATCTTCCCCAGGACTCTGAGGCCGAAACGAAGTGGAAAGGGCTCCGGTCGTCTTAGGGCTTTGATCCCCTGTCTGATAGAGTAGTATTTCTCCTCCGGGAGAAAGACTCGCGCCTGAACGGTGTCGATTTCCATGCCCAGGAAGAGAATGCGTTGGGTTGGAATCAGGGTGGATTTTTCCCGGTTGATGAGCCACCCGAGGCGGGACAGGGTGCTCAGGGTGATCTGAAGGCTTTGATTGTAGTCCTGGCGAGACGGACCTTTGATTAGGAGATCGTCGAGGTAGGGGATTATGAGAATCCCCTTGGACCGAAGGATGGCCATGACCGCCGCCATGACCTTTGTGAAGACTCTGGGGGCGGAGGCCAGGCCGAACGGAAGGGCTGTGAACTGGTAATGGTGTTCCTGCACCGCAAAGCGGAGGTACCTTTGGTGTTGGATGCAGACCGGAATGTGTAGATAAGCATCCTGTATGTCCACGGAGCAAAGGAATTCCCCCGGCTCCATGGAGGTAATTACCGAGCGCAAGGACTCCATTTTGAAGTGGCGGGTCCGAAGATGGCGGTTCAACCGTTTGAGGTCTAGGATCGGGCGAAGTGACCCGTCTTTTTTCGGGACTACGAAGAGGTTCGAGTAGAACCCGGAGAATCGTTCGTGCCGCGGAACGGGGACGATCACTTCTGCTTCCAGCAGTGAGGCGACTGCGCGGAGAAACCCTGGGCGATGTGATGGTTGTTTTGGTGGGTGGGAGCCGCAGAAGCGTCTCTTTGGGCGGGAGGAAAACTCTATTTTGTATCCGGACGTGATGATCTCCCTTACCCAGGCGTCGTCGACGACTGAGAGCCAGGTGTCCTTGAACCGAAGGAGTCTTCCCCCCACCCTGGAAGGGTTTCCAGGTGGGGGTGACCCGTCATTTAGGGGTGAATCTTTGGTTCCTGTTATTGGTTGGCTTAGGGGGGCGGCTCTTGTTTTTCCAGTGGGGGTGGACTTGAAGGAAGGTTTCCTTCTGTCTCCGTGGAAAGGGGGTCGATCCTGTTGGGTGGAGCCGCCTGGGGCCGTGAAAGTACGGAAGGGGCGAAAGGGCTGTGTTCCCTTCCTGTTGTAGGGCCGTTTGTTCTGGATTGGGGTAGGGAGGTACCCTTGCCCCCTGTGGTGTCGGAGATGATCTGGTCCAGTCTGGACCCGAAGAGCATAGAGCCCTGGAAGGGCAGGCTAGTTAGGGACTTTTTTGACGCTGGATCCGCGTTCCACGCCCTTAGCCAAAGGACCCGGCGGATTGCGGTGATGTTGCTGTTTGCCCTTGCGGAGCAGGCGGCAGCATCCAAGGAAGCGTTAAGGAGGTATTTGCCTGCTTTAACGATCTGGTCTGCTAGGTCGTAGAGGTCTTCTTTTGGGGCCTCCGACGCGACGCCCCGCTTGAGAATCTTTGCCCAGGCCGATACGGCCTTGGCCACCCATGTGGAGGCGAAGTTGGGGCAGAGTGATGCGCCTGATGCCTCAAAGGCGGACTTTGTCAGGGCTTCAATCTGTCTGTCTGTGGCGTCCTTGAGGGCCGCGGCGTCCGGGATGGACAGAACCGTATGGGAGGACAGGCGGGAGATAGGTGGGTCCACCTTGGGGGGCTCGGACTATTTGGTTACCAGATCAGAGCTGAAAGGGTATAGGACGTCTAGCCGTCTCCTTCCCGGGAAGCGCTTTCCGGGGTTATCCCAGTGTCGGGCTGTAGTAGCCTCGAACTCCTTGTGATTGGGGAAAACCCTTGAGGGTCGTTTGACTTTTTTGAATATGACGGGTCGTCCTGGGTGACTGCCTCGTCCTCCTTAATTTCGAGGGTTTGTACGATAGCCGAGATGAGGCTATCAACCATGTCCCGTGTCCCTGAGGGCTGATCGTCCTCGGAGTCAGACCCTGCCTGGGATGTTACGTCCGACCCGGTGTCTGTCTCCGGGGAGGGAGACCGGGTAGCTCTGGGCGGGCTGGGGGCCGCTGATGGGCCCGGTGAGCTGGACGGGGAACTAGCACGAACCCGCTTTCTGGTTCTGTTCCTTGCTCTGCCTCTGTGAGGGTCGTGGTCAGGTGCAGGCGAATCGCCGTAGGTGGCGTTCGTAGCACTGGTGGCGACAGAGGGCTGTGGCATACGCTCCAGGAACTGTATGAGGGACTGCGATATTTTTGTCCAGTCCGAGAAGGACTGAGACATGGCGACGGCCCACTCCGGGGGAGTGTGGGCGCTCTCCTCCCGAGCGTTGGTGGCATCCTGATGGGCAGACATGGTGGTGGTAGGGACGCAGGACGAGCAGAGGGGGGACGCTTGGCCTGAGGCCCACTTTTTCTTACAAAGGGCACAAGCGTAGTGGGTCACCGTGGGGGTCTGAGCGTGTGCAGCGGGGTTGAGCATAGGTAGGCCCTGGTAAAGCGTGCGCTATTGTCAGCTGCTGCGCGATTAAGGCCTAGCGCTGTGGGCTATACTGCTGAGTGGGGGCTGCCTGGGGTTTTGGTAGGGTCTGCCGGGTGCAGAGCCTACCAGTGCCCCGCTTACCGGTACCCAGCGATCGCGGTGGGAGCTGCGGTTGCTGTGTCCCCCTGAGGCCGGCGGGCGGGTGAAGCCGGGACGGATCCTCCTGTGCTGGCGCTGTGGACGCGTGCAGAGTCTGGAGGCTGTTGCAGCGTCCACGTGGTGTGCAGGAAGCGCCGGAAGGAGGTGTGTCCGGCCAGGGGGCGGGGAACGCTTGTCCCTGGTTGGCTCGCCTTACGGGCGATGAGTTGGCTTCCTGTGGGGTGGAGCCGGCGCTGGCAGGACCGCCCTCCTAGCGCTGAGGACGCGACGCTGAGGTGTTACTCCGTGGGGGGGGGGCGTGTCCGGGCCGGCGTCTGACGTCAGGGCGTCAGCCGGGGAAGCCCTGCGCGTCACAGGAAGGGGGAGTGGTCTGGCCGAGAACAATGAGGCGAGGGAGGGCCAAGATGGCGGCGCCCTGTTGTAGCGCGAACTAGCGTGGGGCAAATGCGTGGCCCTGCGCCCGTGGTTATCGGGGGGCTGTCTACCCTGTCCCCCTCTGGTGGGTCCCGGAGCGATCGCGCAGCGGTGGCGTTGGGTCAGGTTGGGCTGGGGGGGGGGGTACCTCTGTCTGCTGTCCGGTGTTCGATGCTGGAGCCGAGGATGTCAGGATCCCTCGTGGGTGCAGAGGGTCCTGTTGATGATCCTCCTTCCCGCACCGTCTCCTGACGGTGCAGAAGACGGCATCGACCCCTTTAGTCGGGGGGAAAGGCCACAGCTGGTGGCCGCCGTCTTCCTCTCAGCCCTCTCCTGGGAGAGGGGTGAGGAGGGGCGAAGCAAGGACTAGTCGCCCGGGATCCTCTGAAGCACCCGTGAGGGTGACAGAGGACCAAGTCCTGCTAGCGGGTCTGAGAGTGGGCAGTGTGGATTATTCGCACGCTGCTCTCTCAGTCGCTAAAGTGTGGGTAGGACAGGGTGAGTGATCTGCACCCTGTTACCCGAAGAAATGAATCTGGAAAACAAAGGGAAAGCGTTAATAAAACACAAAAAAACCTGTATGGGATATAAAGACTGCGGATCTGGTGTTAGATCCAGGTCCGCCTCCTACAGACACTAAGCAAAAACTGAGTTGCTCTGTGCCTGTCGGTGGGTGTATACTGCTGGGGAGGAGTCAGTTTTTGCCAAAATTGCATAGTGTCAGCCTCCTAGTGACAGCACCATACACCCCATAGTAACCTGTGTCCCCCAATGAAGCGATAAAGAAATAGAACTTCAAAGCCCGCACTAAATCCAATGTGTGCAAGGCCCGTTCCTTCGCATTCCTCGGCTCCGGACAAAGCGAAGGCAACACAATATCCTGGTTAACATGAAATTGTGACACCACCTTAGGTAGAAAGTCGCCCCGTGTGCGAAGCACTACGCGATCCGGGTGAAATTCCAGGAAAGGAGGCGAGCAAGAAAGAGCCGCCAACTCAGAAACCCTTCTCAAAGAAGTGACCGCCACTAGGAAAGCAACCTTCCAAGAGAGCAAAGAAAGGCTAACAGAGTCCATAGGCTCAAAAGGCCCATGTTGAAGAGCCTCCAAGACAAGATTAAGCCGCCAAGGAGACACAAGCACCTTCCGCGGCGGAAACTGATGGGTTACCTTGCGAAAAAAGGAACGTACGTCCCTACGCGAGGCGATAGCCTTCCGTAACAGCAAGGACAGAGCAGAAACCTGACCCTTCAGAGTGCTAACTGCCAAACCCTTGTCCAGCCCGAACTGTAAAAAGGCCAACAAATTGGGAATGGAAAAAATCCTCGGGTTCCTAGAAGAACCTGAACACCACGAAAAGAAGGCTTCCCAAGTCTTGTGATAAATCCTAGTAGTAGCCGGACCTCTGGCAGCCCGCAGAGTGGCAATGACTTCGGCTGAAAAACCTTGACGGATCAAGATTTCGGTCTCAAGAGCCACGCCGTCAAACGCAGAGACTTCAGGTCCGGGTGACGAACGGGCCCTTGGGTTAACAGGTCCGGGCGAAGAGGGAGTGGAAGTGGAGGCGCTGCCAGAAGCGACACCAGCGTCGAGAACCACGTTTTCCTTGGCCAATCTGGGGCTATCAACATAGCCGGGACTCTCTCCAGTCTGATCCGACGCAACACCAGAGGAAGTAAGGATATCGGCGGGAACACATAGATTAGCTCGAATTGGTCCCACGGAGCCACCAGAGCATACACCGCCACAGCCTTTGGGTCCTTGTACCTGGACATGAACGTCGGTAACTTGGCATTGAACCTGAATGCCATCAAATCCACTTGGGGAGTTCCCCAACGGGAGCACAGCAGTGCAAAAATTTCCGGATGAAGACTCCATTCTCCGGGATCCATCTTCTCGCGACTGAGGAAGTCCGCCGTGATATTCTGAACTCCCGGAATGTGAATCGCAGAGATGGCTGGCACCCTGGCCTCGGCCCATACCAGGATCCGAGACACTTTCATCATGAGCCTGAAGCTCCTCGTCCCACCTTGATGGTTGATATACGCGACCGCCGTCGCGTTGTCTGTCTGCACTCGGACTGGCAGACCGCTTATAGGGACCGTCCAGTGTTGGAGGCAAAGGAAAATTGCCCTCAATTCCAGGATGTTGATCGGCAGGACAGACTCTTCCGACGACCATACTCCCTGAATCCAGAGATCGTTCCAGACACCCCCCCAGCCCGTCAGGCTGGCATCGGTGGTTATGACAGACCACCTCGGAGGGAGGAAGGACTTCCCCAGGGATAACACTTCCGGACGTAACCACCATCCTAGAGACTCTCGCACCCTGTGGGAGATGATGACACTGCAATCCAGTGAAACCTGTGATCGATCCCAACGGTTCAAAATGAGCATTTGGAGAGCCCTGGAGTGAAATTGGGCAAACGGAATTGCCTCCATCGACGCCACCATCAAACCCAGAAGGCGCATACACCTTCGAAGGGACATCGCTGTCGAAGACTTCATAACCTGTACATGTCGAAGAAGACTCGCTTGCTTGTCTGGAGGCAGAGACACCACTGCTCGTACCGTGTCGAAATGCATTCCCAAAAACAGGATTGACTGCGACGGTTCCAGAGACGACTTCTCCCAATTGACCAGCCACCCGAAGTCCTCCAGGAGCTGAAGGGATAGATTGCGAGCCGTCACCGCCTCCTCCTTTGAGGACGCCACAATCAGAAGGTCGTCCAGGTAGGGAAGAATCGTAACCCCCTGTCTTCGAAGAATCGCCATGAGAGGTGCCAGAATTTTTGTAAAAACTCTGGGCGCTAAGGCCAACCCGAATGGCAGGGCCACAAACTGGTAATGGTCCTGACCTATGGCAAAACGAAGGAAGCGTTGGTGGGCCCTTCCGACGGGAACATGTAAATAAGCGTCGCGAATGTCGATTGATACCAGAAAGTCGTTCTGCGACAGGGCCGCCACAATGGAGCGAAGCGACTCCATGCGGAATTTCCGGGTACGTACATGCCGATTCAATCTTTTGAGATCCAGAATGGGGCGAAATTTGTCCTCCTTTTTGGGGACCACAAAGAGGTTGGAATAAAACCCTCTTCCCCGGTCCTCCGGCGGGACCGGTACCACCACACCCTTCTGCAGTAGGGAATCGACCTCCCGCAGTAGAGCGGCAAATAGCTCGGGTTCTAACGGAACGCGAGACTGGCAAAAACTGTCTGGGGGTTGAGCAAGAAACTCTATGAAGTAGCCTGCCGATACAACTCGCGTCACCCAGGCGTCCGACACGCGGGGAGCCCAAGTCGGTTCGAATTGGAGCAAACGACCCCCCCACTCGAGAGTCCTCGAGTGAGACCCTGGCGTCAGTCCGCCTTAGCGGGCTTTTTGTCAGCTTCCCGCTTGTCTTGACGGAAGCTCTGTTTCCAGGGAGTGGGGGATTTCTGAGAGTTCTTTTTTCCTGAAAAAGAGGGACGACCCGATCCCCAAGAGGGCTGACCGAACCGTCCCCTTGGCCGAAAGGACCGCCGACTACTACCGGCACTAGGCCTGCCAGACGCAGAAGTCACAGCTCTTCGCTGCGGTAAAGCCGTTTCTTTTGCCTTTGCCTTGGCAATCAGCTCCGTGAGGTCAGATTCAAATAGCTGACCACCCTTGTAAGCTAAAGATAGCAAACCTTGCTTGGAATCCGCGTCCCCGGTCCACTGTCTAAGCCACAGTGCTCTCCTGACTGTGACCGCCGAGGATTGCGCCCTGGACAGCAGTGACGCAGTATCCAAACCTGCATCACTGCCATATCGGGCTGCATCCTCCAACAACTTAAAAAGCCCATCTACCTCGGATAGAGGGGATCCATCTTGCCACGCCGTCCGTAGACGGTCTAACCAGCTTAGGGAAGCTTTACAAGCACCCATAGACCTTAGTACTGCTCTGAATCCATGCCCCGCGGCCTCGTAGATGGATTTCGCCGCCATCTCCGTTTTTCTGTCCAGCGGATCCTGCAGACTCGCCTTCCCTTTAACAGGAAGTAATGATGATTTGCTAAGCTGGGATAAAGGGACATCCACTTCAGGAGAAGGAATCCAATTATCAACCAACTCCGTCGTACACGGATAGAGCGTCTCAAAAAATCGTGTCCCTGAAAACGTTTATCTGGACACAGGCGTTCCTTCTCCACTGCCTCATTAAGCTCATCCAGAGATGGTAATGTTGATCGCGACCTATGCGAATCCTGAAACATCCGGGCTGACTTACCAGGACGTCTAGTTACCTCCTCCGGTAACTGCAACGCCTCCCTCATGGCTCCAATAAAAGCCTCTGTACGGCCCAAAAGAGAGGCAGACTGTCCCTGCCGATCCTCCTTATCTGAATCAGACAACTCCCCATCCGAGCTTGAAGGGGAACCCTCCATGCCCGATATCTCCGAGTCGCTACGCGGGAAGGATGGCACCGGCCTGTGTCGCTTCCTGCCATGAGAGGATCTAGCTGACACCCAATGACCTAGAAGTTCAGACAGGCCATTAATAGAACGAGCGAGGGCCTCCATTTTGACATCACTGACACCTCCGACCGCTGCGCTTGACGCCGTCGAGGTCTGCGTGTCAGATACGCGAGACTGATCCTGTAGAAAATCTGGGAGACGGTCCGCAACTCCTGGACCCTGATCTGACATGCCCTCACACAGTATATGGCAGGTTAAACCTGTCAGTAACTAGAGCAGTGTGTTTTTTTTTTTTTTAAAAGAAAAAACGAACGCTGAAGGGTTAAAGCTCTTAAAGAGAGAGCTACCCCAGCTGTCTCCCAATAAATGGTTAAAAGCCTATGAAGGGGTTAATGTCGCAGACTCCCCACAACCTCTTGTTAAATTAAGGTGTGCGAGCCCCAGACAAAAAAAGGGTGCCTCTTATGAGGGAACAGCTGCAGGACAGCGCCGTCTGCCACCTTATTGTGCTTCAGAAAAGGTGCCCTGCGCTGTGGGGGTGAGAGAGTTAAGCTTCTGCCCTGACAGGCAGAAGCGACTCACCCAGCTGGCCGTGGTGCAGTGTCCTAGAGCTTCGGCCGGGAGGAGAGGAGAGTGAGGAGCCCGGAGATGCGATAATAATGGCCGCCGCACTGCAGGAGAGAGCCGGAAGAGAAAGAGCAGGCGAAATTGCGCGCTCAGAGCGCTTACCACGCCCCCCGCCGGCTTCAAAAAAAGCGCGGGACTCCCCCGCTCTCCTCCTGCCCCGTCCACAACGGAGCGAAGTGATCCCATGTCCTGCAGGCATCCACCTGCGGACAAAAGTGAAAATCACCAACACTGAACACATGTACCAGCGGCTGCCGCAGCAGCCGCTGAAGCACTCACACACATTATTAAAAATGCTTTTTTGAGTACTCACCCAGCTGAGCGCCACAGGGACCCCCAGGGATTTGTGGCGCTGTGCCCATCGCTTCCCCCCCAGGATGGGGAACGCAGTGACCCCAGAAGTGCGGTTTGCGTCCCCGCCAGGGAAGCAACCCTCATCCCCCGGGGCCGGCAGGGTTCTGCAGGGACCACCTTAAAGGGTAATGCAGATCCGCCAAGGGAGGGGTGGGGGTCCAGCAGCGCTGAGACCCCTGAGACCTCAAGACCACTGGGGTCCAAGTCTCTGTCCGATAAAAATAAAAAATCTTCTGAGGAGCTGCTCCAGCAGCGACTATCCTCTGTGACCTCAAATTTTAGACTGGAGAGCTGGAGTAGGAGGAGCCCAAGCTGGAGGGGCGGTCAACACTCTTTTTAATCTGAGGTGTTCTATCCTGTGTGGCCTCCGCCTACCCACTAGTAATGACTGTGTCTCCCTTCCTTCCATCTGCTGCTGAAAATGATCCTCTCCGACTGCAAAACGCAGAAACTTTTGATGGCTTCTGAAAATCGGAATGTGTAGATACGCATCCTTGATGTCGATAGACGCCAGGTATTCTTTTCTTTCTAGAGATGCGACTACAGAACGGAGGGATTCCATTCTGAAATTATGGACTCTGATGAATTTGTTCAGCAATTTTAGGTCCAGAATAGGACGCAAAGAGCCGTCCTTCTTGGGAACCACAAAGAGGTTTGAGTAAAACCCTTTGAACCTTTCCTCGTGAGGAACTGGGACGATAACTCCGCTGGTGCGAAGAATGTTCAAGGCCTGAAGAAAAGGAGTTGGACTGACTTGCCTGGACGTTGGGGGGAGACAAGAATTCGATCTTGTAGCCGGAGAGTACAAGATCTCTGACCCACCGGTCGTGAACGACCGACCTCCATACCTCGCGAAACAAGAGTAGGCGGCCGCCTACCTTGTTTGGGTCCCCCGTCCCCAGCAAGGAGTCATTGGGAAGATAATTTGCGAGAGGAGGAGCTCTTATTTCCTGACAGAGAATCTGTTTCTCCAGGGCTGAGAGGACCTGAACGATGGTTGTGAGCCCCTGTCTCTGCGAGAAGAACGGGGTGCTCGAGACGAGGTCGAGGCAGAGGACCAATTAAAGGAGCTGCGAAATGGCCGGGAACGGCTTTGGTATTGAGACGAAAGGGGCGATTGATTCTGCGCTGCGGAAGAAATTTACTTTTACCACCCGTAGCTCAGAAATAATCTGATCAAGACAATCTCCAAAGAGACGCCCTGAACGATAAGGCAGCGAAGTCAAAGTCCTCTTTGAAGCAGAGTCTGCACGCCACTCTCTAAGCCAAAGGGACCTCCGAATGGCGATAGCATTGGCGGCTGTGAGTGCAGCGCAATTAGCTGCATCTAGGGACGCATGGACCATGTCGCCTGCCCGAGTAATCTGATAGGCCAGATTACGTGCCTCGGGGGGAAGAGGGATATCACTAGTAATCTTAACTAGATCCTCAGCCCAGGCCACCATGGCCCTTGCCACCCAGGTGGCCGCAAAGGAAGGAGAGAGAGATGCTCCAGCAGCCTCAAAAATCGATTTGGCGAGGTTGTCGATCTGTCTAACTGAGGTATTCTTAATGGATGAACCATCTGAAACAGAGAGCAGGGTTTTTGAAGCTAAGCGAGATACCGGTGGATCTACAACTGGAGATTCAGTCCACTCTTTTGCTACAGTTGCTGAAAATGGGTATCGTGCTTTCAGAGACTTCAGTCCTGAAAAAACGTCTGTCTGGACGATCTCTATGTCCCTGAACAATGTCCGTAAATTCTGGGTGGTTACCAAACACCTTGTGAGGACGTTTGGCTCTTTTGAAAGAGATAGGATAATTCGGTTGAGACCCGGGTTCTTCATCTAGCTTCAGGATTTTATTAACTGCCTCTATGAGAGAGTCTAGAGACTCTTGAAACTCTGGCGAGTTGGGGTCATCACCTGTATCCGACTCGTACTCAGAATCATGATCACTAAGATCTCTGGGAGAGGGGGAGCGAGAGCCTGAGCACGCAGATCCGAACCGCTAGATGGATTGGGAGATTCATTATGGCAGCGTTTTCTAGACGGCGCTTTGCTGATGCCGTGGGTCGGCCCCTGTCTGATGAGGTCTCTCTGAAGGCTGATGGGCCCCTTTCTGGAAAGGGGACACCCTGGCTAGAAGAGGAGCCACGGAAGGTATCCAAGGCCCTAGTCAGAGAATCCATGGACTGTGCCAGAAACGCAGGCCACCCTGAAGGACCCAGCTCATTGGGATCAGGAATAGGTAGGGGCTCCTGAACGATAGTAGGGGGCTCCTGAGCAGTAGAAGCAGTGGGCTCTTGGGCACATGATGCACAGAATTAGGAACCATGCTTTGACGGCAGGGAAGCGTTGCATGAAACGCAGGCGGCATATACTACAGTGTAGTTTTTGTCAGCCTTTTTAGAGCCCTTTGATTGCGACATATTTATGCACCTGTGAGCCTGCTGCAGGAGAAGGGTTAAGCGCTGTGCAAGCTTACCCAGGTCCTGTGTCCGAGCCACGAGAGGAAGATGAGGCGCTGAAGAATAGCCTTTGGGGACCGCAGCGTTGTGATCCTGACAGGCAGGAAGATGGCGGCCGAGATTTTGCAGTTTTGCGCTTCTCGTGGTTCCCGAGAAGCGCCAGAAGACATGGGAGGGAAGAGCAGGAGAAAGTAGGGAGGAGTTAAACCTCCCTGCCAATGGCGGGTCCTGAAATCGCGCGATGTGGGCGGAGCTAACTGGGAGCGCGGTTAGCCCGCCCCCCTCTTGAGGCCTAGCTCGGTCCGAAGCCGGGGCCTAAATTTGCGGCGCCGGCCCTGCGACGCAATAGAGATCGCAAGAGCGGCAGGCGCAGATGTTGCGACCTGAAACAGATCGCACTAGCGGCCTCTCCCGTGCCGCAGTTGGGAAACAAATTTTCTGACGCCGTCCTTGCGACTCAAAAGAGATCGCAAAAGCGGCAGCGAAGGGGACAGGTACTGAGATCCCGGCGGCGGCGCCACCGACAGCGTAGCAAGCACAGACATCACAATATTCGCATTTGTTGAGATGTACTCACTGCGGAGCCTCCTGGCTCAGAGTACCGATGGCTGGCGAGTCCATACGTCCTCAATCCACCATCCCTTTCAGAGGGAGGCGGAGAGGGTTCTTTCCAATCATCCTAGCACCAGCCGCTTTCATTAGTGGTGGTGAGGGGTTAACTGTTCCCAAAAATTCCGGAGCGAGTCTTACAGCCGATAAACGCATGGGGAGAGCGGCCCATTAAAGGGGATCCGTCGCCCGATGGTAGCGTTGCAGGAGGGGGTACGTGGAGGCGACACTCCGCGTTCCCGCCTGTTGATGGTTGTGGGAGATCGGGACTTTTCCTACAAGACCCGTCGCCCTTCCAATTCATGTAAAAATAGTAAAAAATAAAAATAACCGTGGGGTCTGAAACCAGACCCTAGTGCCTCCTACAGACACTAAGCAAGAACTGGTTCAGGATTGAGCCAACAGAGGGTGTATACTGCAGGAGGAGGAGTTAACTTTTTCTGTGTATTGCTTAGTGTCCTCCTAGTGGCAGCAGCATAACATCCATGGTCTTGTGTCCCCCAATGAGGCGATGGAGAAAGAAACAAATTCGAGCCTGACATGTTAGGTAATCAGTCTTGCATGTTGCACATAAGAGTTAAAAGGGTTTTTCCCATTCTGCAAAGTGATGGCATATCGTTAGGATATAAGCTATCGCTTTATGATGTGCAAGAGTCCTACCTCTAGGACCACAGACCCTATAAATGGAGAATGCATCACTGTGCCCCTCTATATATTACCCTTGCACTTCATTAGGGATTGAACTACAGTTCCCTTCACAGCAGACCAGGGCAGAGCTTCTTGCTGTGAGGTCACTGCTCTGTGCCTTAGGCCAATCAGAAGACCACATTCCTTGTGGAGAAACTGCAGCTGCATCTCCCTCCTCCGTCACTTTACTGTTTTAAACAAGATTCTGGTTTCTTAACATTTACAGAGAGAAAACAATGAACTGCAGGCTGCTGGAAGGTGATGCAGAAGCTAAAGTTTCCTAATAAGCTATATAGCAAATATACTTTTATACTCACTTGCACTACTGATTTATGCTAAAAAAATTATAATGAGGAAACAAATGAAATCACTGATTATTTATCCAGATGGTGAAGTGAACCACATAAGAGTAATATTCATTTATGCTTTTCTTGCATGACTTACCCGAATAGGCTTTAGTGCTTGAGCATCAGGAAGAAATTTTAACAATGTTGATGAAGCCAGAAGCAAAAATGATCTATTTATTGAGTCACCACCATCCAAACCAGAAAGGGACAGTTTGTACAGACCATTGCATGATTCGTGACGGACCGCAGTCTATGAATATTAAAAGAATTAAATTAAAAATGAGAAACAAAATGTTTAAGGATTTAAATTAAGAATTTCTTTGATTACAGGTTACTAAGAATGGCAAGATGCACATTAGACAATACATTAAGAAAACACTAGAGACAAAAGTTACCAAGGCTTTTATTATAATTTGTCGCAACGTTTCAAAATTTGTCGCAACTTAGTTTTATTTTGTGGCTCTGAATATTTATCGAAATGGACCAAAAAAAAAAAATTAATCGGACAGAGTTTAGCTGAAGGGGCAGGGAATCCTGAACACGGACAAACAAAAATGTAGAGGTAAAAACAACAGTCCAAAGTCCCATAGACTGTGTGCGATGGGTTCTTGTATCAGAGTATTGGGAACCATCTATGGAACATTTGTTGAATAATCTGTTGATGTCGCAAAAAATCCTATAAAGCAACACGCATTATTATACAGAGCATCATCTGGAGTTTACATGACATAAGCTAATTATGACAGAGAAGGACGCTACTGGCCATTAAAGCAGGGGAACAATGAATGAGAGCCTTAAAGAGAACTAGCGACTGACAGGCGGACCTAATGCTGACCTGCTGTCTATCAGTGCAGGAAGCTTGGTTACAGCTGCCGCTCTCTATACACCGAGCGGTGACTGAAATCAGAGTGCTGACGGGAGGAATAAAGTTTATTTCCTACCAGCAGGGGGGTCTAAGTATGGGTGCAGTTCAGAGTCAGAATGCTACTGACCTGCAGATTAAAGCCCCCGTCTCACACAGCAATCTCGCTAGCGAGATCGCTGCTGAGTCACTAGTTTTGTGACGCAGCAGCGAGCTCACCAGCGATATCGCTGTGTGTGACATTCAGCGACGATCAGCCCCCTGCTGGGTATCGCTGATCGTCGCTGAAAGGCCAGGACATTTTTTGATTGCTGGTCTCCCGCTGACAGGCACGCATCGCTGCGTGTGACAGGCGGGAGACCAGCGATCTGCTGGTAACCAAGGTACACAGCGGGTTTCCAGGCGCGGGGCTGTGCCTGGAAACCCGATGTGTACCTTGGATACCAGCGCCCTGATGCAGGGAGCTGATAACCAAGGTACACAGCGGGTTTCCAGGCACTGCGCAGCGCCTGGAAACCCGATGTGTACCTTGGTTACCAGCTCCCTGCATCAGGGCGCTGGTATCCAACGTACACTGCGGGTAACTAAGCGATGTTACCCGCAGTGTCGCTTGTACTGATCGCTGCCTGAGCTGCCTGTTTGGCAGCTCAGCAGCGATCATGTAGAGATACACCAGCGATCCTGATCGTTGTCGGGATCGCTGGTGTATCGCTATGTGAGACCCGGGCTTTACCCCATATCTGAAGGTTAATAGCGTTT
Source organism: Oophaga sylvatica (assembly GCA_033576555.1). Taxonomy (NCBI): domain Eukaryota; kingdom Metazoa; phylum Chordata; class Amphibia; order Anura; family Dendrobatidae; genus Oophaga; species Oophaga sylvatica. The sequence goes on from JARQOD010000005.1 coordinate 490,287,648, forward strand.
TTTTTTTTCTCATGAAAGGTTTTAAGTCTAAGAATGGTGACATGGCGATAAGAAATTTACAGAATGGAGTTGGGACACACAGGTTGTACTATCTTGTTAGTGGTTGGTGGGTGCACTAACTATTGACTCATAATAGGGTCTTTCACATTCCTAGTTGTAGACCTCTGATCTGTGTGTTGACAGATTGCGAAACATCAAAAAAGATGTACTAGAACAAAAAAGAAAAAAAAAAATCTGTAAACTTTGTTTTCTAACATCTTACCTCAGGAATAAGAAGAGTTAATTTCTTCAGCCAATCTTGCAAGTTGTCACTGTCTGCTAGGCTGGACTTCACCGCAGAACAGCAATGAGCCCAGCTGACCAGAAGCCACATGGAATAATGTGTAACTGTTGGGAGTAAAATGCATGAATAGGGTTAGAAGAACATGACAACGCCTTGTCTGAAATCTCATGTATATAAAGTGGCCACTGAGTGTAATACAGAGACAACTGGCGCGTACATCCAGTAAGAAAGTATAAACCGCCTAAGTCACCTAGCACAAAGTATACAGCACTATAGATGATTTTGTTATGTGGATCACAAAGATTAAAGAACCCAAAGACAAAAATATATATGGCTGCTAGCAGGGGAACAAAAATAATTTCAAATAGGACAGTAATATTAATGACGTATTCCAAGACCGAAATATTGATGGCCCAGAGCTTCACTTGAAATGAGCTGTGTCTATGTAATCTATGCTGGGGACGTCACACTTGTTTGAACAGAGTGACATCTTCATTCTGGTGATCGCTGAAGGTCCCAAAAGTTTAACCCCAAAAATCAAATATTGATGTCGCATCCTAAAGGGGCCTTTACACATAGCGATATCGCCAGCAATATCGCTAAAACATCACCGATTTGGTGACGCAGCAGCGATATTGCTAGCGATATTGCTATGTGTGATACTTACCTCCGACCGGCACCCCCGCTGTCTGTCGCTGATCATGCGAGATCGTGCAGTTTTATTTCTCGTCGGGCACTACCTGCTGGGGCCGACGAGCGACGCGTGGAAGGACGTCAGAATCGCCGCGTCTGAAGGGTAAGTAGCGACCGCTGCTGCGTCGCAAGTCGCTGTGAGATCTGCCTGTGTGGTAGCTCACTAGCGACCATTTAGCGATGCACCAGCGATCCTGACCGGGCCGTATCGTGGTCGCATCGCTAAATGTAAAAGGCCCTAAGACTACGCCATGAATACTGAAGACTCAGGAAACCACTGCAACTAAATGTATCTCAATGACCGTGAACACATCAATATTGACTCCTTACCTTCATGCCTGGAGCGATGGTCAGATTGTGCCTTTAGTACCCTGCAAGACAGAGTCATGGCATGCAGTGAATATACAAATTGTCTTTTCAAAGAAGAGGACTAGACCTCTACTGCCACCTACAGGAAGTAGCAATCATAAAAGTCAATATCAACACTAATTGCAGCTTAAAAGTCTCCTCACTTTGGCATGTCAGTCTTGACATGTCACTCTACGAAAGGAGAAACGTTACCCCTCGGTTACCTGTGAAACATACACACACATTACATTTTATCTATCAATTAATCACTGCACTTACCGTTGGGCCAAATTATCATAGGTATAAGCCACAGACATTAATCGTTGAATCAAACACGTTCCTTGGACAAGAACTAGAAAAACCTTCAGGGAGACAAAGAGAGAAGAAACCAAGAGTTTATACAGAAGGATTGTGTAAGTGGAAGCTGAACAAATAAACCACAATATAGAAAATATCAAATTATACTCTATGTGGGGATCACTATATCCTTTATTTTGCTTCAAACATAACTGTCGATTTTACTTTTATTTAATAAATCAATCGTGTAAAAAAATAAGCAACTTTGTAAATGTATGTTATCAGAGGAATCTGCTTCATTCACTGCCAAAATTCTTAATTCTGAGGTAAAATCTGTATTCAGAGCAGACACATTACCTATTACTGAGAGGAGATGGCAGCTAGTGCTGATGAGATTCTATGTAGAGGGAGGAGCTCCAGCCTCTAGCTCCTCCCTACTTCCTTCTACATAGAATCTCATAAGCACCAGCCGCCATCTCCGCTCTCAGTAATGGGAGAGTCTGCACTGAATACAGATTTTACATCAGAACTGAGAATTTTAATAATGACTGATTAATTCTGGCAGAGAAAGAAGCAGATTCCTCTGATGAGATATATTACACAGTTGCATATTTTTGTGTAGGATTGCTTTATGAAAAAAAATTAAAACGGCAACTCTTTAAGCAAGAGGTTGTAAATTGAGTGATTAGGAAAAGCAAATATTCAATTAAAGAAAACTATATTGATAGTAAACTTTCTAAAGAGGTTACTGACCACCTGATACCAGTTTACCACCCAGAAGAGGTGAAACGTGAAGGTCTCCCAATCTGAGCTCTCTGCCTATAAGTAACTTTCGCTCAGATTAGGCAACCCGCTTGGTCAGGTCAAATATTATAATTCAAATATGGTTTGTGCTTCACTGACGTGAGAATTCAGCCCAATAATCACATATCCCCCATCACTTGCTTCTAGTACAAGTAAAAGACAGATTTGCACAAACTTCTCCAAATCTATAAGCAAATTAAAGGCATCTTTTAAGACCTTGGTCCTTTTTCTGCCCCGCCCACACACAGCCGGCAGGCTGCCCCGCCCACACACAGCCGGCAGGCTGCCCGCCCACACACAGCCTGCCCGCCACACACAGCCGGCAGGCTGCCCCGCCCACACACAGCCGGCTAGGGCTGCCACGCCGCAGCGCACAGCCCAGTTTTGTCTGTATCTTCTGATTTCAGGGGCACAGAACAATGTTTAAAGTTCTTTGACTGCTGATTGTAGAAAAATTAGCTGTAATAACTTGTGCCAGCAGAGTGCTTGAATTGATAGTTTTACTTCAAATAGGTCCAAATGAAGTCCAAATTAACAGTGCGAATTTTCCCTTTTTGTGTTCATTTTTTCTTTCTTTATTCCAAGAGCCATAGCTTTCTTATTTTTCAATCCCCATGAGAGCTTGTTTTTTTGCAGGACGACTTGTACTTTTGAATACTACCAGGACCAGGTTGACTGACAAGGTCAGTAAGAGTACGTAGAGACGAAATATATACAGCTTTTTTTTTTTTTTTTGTAACAGCATTAGCTTTTGTCATTTTCCCGAGACCTGTACATTTTTCATTTTTCAGGATATTGGGCAGTGTTGAGGGCTTATTTTTTTGTGCCCTGAGCGGAGATTTTTACGGATACCTTTAGTGTTAGATATGATGTTTTTATTCCCTCTTATTGGGTGGGAATGACTTACTTCCGGTCGTTGTCGGTTAGATCCCGCTTGTCAGTGATTGACAGTGGGATTTAACTGGTTAACAGCTGCAGGCGGAGCTCCAACCAACCCACAATTATGTTAAAGGCACATGATGGCTGATAAATCGGTCATGTGTGGGCAAAGATGTGGGGTGGGGATGCAAGCCCGCTTCAAAGGCAGGGACAAAACCTTTGTCGTAGATACATGTCAAATGTCGTGATGGGGTTAAAATGGTCTTGAGAAATTTTATAATTTTATTAGAGATTGATTTTTTGATATAGAGCACCAAAATCATCTGCTTTGCTTTACCGTCAGAAATAAAACTAGCTTTCTATTGTGACCACTTGGTGGCGTCACTGCATACAGAGATATACATATTGATGCTAATAAAGTCAAAAGAAGCCAAAACAATAAATATGAAAAATCCCCCTAAACTGGAAAACTGCCTTTCTGGGAGAATATAGTGTTAACTGTGCAGGAACTTTCTAGTTACAGGGCAAAGGAGATTTGCCAAGGCTGACACTACATGGTTTTCATAATTGAGTGATTTGCACATATCTAAGCAATGGGATGTAATCACGTGTTCTTTTCTGTAATTCGGACAGGATGATTAAGGCTACTTTCACACATCCGTTTTTTGCCGTCAGGCGCGATCCGGCTTTTTTGAAAAAAAAAAAAACGGATCAGTTTTTTTCTCATTGACTTGCATTAGCGCCGGATCGCGCCGCATCTCCTTCCGTTTCGTTCGTTTTTTTCTGGATCAGGCCAAAATGTTGATTCCAGCGTCTGAAAAAAACATCTCTATGAACGTTTTTTTCATTCGGCAGAAAACCGGACAGCACCTGAAACGGCGCTTCATCTCGATCTCTCCTCGTTCCAGGCATGCTCCGACTGCATCTTTTTTTCGGGTTCAAAAGTTCATGACAGATCCGTCTAAAAACCTGATCCGTTGCATCAGTTTTTTACAATCTGCAACGGATCCGTCTTTTTTAAACTTGGACGGATTGTGCTAAAAAATGTATGTGTGAAAGTAGCTTAAGGCCTCTTTCACACTTCAGTCGTGCGACATCAGTCAAAATCCACCAAGGTGTGAAAAAAAACTGATCCGCAGCAAAAGTGCAAAAACGGATGCAACGGATCTGATTTTACGGCAGATCCGTTGTGAACTTTTCAACCCGGAAAATGCATTGTACGTATGTCTGGAAGGGAGAGAGACTCCAGAATGGGTTTTGGCACTTTTTGCAGAGAAGAACGGTTCCGCTGGCGGATTCCGCCAAAAGCGGATCAAGACGGATCTGCAACCCATAGGCGTCCATTATGCAAATCGGCGGACGCGGCGGATCCGTCATGGTCCGCCTTTTGACGCACACAAAAAACGTTGCAGTGTACGTTTTCAGAAACCGACGGATGCCAAAATAATGACGGATCCGTCATTTGATGAATCAAACGGACGCACATCCGTCAAAATCCGTCACTAATGCAAATCAATGCCAAAAAAACGGATCCGCCAAAACAACAAAAAAAAAGGCGGATCCGTTTTTTTTTGACGCTTTGACTGACGTCGCACGACTGAAGTGTGAAAGGGGCCTAAGCCGACTGGTTATGTTCAATGTAAGTGAATGAAATAATGGATTATACATAAAAGGACATCATGCATGATCAAATGTACCTCTGTTAACCGTGGTATATGAAGGCCCTTTGAGTGATCTGCCGTTGATTTCCTCGATTTGCCAGGCCACGTTCTTTTCCTGTGACTCTCTGCAATCCC
>JARQOD010000005.1:490292847-490395618 GCA_033576555.1 Oophaga sylvatica
GACTTGTACTTTTGAATACTACCAGGACCAGGTTGACTGACAAGGTCAGTAAGAGTACGTAGAGACGAAATATATACAGCTTTTTTTTTTTTTTTTTGTAACAGCATTAGCTTTTGTCATTTTCCCGAGACCTGTACATTTTTCATTTTTCAGGATATTGGGCAGTGTTGAGGGCTTATTTTTTTGTGCCCTGAGCGGAGATTTTTACGGATACCTTTAGTGTTAGATATGATGTTTTTATTCCCTCTTATTGGGTGGGAATGACTTACTTCCGGTCGTTGTCGGTTAGATCCCGCTTGTCAGTGATTGACAGTGGGATTTAACTGGTTAACAGCTGCAGGCGGAGCTCCAACCAACCCACAATTATGTTAAAGGCACATGATGGCTGATAAATCGGTCATGTGTGGGCAAAGATGTGGGGTGGGGATGCAAGCCCGCTTCAAAGGCAGGGACAAAACCTTTGTCGTAGATACATGTCAAATGTCGTGATGGGGTTAAAATGGTCTTGAGAAATTTTATAATTTTATTAGAGATTGATTTTTTGATATAGAGCACCAAAATCATCTGCTTTGCTTTACCGTCAGAAATAAAACTAGCTTTCTATTGTGACCACTTGGTGGCAGTCACTGCATACAGAGATATACATATTGATGCTAATAAAGTCAAAAGAAGCCAAAACAATAAATATGAAAAATCCCCCTAAACTGGAAAACTGCCTTTCTGGGAGAATATAGTGTTAACTGTGCAGGAACTTTCTAGTTACAGGGCAAAGGAGATTTGCCAAGGCTGACACTACATGGTTTTCATAATTGAGTGATTTGCACATATCTAAGCAATGGGATGTAATCACGTGTTCTTTTCTGTAATTCGGACAGGATGATTAAGGCTACTTTCACACATCCGTTTTTTGCCGTCAGGCGCGATCCGGCTTTTTTGAAAAAAAAAAAAACGGATCAGTTTTTTTCTCATTGACTTGCATTAGCGCCGGATCGCGCCGCATCTCCTTCCGTTTCGTTCGTTTTTTTCTGGATCAGGCCAAAATGTTGATTCCGCGTCTGAAAAAAACATCTCTATGAACGTTTTTTTCATTCGGCAGAAAACCGGACAGCACCTGAAACGGCGCTTCATCTCGATCTCTCCTCGTTCCAGGCATGCTCCGACTGCATCTTTTTTTCGGGTTCAAAAGTTCATGACAGATCCGTCTAAAAACCTGATCCGTTGCATCAGTTTTTTACAATCTGCAACGGATCCGTCTTTTTTAAACTTGGACGGATTGTGCTAAAAAATGTATGTGTGAAAGTAGCTTAAGGCCTCTTTCACACTTCAGTCGTGCGACATCAGTCAAAATCCACCAAGGTGTGAAAAAAAACTGATCCGCAGCAAAAGTGCAAAAACGGATGCAACGGATCTGATTTTACGGCAGATCCGTTGTGAACTTTTCAACCCGGAAAATGCATTGTACGTATGTCTGGAAGGGAGAGAGACTCCAGAATGGGTTTTGGCACTTTTTGCAGAGAAGAACGGTTCCGCTGGCGGATTCCGCCAAAAGCGGATCAAGACGGATCTGCAACCCATAGGCGTCCATTATGCAAATCGGCGGACGCGGCGGATCCGTCATGGTCCGCCTTTTTGACGCACACAAAAAACGTTGCAGTGTACGTTTTCAGAAACCGACGGATGCCAAAATAATGACGGATCCGTCATTTGATGAATCAAACGGACGCACATCCGTCAAAATCCGTCACTAATGCAAATCAATGCCAAAAAACGGATCCGCCAAAACAACAAAAAAAAAAGGCGGATCCGTTTTTTTGACGCTTTGACTGACGTCGCACAACTGAAGTGTGAAAGGGGCCTAAGCCGACTGGTTATGTTCAATGTAAGTGAATGAAATAATGGATTATACATAAAAGGACATCATGCATGATCAAATGTACCTCTGTTAACCGTGGTATATGAAGGCCCTTTGAGTGATCTGCCGTTGATTTCCTCGATTTGCCAGGCCACGTTCTTTTCCTGTGACTCTCTGCAATCCCTGACCAAGCAAATACATCATGATATGCCAGATCCAGATCTGTGGGGTCTACAGCAAACTGACATATCAGCTTCAGCAAACACGCTAAACAGTCCAGCTGCCACTGCAGAAACAGACAGAAAAAATGGTAAGGAAACCATTCAGTCATAGGAATCTATCAGGAAATACTTTCTCTACATATTCATCTGCAGGAAGACTCAAACGCAATCTAAATAATCCTCACAGTTTTAGATACATCAGGCAGTTCACATTACCTTTGAGTTCACAACTAAAAACACAAATCTGGCGAGAAAAAAAAAAAAAATTAAACTCACCACAGTCCAAGACTCGTGTTCCTTTGGCTCCAAAATCCCAGAATTAAAAATTTCAATCAGCTGTTGCAGACCCCCTGCAGCTACAAACTAAGAATAATGTAGAGAGTCAAATACTTATTTGGTTAAAGCCAACACACAACATTTCACTTTCTCCACCGCCCCACACATGTTCCATAGCAGGAATTACCCACTGTTTCTTTTTTTAATTAGCTTATCAAAACTTGAGTCAAATTGAAAAAAAAAAAAAATGAAAACCTTTCAATAACTGCAATGACAGGATTAAAACAAGGCGTTGTACCTTGCAACTCCAAGTGTTTTTACTGTTTTCAATCTGATCTTCACTGGAGTCATCAGAGTCCGGATACAAATCACTATAACTGCCCTGTAATAGAGAAGTCATGTATAAGGGCCTGTGCACACGTTGCGGATTCCTAGCGGTTTTGCCGCGGTTTTTTGCGGCCGAAACGCCGCAAAACCGCGGCAAAACCGCTTACACAATACAACTCATTATAGCCTATGGGATTCCGCAATGCTGTGCACATGCTGCGGAAGAATCCGCAGCATACTCATTCTTTTTTGCAGAACCGCGGCGGTTCCGCCGCCATAGGAATGCATTGAACCGATTACTTTCCGCATGTGGCAGTGCCCACCATGCGCAAAATAAGCGGTTCATGTGTGGATGGTACCCAGGGCCTGGAGGAGAGGAGACTCTCCTCCAGGCCCTGGGTACCATATCCATGTAAAAACAATAATTAAAATAAAAAATAGTGATATTCTCACCTTTCGGCGGCCCCCGCAGCTTTCCCACCTCTCAGCGACGCTCCCGGCCAATCCCTTTCCCAGTAATGATTAGCGGTCTCGCGTGATGCTACGTCATCGGGGTGATTGTCGCAAAGGACGCCTGGGAACGGGATTGGCCGGGCCGTAGCTGAGAGGCGGGAAAGCTGCGGGGGCCGCCGGAAGGTGAGAATATCATTATTTATTATTTTTTTTACTATTTTTACATTAGATCTTTTTACTATTGATGTGACATAGGCGGAATCAATAGTAAAAAGTTGGTCACACTTGTCACACACTTGTTTGACTCGTGTGACCAACCTGTCAGATCGCTTGTAAAACGCTAGCATTCTGCAAGCTAATTACGCTTGCAAAATGCTAGTTTTTAGCGGAAATACGCATACCTATAATATGCGTATTTCCCGTGGCAGGGAGGTGCGGAATTGCCGTGGAAATTTCCATGGCAATTCCGCAACGTGTGCACATAGCCTAATAGTCCAGGATTATGTGCAGAAACTCAGAAAGTTCCTCTGAAAATGATCTGAACAGCACAGTAAGCAAGTGCATAAAGTGGACCTGGATCAATAGGCTCATGGCTAATCTCTCTATCAAGCAGATCATTTCTTAGTTTCTATGATTAACTGTGCTGTCAAGTAACTTTTCAGTATAAGTCGTCCTCTGTGTGTGTACATGAGGAATAACACTTCCTGCCATTATGTGACTTATGACATTCTGATCAGTTTTACCCTCTGCAGGCTCTATCTGTAATATACAATGCACTGGCGGCTGGTGGAGGAGACAAACTGCAGTGATTTCTCCCATAGGTTTCACAGAACAGACATGAGTGATTCCGTCTTTTCATTCACTTTTTAACTCACAGAGACAAGCTTCAGCGATGTGGAGGACACCATACAGCAGAGCTGAGCTGTCTTGGACAGAATCAAGCCATGATGAGCGGTAAAACATGTTACAGAGATCTGCGTAAGGTTTTTTTGTCTGTTCCTTCACTGTAGCTCACTCCTCCCCATAGAGGATAATAGGATGCGTCATATGACACCTGCAGTCCATCTCCTCTCAGCAAAACAGACTTCTATTTTCACAGTGGATGGTTTGTTCACGAGGCAAAGAAGAGGGGCGAAGTGTGATAAGTCGGAAGAAAACAGATTTCACTGATTAGATACATTAAAGTTTCGTCTAGTTGCTTGTTCTTTTGATTTATGCAAAGTTTGTTGAAAATACTGTTACTTTGCAAGTAAGGTGCAGCTTGCCGCTGAAAATCTTCTGAAAAGTCGATGAGGACAGGCTGCTTCCTATCAGGAACCCCGACAAAGAGGAACAGAGATTTCCCCAAAACAAATAGGTATCTGGACACCGCAGGACTCCGTGCCTAGCAATAGTGACATCACACGCTACTCCAGCATTTGTACTCATGGTTACCAGAGATGCTACCGTCCAGCGCACACCCTGGTCTCATCGACTTCTCAGAGGCACGCTGCACCATGCCCACATCCAGCCATCCTACAACTTTGGATCCTAACAGCGGACACTAGTGTGCACAGGAGCGCACAAACCCCTACCCTCCAGCAGATTATTGGAGGCCACAACAAGTAACCAATTTCTGCAAACTGTATATCTACCTGACACCATACTGTACTACTTATATACTTGCAAGATCTTCAGCTGAAGTGATAGGTCTGGTGCTTCGGTCACATAGGATCATCACTAATTGACACACCCAGTGTTCTACTGTTTTTAATAACTATGTCCACTAACCAAACTTTCTCCTCTCCAACCCGTCCTGAATGCAGCAGCCAGGCTTGTATTTCTGTCCAGCTGCTTCACCGATGCCTCCACCTTATGTCAGTCATTACACTGGTTTCCCATTTGCTACAAAGTACAACAAACTTCTCTCTCTACACCTGCCTTTCGTTTTGCAACTGACCCAAGACTAACATCCTCCATAATGAGAACCTGCACCTCTGTCTTCAACACTTCTCTCATGCTGTGCCAGATTTCTTGAACACACTCCACAGACAATCCGACAGATACCTAGTGCCCCATGTTCTTAAGCGTGCTTTAAAAACACATCACTTTAGACAGGCCTATTACCTCAACTCACTGGCATAACTCTAATTTGTTCCCACCTTCTAAATATTATTCAGAATCTGCTCCCTCCTATTCATCTGTCTCCACATCCTCCATGTACACGATTAACTGCACTTAAACATACTGGCTGATGATTGGATCATGCAGCTTTATATGAAAACCTTTATTATAATGGCTGGTCCTGAACTATGCACTGCTCACCTACTTTGTCCCCCCCTATTTCCCTGTAGATTGTGAGACGAGCCCTCTCTCCTAAAGTAACTGTTCAACGTCTTACCTTGTACTGAATTTATTTTCAGTATAAATCAATGCTTAATTGTAAAGTCCTGCAGAATATGTTGGCGCTATAGAAATAAAATTATTTACTTTGTAGATTTAGTATCTTAGTTGCAGCAATTCATTTGTGCTCATCTACATACTTGTTCAAATTTTGAAGGAACATTATTTCTACTTGTCTTATTTCTTTCATTCATCATACTCTGTCCAGTAGCTGTATAGCGTGACAGTATCAATCTTTTATCTAGCAGTTATTTTATGTACAGATTGACACACAGAACCTGCTGACCCATCAGCAGCTTTCAGCAATTCCTATCCTTTTTCGGACGCTTGTGTTTTTAATGTAATCTGTGACGTTTTTAGTGCTTGCATTCACGACTACTGACTGCATATTTCCATATGAGAGAGAGAGAGAGAGAGAGAGAGAGAGAGAGAGAGAGAGAGAGAGAGAGAGAGAGAGAGAGAGAGAGAGAGAGAGAGAGAACACCGACACTGTTTTCTGCATTTTACGATGGTTTTCAATAGAGGCGACGGATCCGCAGGCGGATTCCGTCAAAAACGGATGCTGGCGGATCCGCCGCCCATAGGCGGCCATTGTACAAAATGGCGGATGCGGCGGATGCGCCATTGTCCTGCCATTTTGGCGGTCAAAAAAAAACGTTGCATTGGACGTTTTTTTGAAATGACGGACGCCAATTTTTTGGCGGATCCGTCCAAAAACGGACCTAACGGACGACCATCCGTCAAAATCCGTCACTAATGCAAGTCTATGGGAAAAAAACGGATCCGCCAAAAAAAAATGGCGGATCCGTTTTTTTCACATTTTGACGGATTTTGACTGACGTCGCACGACTGAAGTGTGAAAGAGGCCTTAGCATTAAAAGATTTTGTGAACCAGATAAGTGCGTAATAGACAAGAATAATCGTATCCACTTCAGGCCATTACCGTGGATTCTCTTCTTATCCTCCTGTTTGGCTTTCCCAGAGCTTCAATAATTTCTAGTGCATACAGAAGCTTGTGTGCGCTTTTTATCCGAAGCAAGTCTTTCCAGAAAGGTCCGTCATTTCCCTTAAGATTTAAGACAATAAATCGTTATAAACATGAATGAACCACAGCAGATGCACGGGATATTGAAAAGCAAACTGCACGGATAAAGTCATACGTCAGTGCAATGTATAGGGAACTGTCCCCAGCATTGGGGTCCCCTCACCTGCTCTTCAGACACATTCTGGAATGCCTGCAGCATATTCGGACAGTAGGAAGTAACATCAGAAGCTCCCAGACCCGTCTGGATAGGTTTTCTGCGTGGAGATGAAGTTCTTCACACCTTGCACTCTACAATGAAGAGGATAAAATTAGTAGATACAAAAATGCTTTGCTGTTTAACTTTCAGACTGAGAATATGAGATCTTTGTAGAAATAGATATAAGAGCGCGTCTCATTTAAAGGGACTCTGTCACCCCATTTTTCAACTACAAGATGCGGCCACCGCCATCAGGGGCTTATCTACAGCATTCTGTAATGCTGTAGATAAGCCCCCGATGTAACCTGAAAGAGAAGAAAAACGAGTTAGATTATACTCACCCGGGGGTGGTCCGAGGTCTGGTCCGATGGGTGTCGCGGCCCGTTCTGGCGTCTCCCATCTTCTAGTGAAGACGTCGTCTTCTTTGCTTCCCCCGTCGGACCTCTCTGGCCTTTCCCGGCGCCTGCGCACTGCAGTACTTTGCTCTGCCCTCAACAGGGCAGAGCAGTGCGCCTGCGCAGGAGCCGCCACAGGAAGCAAAGAAGAAGACGACTTCGCTAGAAGATGGGAGGCGCCGGACCGGACCGCGACACCCATCGGACCGGACCTCGGACCGCCCCCGGGTGAGTATAATCTAACTCGTTTTTCTTCTTTCAGGTTACATCGGGGGCTTATCTACAGCATTACAGTAAAATGGGGTGACAGATTCCCTTTAAAGGGGGTTATCCACCAACATTACTTATCCACAGGAAAAATGATGACTTAGCAGTGAACCCACAGCTGAAACCTGCACTGATCACGCACACAGCGGTCCTTGTCTCGTATGTAATTAGAGTGTGTGCAAGCGTTACAGCCACGCCATTCACTTCCATAGTCTTATGGGAGCAGTAGTACACTTGTGAGAACAACGCTCCAATAAATACTGAATGCAAGGGTTGGCTACACTTGTGCAAATATTACTCCATTCACAGGGGGAAAACCAGGAGGGACATTCTTTTTACAACATGTGGTGATAATATAATCTGTTTTGTGACTTAAATCTCCTAACAGAATCTTTCCAAATCAAATAATCGGAGGCTTAGTGGTCAGCACAGCAGACTATGATACCAGACTATGAATCCAGCCAGGATATTATACTAGTATATTAAAACCCACAAGTGTAAATTCACACGTAAGATAAACACACGTGTCTTACCTCAATGTCCAATAAATCCATCTCCCCAGTAGGAGGCTTGAAAGAGGCAAGCATTTCCAACAAATCAAACAGCGTGGTGAGATGAGGCTCTTGTAGTAGGAGAAGCATGGGAATATTTTCCTTCTGTGGTGGGGGCAGACATGAAGCAGGGAGCTGAACACCTTCTCCTTTTCGTTCTCGACGTGGTGCCCCCAAAGACACAAAAACCATCTGATAAAGGCACAAGATAATTACTAGATTTAAAGAGTTCCTCAAGCACACTTATTAAAAAACAACATTGCAGTACATCTAGGAAAATTGTAACTATACATCATATAGACACACAACAGTGCTGAGGACTGGCAGCAATCTGCTCAGGAGAAATCCTGCCCATAAATGCCACCAGATCCTTTGTAGACTAGCAAAAAAATGAAAATAAAGTAATATCTATTCCTTCATGAACAACAATGGTTACTGTGCCATTGCAGGACTACACCTCTTACAAGGACCTAAGAGCATGCAGTAGTTAGGTCATACTTTGGGTAGTAGTTTGCAACAAGAGCTTCTAAAGGTTTGACGCTGCGTATTTATGCAGCCTCAAACCAGCAGTGGCCAGCTGTAACAGCATAGTGGATGCGATTTCAAGAAATCTCATGTCCACTGTGCATCCACAGAAGACACCTGCAGATCACCTGTGGAGACCGACACGCGGCGCGTCTCACCAGACTGCAGCATGTCAATTTCACAAGCGGATATACCGGTGTTCAATAGAAGGCAGCGCTTTGGAAGCAACAAACATATGTTGCGTCCACAGAGCTGCTAGATCCGGTTCGTGGGCAACCGGCCTAAAAGGTGCAGCTGTGAGATAAGTATTATATATATTTTTTAATGCTGCACATGGCGGTCCTTCAAAAGGGCTTCTCCAGTAGTGGACAACCCCTGCAACTATTGCAAAGAAACGTCAGTAAAAAAATTAGGATGTGAAGCATATGACTCTGCATGGACCTTTTAGAAAATCATGTGTAACTGTAAGGCCATGTTCACACGTTGCTTCTTTCAGTGTTTTGTGTGTTTTCTATGCAAATCTTCAGCTGCGTTTTACAGTACCAGCAAAGCCTGAGATTTCAGAAATCTCATGCACACAGCCTGGTTTTTTGTCCTCAGTTTTTTGTGCAATAAATTGGTTTTTGCCAAATCCAGCAAGTCACTTTCAGTGTTTTTTCAGCATTTTTTACCCATCAAAAGCAATGGGCAGTGCAAAAAATGCTGAAAAAGAAGGTATCCGTTTTTTCTGCGTTTTTAGTGCCAAAACCTAATGAAGTAGAATCAGATTATTATTATGCACTAAACTTTATCAGTATGCACAAAAAGGAGATTTTTGTGTACTCACCGTAAAATCCTTTTCTCCGAGACGCTCATTGGGGGACACAAGACCATGGGTGTTATGCTGCTGCCACTAGGAGGACACTAAGCAATACATAAGCAAAGAAGATTAACTCCTCCTCCTGCAGTATACACCCTCTGTTGGCTCAATCCTGAACCAGTTCGGTGCCAAAGCAGTAGGAGCTCAAAACAGAGTGCAATATGTCAACATTCAAAGAAACAACGAGGCTACAGGCTAAATAAGGGTGGGAGCTGTGTCCCCAATGAGCGTCTCGGAGAAAAGGATTTTACGCGGAGTACACAAAAATCTCCTTTTCTCCATCGCCTCATTGGGGGACACAAGACCATGGGACGTCCCAAAGCAGTCCCTGGGTGGGAAGCCATAACAGTATATGAAGCCTCGTGAACCACATGCATAAAACGCTTAAACAGTCAACGGACAACTTACAGATGCGCAACAGCTGATTGCAGAATTTGTCTGCCAAGTGCCGCATCTGAAGAAACTTGAGCATGGATCTGGTAATGCTTGACGAAAGTATGAAGACTGGACCAAGTCGCAGCCTTGCACACTTGCTGTGCCGAAGCCTGGTGCCGAATGGCCCAGGAGGCCCCCACAGACCGAGTGGAGTGTGCCTTAATCCCAGCCGGGATAGACTGACCTTTTACACGATACGCCTCTTGGATCGCCGAACGGATTCATCTGGCTAACGTGGCCTTGGAAGCAGGAAGACCCTGTCTGCGTCCTTCCGGAAGCACAAACAGGGCGTCCGATTTACGGAAAGATGCAGTTCTCGAAATGTACCTTCGGAGAGCCCTCACCAAATCCAAGGTGTGGAGGGCTTTTTCAGTATGGTAAATCGGCGCCGGACAAAACGAGGGCAAGACTATCTCTTCATTGATATGAAAAGCCGAAATGACTTTTGGTATGAAAGGAGAAGTCCTAAGGACTACCTTGTCCTGGTGAAAAATGAGAAAAGGAGGTTTACAAGACAAAGCTGCCAACTCCGATACTCGTCTGATAGAGGTAATTGCCACTAGGAAGACAACCTTCCAGGAAAGAAGAGATAAAGGCACTTCCGGCAAAGGCTCGAAGGGAGATTCCTGTAAGTAAGGCAGTGAGGACGAGATTAAGATCCCAAGGCTCCAAAGGCCTCTGGTAGGGCGGAGCAAGATGTGACACTCCTTGAATAAAAGTCCTGACCTGAGACTTAGATGCGATCCGTCGTTGGAAAAGGACGGACAAAGCGGAAATCTGACCCTTGAGGGAGGAGAGTGCTAACCCCGAGTCCATTCCTGCTTGGAGAAATTCCAGAATGGAAGGGACAGAAAAAAACCAAAGGGGAACGACCTTTGTCCTTACACCAGGAAAAGGAAATTAGACCTACCGGTAATTCTTTTTCCAGGTAGTCCCTCAGGACAGCACAATGGAGGATGTCCTCCCTTGACCTATAGCGGGACAGGATCACAGAGAGGTTAAAAGGCCCCACCCACCTCCACCCTCCAGTGTTTTTTCAAAGTACCACCGAAGGATGGCAGGAAATGGTCTAAACGCGCCCTTACAAACGCGTATGTAAGAAACCATTGAACAGCTTCTTCTTTATCTCTAGCCTTGGCAACTCGACGGACCATCCACCAAAGATTGATCCCTTGCAATCCTAAAGAGAAACATAAGGGAGGGAATTAAGGGTGCTGTCCTGAGGGACTACCTGGAAAAAGAATTACCGGTAGGTCTAATTTCCTTTTCCCCTTACGTCCCTCAGGACAGCACAATGGAGAATACCAAAGAAACATCCCAGGGTGGGAACAGAAGCTCAAGGACCAAAGTCCCAGGTAAGAACCAGGTTAGATATAAAAATGATCTGAAAGATCAAAAGAAATATAGATATCTAAAGAAATTCGTAAAGATAATCACAGTAGTGAGTGTCCGATATATGTTTATAATGGCCAATTCCAGTATGAATGTGGTAAACCAGATATGCCGCAGAGACGGAGAGTGAAACACAGCGTTTGTACCCCAATACCACTAATGAACCGCAGAAAAATTACAGTTATTGTGATAGATATAGACACCGCAGCCACAGAATAGCCTTAAAAATCTTATTGCCCAGCCAAAAATATTGTGATAGTTACAATCACCACACGATGAGGACTGTACAGACCAGTAATCGGCTGGATGTGCTTAACAACACGGGACTGTTCCTTCATTGGTCCTCCTGGGCTCAGATTAAACCTTGGTTAGAGACCGGCTTACCATACTACGAGGAGACCTGCAGGACAGAGACCCTGGACTGCTGAAAGATCAAGCCAAATAACAGTTAGTACATGGAAAATGGCAGAGCATTGGGATGTATGTACCCTACTCATTCTGGAGATCATGTCTACTCCGAAACCTTAGAAGTCTCAACCCCCAGTAAGGGTTGGATATTATTGTAACTAAGGAAATACTCCATCTGGCAGGTAATATCTCCTGCTAGTACCAACATTGGGCTTCTCAGTAGGAGTGTTAAAAGGAAGATATGGATCACCACTCTTGCTTTACTGATGTTAGACACGGGGATCTGGACTCTGGAAACGATGACAGTAAGCGGTGGGGGGGGGGGGGATGTTGGTAAAAATCCTTTGACACAGGATATTTGACTGTCTCTATGTGAGTTATTAGCTACGACATTATATATACAGTATGTGCCAAATTATTTATATATTATATCGTAAAAGGCAACTTTCTTAGAGATGTTTATACACCCCGACTGCCCTGGTGGGAGGAACCATATTTTAAAACTAGAGGGAAGTAGTTTCCTTCCTCTCGAGATGGAGATTTTTTACTGTGAGTCAGAAGGACTATGAGGCCTTAACTGTAAGAGACCTGGATACAGATTCTCTTACATTAGGAGCCCTGACTGCTGTACAAGCAGTGGGTATGAGATCTTCTGCCACATGACAGTGCCGCCGATTTGCCATAAAGTACAAAGGCAATAATGCCGACCCTGGTAAACGTAATACAACGGATTTAGGGGTCAAGAATCTGTTTACCGGGTGTTGATCAAAGACACTAGTCCGACTGCCATATGTGGAGACGGGAAGGTTTCCTCCTCACTTCATGAGATTTCCTGCTTTCAGCACAGTAGTATGTCCACTTACAGGATGAGCCCCAAAAACGTCTGTCTCCCTTTAAAACCAACTATGGAAGAGACTTGCCTTTAATCCTCAAGGCAGTAACTCACTTGAGAGTTCTGTTCCAATCCTGAAGAAATGCTAAGTTACTAGGCCAATTCAGGCATAGCTGAACATCCGGCTAAGCCTAGTTGCAAAGAATGAAGCAACCGAAGCTGGACCTGGGTTCTAAAATATAAGGACTCTATAACCAGAGTTGGCCCGAGACAAATGTGAAGTGGTGGGCCGACCATACACTGTGCGGCCACGCAATAAGGCACCAGTCAGAAGGTCTAAGCCAGAGGCACAAACCCACAATGTCCGATGTACTATGAAGCACTGAGGTAATATAACACACGAATGACACGTCTCGAGGCACTGAAGCATTATGATGCAATATGCACAGAAGCACTATGATGCAATATTATTACAGCGGCATCAATTCCATGGTGCTGTACATGAGAAGGGGCCACACACAAAGCCACAGACACAGTCCACAGCAAACAAATTCCCAATGACAGGGTGATACCGAAGGGAGAGAACCCAGTCCCCGCGGACCCACAACCTGATGCATACAATGCAGAAAGACTATGATGCAGTATGATGCAATAAAATGCACCCAGCCACTATGATGCAGTATAATTCATACAGACACTATGATGCAATACGATGCAGAAAGACACTATGATGTAATATGATGCAATATAATGTAGAAAGACACTATGATGCAATATGATGTATTATGATGAAATATAAAGCAATGTAATGCAGAAAGACACTATGAGGCATAGACACTATGATGCACCTTGATGCACAAAGACACTATGATGTAATATAATGCAATATAATGCAGAAAGACACCCATGAAGAATGATGGACCTTGATGCAACCTGATGCATAGAGGCACTATAAAGCAACATGATGCAATCTGCTGCACAAAGGCACTATGAAACACCAAGATGCACCCTGATGCAAAATGATGTAATATGATGCATAGAAGTACTATGTAGAACTATATAATATAATGCATAGAGGTACTATGAAGTACTATGATGCCCAAAGGCACCCTGATGTAATATGACGCATAGAGACACTATGATACAAAGTGATGTACAGAGGCACTCAATATGATGCATAGAATCAATATGAAGTCTAGAGGCACTATGATGCAATACGATGCCCAGAAGCACTCAATATGATGCATAGGGGAACAATGATGGAATCTGATAAATGATGTAATATAACCCATAAAGGCACTATGAAGCATTCTGATGCAATATGGTGCACAGAGGCAATCAATATGATGCATAGAAGCACTATGATGCCGTACCACGCACAGAGGCACTCAATATGATGCATAGAGACAACATGATATATGATGTAATATGACACAAAGGCACTATGAAGCACTATGATGCAGTACAATGCACAGGGGCAATCAATATGATGAATAGAGACACCATGATGCAATACAATGCACAGGGGCACTCAATATGATGAATAGAGGCACTATGAAGCAGTACAATGGACAGAGGCATTCAATAAGATGCATTGAGGAACAATGATGAAATATGATATATGATGTAACATGACACAAAGGCACTATGAAGCGCTATGATGTCGCACTCTGATGCAATATGATGCACAGAGGCACTCAATATGATGCCCAGAGGCACTCAATATGATGAAAAGAGGCACTATGATGCAGTACAATGCGCAGAGGCACTCAATATGATGAATAGAGGCACTATGAAGCAGTAGAATGCACAGGGGCACTCAATATGATGAATAGAGGCACTATGATGCAGCACAATGCACAGAGGCACTCAATAAGATGCATTGAGGAACAATGATGTAATATGATATATGATGTAACATGACACAAAAGCACTATGAAGCGCTATGATGTCGCACTCTGATGCAATATGATGCACAGCGGCACTCAAAATGATGCACAGAGGCCCTCAATATGATGAATAGAGGCACTATGATGCAGTACAATGCACAGAGGCACTCAATAAGATGCATTGAGGAACAATGATGCAATATGATATATAATGTAACATGACACAAAGGCACTATGAAGCGCTATGATGTCGCACTCTGATGCAATATGATGCACAGAAGCACTCAATATGATGCACAGAGGCACTCAATATGATGAATAGAGGCACTATGATGCAGTACAATGCACAGAGGCACTCAATAAGATGCATTGAGGAACAATGATGCAATATGATATATAATGTAACATGACACAAAGGCACTATGAAGCGCTATGATGTCGCACTCTGATGCAATATGATGCACAGAGGCACTCAATATGATGCACAGAGGCACTCAATATGATGCATAGAAGCACTATGCTGCAGTACAACTGCTATACCATGCTTGAAGGTGTCCAAACAAGAGACCAGGTCCCAGTTAGAGCCAAGAGAGCAAACTCTCAGAGTTCCAGATAAATCTCCAGCCTGAATAGTAGTTCTCATTTGTCAGATTGACCCCACCCGAAGGAGCTAATTAATGCCCCACAGCTGGAGGGCAGTGTTCATGGAGACGATGTGCTGCATTAACACTATGAGCCCTCCTATGGATGGAGTAGTTAAGTTGTAACTTAACTGAAGTCAAATCATGAGATGTAGCCTGGACATATGGCCTTATTATAGCTTAGAGGTCCAAGGCCTGACTGCATTCATGTGAAACACACCTCAGCATATGAGGCTCTATGCTTCAGCTTCGGCACAAAGGCATGAGACTAGCATCAGTCCAGAGGCCTAGGCCATCAACACATTCCATCATGCACTCACCTGTGCTGGCTCCATACCTGCTAGAAAGACAGGGGGAGCTGGAAACGCCGAGAGCCCAGTATGGAGGGAAGCGGCGTCCCACCAGGAATGCTGCATTACTGCCAGTGATTTCCTCTCTTGTGCCCTCCGAGATCCAGGAAACCTGTCTGTTGCCTGTCTCGTTCTGCACCTCCGCGTTCAACCATGGAACGCACGCTGGCCTCAAGCTCCGGCGCCCTGACGTCACCAGAAGCGCCATGGCACCGCACAACTTCCAGTATCTTGCGCTGGAATGCCGGCCAGTGTCAGAGCCGAGAGCCTCCACTAAGGAGGAAGCGGCTCTACCCAGGAGCTTCATCCACTCACTGGTCATTGTGGCTGAGGTACTCCCCCTAGGAGAGTTTCAGCCCCGGTGCTACTTGACAGGGGGAAGGATTGGATCCAGCAGCACAATCCCCCTGGGTCTTGTAAAACGTCCACCTTCTATCTTCGCTCCACTCCTGGAGCAACCTCTCATACAACCGTCCCCTGTAGGGACAGGAAAAACACTGGAGGGTGGAGGTGGGTGGGGCCTTTTAACCTCTCTGTGATCCTGTCCCGCTATAGGTCAAGGGAGGACATCCTCCATTGTGCTGTCCTGAGGGACGTAAGGGGAAAAGAATGTTTTCCAGACACGGTGATAAATGCGGGCGGAAGCCGGCTTCCTGGCATTGACCATTGTGGAGACAACTTTGTGAGAAAAACCAGCCTGACCTAAGATCCAGGCTTCAATGGCCATACCGTCAAATTCAGCGCTTTCGAATTGTGATGGTAAATTGGACCCTGTGAAAGAAGGTCCGGACGATCTGGTAATTTTCAAGGAACGTCTGCGACCAGACGCACTAGTTCCGCATACCATGGACGGCGAGGCCAGTCCGGAGCGACCAGAATGATAGGAACGCCTTCCGCCTTAATCTTCCGAATCACCCTGGGGATTAACGGAAGAGGTGGAAAGATGTAAGGAAGGCGAAATTGACTCCAAGGAAGGACTAGCGCATCCGAGCCGATGGCTAGTGGATCGCGAGATCGACTTATGAAAGTCTGAACTTTGGCATTCAGCCTGGATGCCATGAGATCCACATCCGGAATGCCCCAACGCTGGCAAATGAGTTGAAACATTTCCG
The DNA here is from genome assembly GCA_033576555.1 of Oophaga sylvatica. Classification (NCBI taxonomy): domain Eukaryota; kingdom Metazoa; phylum Chordata; class Amphibia; order Anura; family Dendrobatidae; genus Oophaga; species Oophaga sylvatica. The sequence continues at coordinate 490,309,256 of JARQOD010000005.1, forward strand.
GGTGCAGGGACCATTCCCCTGAGTCTAAGCCTTGGCGACTGAGGAAGTCGGCCTCCCAATTGTCCACTCCTGGGATGTGAACCGCGGAGATGGGCGAGCGGTTTTCCTCGGCCCAGCGCAGGATGTGCGATACCTCGAGCATCGCTGTTCTGCTCCGAGTGCCTCCCTGAGGTTGATGTAAGCCACGGCCGTGGCGTTGTCTGACTGGATTCGGATGGGACGACCGGCCAGAAGATGATGGAACTGCAAGAGAGCTAGTTTGATGGCTCTGATCTCCAGGATGTTGATCGGGAGACGGGTCTCTGGGAGAGACCAGCGGCCTTGAGCCGTGTGGTGAAGGAACACCGCTCCCCATCCGAGGAGACTGGCATCGGTGGTCACCACCAGCCAATGGACAGGCAGAATAGATTTCCCTTGATTCAGCGATGAAGCATTCGTCCACCATTTCAGGGAGCTTCTGACTCTGGGAGAAAGACGGAAGCGGCGACTTAGGGACGCTGGGTTCCTGTCCCAGACTGATATTAGTCCTGTTGAAGAGGTCGAAGATGGAACTGGGCGAACGGTACTGCCTCGATGGAGCCTACCATTTTCCCGAGGACCTGCATGGCGCCACGCAGAGAGTGGGAGCGGCCTAGAGACAACAGGAGCACTCCCCGCCTCAGAGAAGCAATCTTCTCTGGAGGGAGAGATACCAACCCTTGGGAGGTGTCCAGAATCATTCCCAGAAAAGGAATATGGGAGAAGACTTGTCCAAATTGACTAGCCAACCCAGGCGAGAGAGGGTGTCGATAGTGATCTCGACACTCTCTGCGCAAGCCCGAAAAGTCGGTCCTTTGATGAGCAGGTCGTCCAGGTACGGGAGGACCACCACACCCCGAGAGTGTAAAATTGACATGGCGGCCGCCATGACTTTTGTGAACACTCTGGGGGTGGTTGCGAGTCCGAAGGGGAGGGCGGCAAATTGAAAATGATCCTCTCCGACTGCAAAACGCAGAAACCTTTGATGGCCTCTGAAAATCGGAATGTGTAGATACGCATCCTTGATGTCGATAGACGCCAAGAATTCTTTTCTTTCTAGAGATGCGACAACAGAACGGAGGGATTCCATTCTGAAATGACGGACTCTGATGAATTTGTTCAGCAATTTTAGATCCAGAATAGGACGCAAGGAGCCGTCCTTCTTGGGAACCACAAAGAGGTTTGAGTAAAACCCTTTGAATCTTTCCTTGTGAGGAACTGGGACGATGACCCCGCTGGTACGAAGTATGTTCAGGGCCTGAAGAAAAGGAATTGCGAGATCCTTGGACTTTGGGGGGCGAGACTGGAAGAAACGCCTTGGGGGGGAAGAGACAAGAATTCGATCTTGTAGCCGGAGTGTACAAGATCTCGGACCCACCGGTCTTGAACGACCGACCCCCAGACGTCCCCAGCAAGGAGTCATTGGGAAGATAATTTGCGAGAGGAGGAGCTCTTATTTCCCGCCTGAGAGAATCTGTTTCACCAGGGCTGAGAGGACCTGAACGATGGTTGTGAGCCCCTGTCTCTGCGAGAAGAACGGGGTGCTCGGGATGACGTCGAGGCAGAGGACCAATTAAAGGAGCTACGAAATGGCCGGGAACGACTTTGGTATTGAGGCCGAAAAGGCCGATTGATTCTGCGCTGCGGAAGAAATTTACTTTTGCCACCTGTAGCGTCAGAAATAATCTGATCAAGACGATCTCCAAAGAGACGCCCTGAAAGATAAGGCAGAGAAGTCAAAGTCCTCTTTGAAGCAGAGTCCGCACGCCACTCTCGTAGCCAAAGGGACCTCCGAATGGCGATAGCATTGGCGGCTGTGAGTGCAGCGCAATTAGCTGCATCTAGGGACGCATGGACCATGTAGTCGCCTGCCCGAGTAATCTGATAGGCCAGATTACGCGCCTCGGGGGAAGAGGGATATCACTAGTAATTTTAACTAGATTCTCAGCCTAGGCCACCATGGCCCTTGCCACCCAGGTGGCCGCAAAGGAAGGAGAGAGAGATGCTCCAGCAGCCTCAAAAATCGATTTGGCGAGGTTGTCGATCTGTTTATCTGAGGGGTTCTTAATGGATGAACCATCTGAAACGGAGAGCAGGATTTTTGAAGCTAATCGAGATACTGGTGGATCTACCACTGGAGATTCAGTCCACTCTTTTTCTACAGTTGCTGAAAATGGGTATCGTGCTTTCAGAGACTTCAGTCCTGAAAAACGTCTGTCTGGCCGATCCCTATGTCCCTGAACAATGTCCGTAAACTCATGGTGGTTACCAAACACCTTGTGAGGACGTTTGGCTCTTTTGAAAGAGATAGGATGATTCGGTTGAGACCCGGGTTCTTCATCTAGCTTGAGGATTTTATTAATCGCCTCAATGAGAGAATCTAGAGACTCTTGAAACTCTGGCGAGTTGGGGTCATCACCAGTATCCGACTCGTACTCAGAATCATGATCACTAAGATCTCTGGGAGAGGGGAGCGAGAGCCTGAGCTCGCCGATGCCGAACCACTAGATGGATTGGGAGATGCATTATGGCGGCGTTTTCTAGACGACCGCTTTGCTGACGCCGTGGGTCGGCCCCTGACTGATGAGGTCTCTCTGAAGGCTAACGAGCCCCTTTCTGGAAAAGGGACGCCCTGGCTAGAAGAGGAGCCACGGAAGGTATCCAAGGCCCTAGTCAGAGAATCCATGGACTGCGCCAGAAACGCAGGACACCCTGAAGGGCCCGGCTCATTGGGATCAGGAATAGGTAGGGGCTCCTGAACGGTAGTAGGGGGCTCCTGAGCGGTAGAAGCAGTGGGCTCTTGGGCACATGATGCACAGAATTGGGAACCATGCTTTGACGGCAGGGAAGCGTTGCATGAAACGCAGGCGGCATATACTACAGTGTAGTTTTTGTCAGCCTTTTTAGCGCCCTTTGATTGCGACATAATTCTGCCCTGAGAGCCTGCTGCAGGAGAAGGGTTAAGCGCTGTGTAGACCTAGTCGCAGCGTGCACTCACCCAGGTCCTATGTCTGAGCCAGGTAAAGGGGAGAATGGAGTCTGCAGCGCTGTCCCACTGGAAAGATGGCGCTCGAGATTAGAATAGCGCTTCTCGTATGACACGGGAAGCGCCAGAAGCAGTGGGAGGAGAGGGGGAGGGACCAGGAGGGATCCCCTGCTATCTGAATCCGGCCAATAGCGCGCAATGTGGGCGGAGTCACGTGGCCAGCCCTCCCCCATTGAGGCCTATCCCGGCCCGAAGCCGGGGACTAAATTTATGACTGCGGCCTATCCCGGGCCGAAGCCGGGGACTAAATTTATGGTTGCGGCCTACCCCAGGCCGAAGCCGGGGACTAAATTTATGGCTGAGGCGCGACGCAGAGGTGGCTGTGGCGCGACGCAGAGGCGGCCGCAGCGACAGGCGGCCGCTACACAGAGAAGCAGTCGCGGTGGGCCCAGATATTGCATACCATCAGGTGCTTGTACTCACTGCGGGGAGGGAAGAAAAAACACGGATTTTGGTAAAAACTTACCTGTAAAATCCTTTTCAGCGAAGGAAGGAAGAGAGACACAGTATTCATTACTGATGGGTAGGCGGAGCCCCAGATCAGGATGTCACCTCAGATCAAAAGAGTGCTGACTGGCTGGCCCCTCCAGCTCGGGCTCCTCCTACTCAGCTCCAGTCGTACCAAAGCTTTTAGGAAAAGAGCCAAGATCACCAGCGGAGCAACATAACCCCTTCTGAAGGAACTTCAGAGAAAAAACACAAGGATACAGGTTATGCATGCAAAGAAAGCCAAAAACCACAGAGTTCCAGGTACTACTCACGGAACCTGACTACTGCGATGAGCTGGCGATGCTGGAACAGAGCCTTAGCGCGCTGACCTCAGCCCAGATAATCGCTATCAGATAAGGGTCGCGCTGCATCTGAAAACATCAACACACTTCTGCCTTGGGAGGGTGCTGTGTCTCTCTTCCTTCCTTCGCTGAAAAGGATTTTACAGGTAAGTTTTTACCAAAATCCGTGTTTCAGCTGCAGATGGAAGGAAGAGAGCCACAGTATTCATTACTGATGGGACGTCCCAAAGCAGTTCAAAAATAAGGGTGGGAAAAACCAACAAAAGGCAGAAACCCAACAACCTTAACAACAAAGCGCAACCAGCGCTAAACACAAGTTCATCCAGAACTTTAAACTACAGCTGCCTGCAGGACCCTACGTCCGAGGGCTGCATCAGCGGAAGCACTGACGTCCACTTAATAAAACTTTGTAAACGTGTGGACAGAGCGCCAAGTTGCCGCCCGGCAGAGCTGCACTGCTGAGGCACCTTGATGAAAAGCCCACGATGAAGCCACAGCTCACGTGGAATGGGCTCGAATCTTAATCGGGCAAGGTTCACCCCGAAGGCGGTAAGCTTCCAAAATAGCTGACCGGATCCAACGAGCTATAGAATCCTTGAAAGCTCGTTGACCACGCCGACGACCTGCTGAAACCACAAACAGGAAGTCCGTCTTACGAAAACCTTGAGTAATAGATAGATAAAACTTCAAGGCCCGCACTAAATCCAATGTGTGTAAATCTCGCTCTTTCGCATTCTTCGGATCCAGACAGAGTGAAGGCAACACAATATCCTAGTTAACATGAAATTGTGATACCACTTTAGGCAAAAAATCACCCCGAGTGCGAAGCACTACACGATCCGGAAAAAAACTCCAGAAAAGGAGGCGAACAAGAAAGAGCTGCCAACTCAGAAACTCTCCTCAAGGAAGTGACTGCAACAAGGAAAGCCACCTTCCAAGAAAGTAAAGAAAGGCTAGCAGAAACCATAGGCTCAAAAGGTTTATGCTGAAGAGCCTCCAAAACAAGGTTGAGCCGCCAAGGAGACACGGGCGCCTTCCGCGGCGGAAACTTACGAGATATACCTCGGAAAAAGGAGAGCACGTCTCTATTTGAAGCAATGGTTCTCCGGAACAATAAGGACAGAGCAGAAATCTGACCTTTCAGGGTGCTGACTGCCAAACCCTTGTCTAGCCCATGCTGCAGAAAAGCCAACAGGTTGGGAATGGAAAATTTTCTCGGGTTCCGAGAGGACCCCAAACACCACTAAAACACGGATTTTGGTAAAGACTTACCTGTAAAATCCTTTCAGCGAAGGAAGGAAGAGAGACACAGTATTCATTACTGATGGGTAGGCGGAGCCCCAGATCAGGATGTTACCTCAGATCAAAAGAGTGATGACTGGCTGGCCCCTCCAGCTCGGGCTCCTCCTACTCAGCTCCAGTCGTATCAAAGCTTTTAGGAAAAGAGCCAAGATCACCAGCGGAGCAACATAACCCCTTCTGAAGGAACTTCAGAGAAAAAACACAAGGATACAGGTTATGCATGCAAAGAAAGCCAAAAACCACAGAGTTCCAGGTACTACTCACGGAACCTGACTACTGCGATGAGCTGGCGATGCTGGAACAGAGCCTTAGCGCGCTGACCTCAGCCCAGATAATCGCTATCAGATAAGGGTCGCGCTGCATCTGAAAACATCAACACACTTCTGCCGTGGGAGGGTGCTGTGTCTCTCTTCCTTCCTTCGCTGAAAAGGATTTTACAGGTAAGTCTTTACCAAAATCCGTGTTTCAGCTGCAGATGAAGGAAGAGAGCCACAGTATTCATTACTGATGGGACGTCCCAAAGCAGTTCAAAAATAAGGGTGGGAAAAAACCAACAAAAGGCAGAAACCCAACAACCTTAACAACAAAGCGCAACCAGCGCTAAACACAAGTTCATCCAGAACTTTAAACTACAGCTGCCTGCAGGACCCTACGTCCGAGGGCTGCATCAGCGGAAGCACTGACGTCCACTTTATAAAACCTTGTAAACGTGTGGACAGAACGCCAAGTCGCCGCTCGGCAAAGCTGCACTGCCGAAGCACCTTGATGAAAAGCCCACGATGAAGCCACAGCTCTCGTGGAATGGGCTCGAATCTTAATCGGGCAAGATTCACCCCGAAGACGGTAAGCTTCCAAAATAGCTGACCGGATCCAACGAGCTATAGAACCCTTGGAAGCTCGTTGACCACGCCGACGACCTGCCGGAACCACAAACAGGGAGTCCGTCTTACGAAAACCTTGAGTAATAAATAGATAAAACTTCAAGGCCCGCACTAAATCCAATGTGTGTAAATCTCGCTCTTTCGTATTCTTCGGATCCGGACAGAGTGAAGGCAACACAATATCCTGGTTAACATGAAATTGTGACACCACTTTAGGCAAAAAATCACCCCGAGTGCGAAGCACTACACGATCCGGAAAAAACTCCAGAAAAGGAGGCGAGCAAGAAAGAGCTGCCAATTCAGAAACTCTCCTCAAGGAAGTGACTGCAACAAGGAAAGCCACCTTCCAAGAAAGTAAAGAAAGGCTAACTGCCAAACCCTTGTCTAGCCCATGCTGCAGAAAAGCCAACAGGTTGGGAATGGAAAATTTTCTCGGGTTCCGAGAAGACCCAAACACCACGAAAAGAAGGTTTCCCAAATTTTGTGGTAAATCCTAGAAGTAGCCGGACATCTTGCAGCACGAAGGGTAGCAATGACCTCGGCTGAAAAACCTCTACGGGTCAAGATTTCGGTCTCAAGAGCCACGCCGTCAAACGCAGGGACATCAAGTCCGGATGACAAATGGGCCCCTGAGTCAACAAGTCCGGTTGAAGAGGGAATGGAAACGGAGGTGCCGCCAACAGCGACATTATTGTCGAGAACCACACCCTTCTTGGCCAGTCTGGAGCTATCAGAATAGCTGGAATTCTCTCTAGTCTGATCCGACGCAGCACTAGAGGAAGTAAGGATATCGGCGGGAATACATAGATCAGCTCGAACTGATCCCACTGAGCCACTAGAGCATCCACCGCCACCGCCTTCGGGTCCTTGTACCTGGACATGAATGTCGGTAACTTGGCATTGGACCTGGATGCCATCAAATCCACTTGGGGGGTTCCCCAGCGAGAGCACAGTAGTGCAAAGACTTCCGGGTGGAGGCTCCATTCCCGGGATCCATCCTTCTGCGACTGAGAAAGTCCGCTGTAATATTCTGAACCCCTGGAATGTGAATCGCCGAAATGGCTGGTACATTGGCCTCTGCCCAAATCAGAATTCGGGACACCTCTACCAAGAGTCTGGAACTCCTTGTCCCACCTTGGTGATTGATATACGCGACAGCCGTCGCATTGTCTGTCTGCACACGGACTGGCAGACCGCTCAAAGGGACCGTCCAATGTTGGAGGCAAAGGAAAATCGCCCTCAATTCCAGGATGTTGATCGGAAGCACAGACTCTTCCGGTGACCATACCCCCTGAATCCAGAGATTGTTCCAAACACCCCCCCAGCCCGTCAGGCTGGCATCGGTGGTTATGACTGACCACTTCAGAGGGAGGAAAGACTTCCCCAGGGAGAATGCCCCTGGCCGTAACCACCATTCTAGAGAATCCCGCACCGCGCGAGAAATGGTGACACTGCAATCCAGCGATTGCGACTGATTCCATCGACTCAAGATGAACCTTTGAAGAGTCCTGGAGTGGAACTGGGCAAAAGGAATTGCCTCCATGGACGCCACCATCAGTCCCAGAAGACGCATACACTTCCGTAGGGACATTGCCGTTGAGGATGTCATAATCTGTACATGTCGAAGAAGACATGACTGTTTGTCTGGTGGTAGGGAAACTACCGACCGAAACGTGTCGAGATGCATTCCCAAAAAGAGAATTGTCCTCGATGGTTCCAGGGACGACTTCTCCCAATTGACCAGCCAACCGAAGTCTTTCAGAAACTGAAGAGACAAATCCCGAGCCGTCAACGCCTCCTCCTCCGAGGAAGCCACGATCAAAAGATCGTCCAGATAAGGGAGAATCGTAATCCCCTGTCTTCGAAGGAGTGCCATGAGGGGCGCCAGAATTTTTGTAAAGACCCTTGGCGCTGAGGCTAAGCCGAACGGCAGAGCCACGAACTGGTAATGATTCTGACCTATGGCAAATCGAAGAAAGCGCTGATGAGCCTTTCCGATGGGAATATGCAAATAGGCGTCGCGAATGTCGATTGACACCAGAAAATCGTTCTGTGACAGAGCTGCCACAACGGAACGAAGCGACTCCATGCGAAATTTCCGGGCATGGACATGCCGGTTCAATCGCTTGAGATCCAGAATCGGGCGAAATTTGTTCTCCTTTTTGGGAACTATAAAAAGGTTGGAATAAAAACCTTTCCTTCGGTCCTCTGACGGAACCGGTATCACTACACCCTTTTGTAGTAGCGATTCGACCTCTCGCTGTAGAGCGACAACAAGCTCGGGTTCCGACGGAACGCGAGATTGACAAAAAACATTTGGGGGTTGAGAAGCAAACTCTATGAAATAGCCTGCCGACACTATCCGCGTTACCCAGGAATCTGGAACGCGAGCCATCCAAGTCTCCTTGAAAAGAAGCAGGCGACCCCCCACTCGAGAATCCTCGAGTGGACCCCTGGCGTCAATCCGACTTTGCGGTTTTCTTGTCAAGTTCCCGCTTGTTCTGGCGGAAACTCTGCTTCCAGGGAGTACGAGTTTTCTGAGAGGATTTCTTTCCTGAGAAAGAAGGACGACCCGATCCCCACGAGGAGTGACTAGATCGTCCTCGGCCCCGAAAGGACCGCCGACCACTATAAACACCAGGCTTACTGGACACCGAGGCCATGGCCCTTCGCTGTGGTAATGCTGATTCCTTCGCCTTAGCCTTGGAAATCAGCTCTGTGAGGTCGGATCCAAAAAGATGGCCACCCTTGTAAGGTAAGGCCAACAACCCTTGTTTGGAAACTGCGTCCCCGGCCCACTGTCTGAGCCATAAAGCTCTTCTGACTGTGACCGCTGAAGCTTGCGCTTTGGCCAGCAGAGATGCCGTATCCAGACCGGCATCAAAGGTATAACAGGTTGCCGTTTCTAACCATTCACAAGTTTCCCGTATCTCAGATAACGGAGATTCATTTTGCAACTCCGTCTTCAGACGTGCCAACCAGCTTAGAGAAGCTCTAGCAGCACACATGGATCCTAGCACTGCTCGAAATCCATGACCCGCAGCCTCATAGCTTGCTTTTGCCGCCAATTCTGCCTTTCTATCCAAAGGCTCCTGTAAGCTCGCTTTTCCCTTAATAGGGAGTAGAGAGGATTTACTAAGCTGAGACAAAGACACATCCACTTCAGGAGCAGAAGTCCAATTAGCCTTTAACTCCGTAGAGCAAGGATAAAGTGTATCAAAGAAATGCGTTCCATGAAAACGCTTATCTGGACATAGACGTTCCTCCTCTATTACACCATTAAGCTCATCCAGAGCTGGCAATGTTGTGCGCGAAGCACGGGACTCCTGGAAAATGCGTGCTGATTTACCAGGACGACTAGTTACCTCCTCCGGTAACTGTAGTATATCTCTCATGGCTTCAATTAATGCCTCCGTACGCTTCGTCATAGAGGAACGCCCCTGCGGCTCGTCCGCATCTGAATCGGATATTTCTCCATCCGAATTTAAAGGGGAACTCTGCCCAATATCAGATACATCTGACTCGCTCCGTGTAGAGGCCGGTAACGGCCTGCGTAGCTTCCTCTGAGAGGAATTAGCAGACACATATTGACCTAAAAGGTCAGATAAGTTATTAATCGATCGAGCGATATCATCCAATTTTCCACCGCTGTCGACCGCAGCGCTAGACGCTGTGGAGGTCTGCGTATCTGATTGCCGCAATGGCACTGGGACGTGATCCGCGGCATCTGAACTCTGTTCAGACATGTCTCGCCTGTATGAGCAGGTCAAAGCGGTAATACCAGCAAAAAACTATGCGGTTTTTTTTTTTTTTTTTTTTTCAAACGCTGAAGGGTTAACGCTCCACCAAGCAGAGTTACCCCAGCGGTATTCAGTCAGCAAATTTAGCAGGTAGAAATAACCCTCAAAGGGGTTAATATTGCAAACTCACCAAAATATAAATATATTTGTGAGCCCCAGCCAATTTTTATGTCTCTGATGAGACTGCAGCTGCAGGATAGCAATCGCTGCGCTGCGGGGTGAGGAATCCGCACTCACCCAGCTGGCCGTGGTGTCTATATGAGGAGGGGAGCGGTCCGAGGAGCCCAGGAGCCTGAGTAATGGCCGCCACAGTGAGGGGGTCGCAGGAGAAAAGCCAGAGCGCGCGTCTTCCTGCTCAAAAGACCGGGATAGATAGGCCACGCCCCCTGCTAGCTCAAATAATGAGCGCGAACTCTCCCCGCTCCTGCTCCCTCTCTGTCCTGCAGCTATCTGCCTGCGGACAAAAAATCACCACATCTTCATGTAGTAGCGCTGTCACAGCAGCGCTGAAGCATACTGACATTACATGTAGTAGCGCTGTCACAGCAGCGCTGAAGCATACTGACATTACATGTAGTAGCGCTGTCACAGCAGCGTTGAAGCATACTGACATTACATGTAGTAGCGCTGTCACAGCAGCGCTGAAGCATACTGACATTACATGTAGTAGCGCTGTCACAGCAGCGCTGAAGCATACTGACATTACATGTAGTAGCGCTGTCACAGCAGCGCTGAAGCATACTGACATTACATGTAGTAACGCTGTCACAGTAGCGCTGAAGCATACTGACATTAGTAATAGCGCTGCGCATTCAGACGCTAAAGCACTCACACATAATTATTATTAAAATTTGTGTGGAGTACTCACCAGCCAAGGCGCCACAGGGACCCTCAGGGGTTTCTGGCGCAGTGCCCATGCTTCCCCCCAGGGCGAAGAACGCAGTGACCGCACGTGTGGTTTGCGTTCCCGCCAGAGAAGCTCTCCTCATCCCCCAGGGCCGGCAAGGATTCTGCAGGGACTTTGAGTAAATACAGATCCGCCAAGGGAGAGGTTGGGGTACAGCAGCGCTGATACCCCTGAGACCTCTAGACCAACTAGTGATCCAAGTCTCCTGTCCGAATATTAAAATAATAAAATCTTCTGAGGAGCTGCATTAGCAGCGACCATCCTCTGGACCTCAAATCTTAGACTGGAGCTGAGTAGGAGGAGCCCGAGCTGGAGGGGCCAGCCAGTCATCACTCTTTTGATCTGAGGTAACATCCTGATCTGGGGCTCCGCCTACCCATCAGTAATGAATACTGTGGCTCTCTTCCTTCATCTGCAGCTGAAAGAAGGTTTCCCAAATTTTGTGGTAAATCCTAGTAGTAGCCGGACTTCTTGCAGCACGAAGGGTAGCAATGACCTCGGCTGAGAAACCTCTACGGGTCAAGATTTCGGTCTCAAGAGCCACGCCGTCAAACGCAGGGACATCAAGTCCGGATGACAAACGGGCCCCTGAGTCAACAAGTCCGGTTGAAGAGGGAGTGGAAAAGGAGTTGCCGCCAACAGCGACATTATTGTCGAGAACCACACCCTTCTTTGCCAGTCTGGAGCTATCAAAATAGCTGGAATTCTCTCTAGTCTGATCCGACGCAGTACTAGAGGAAGTAGGGATATCGGCGGGAATACATAGATCAGCTCGAGCTGATCCCACTGAGCCACTAGAGCATCCACCGCCACAGCCTTCGGGTCCTTGTACCTGGACATGAACGTCGGTAACTTGGCATTGGACCTGGATGCCATCAAATCCACTTGGGGGGTTCCCCAGCGAGAGCACAGTAGTGCAAAAACTTCCGGGTGGAGGCTCCATTCCCCGGGATCCATCCTTCTGCGACTGAGAAAGTCCGCTGTAATATTCTGAACCCCTGGAATGTGAATCGCCGAAATGGCTGGCACACTGGCCTCTGCCCAAATCAGAATTCGGGACACCTCTACCATGAGTCTGGAACTCCTTGTCCCACCTTGGTGATTGATATACGCGACAGCCGTCGCATTGTCTGTCTGCACTCGGACTGGCAGACCGCTCAAAGGGACCGTCCAATGTTGGAGGCAAAGGAAAATCGCCCTCAATTCCAGGATGTTGATCGGAAGAACAGACTCTTCCGATGACCATACTCCCTGAATCCAGAGATTGTTCCAAACACCCCCCCCCAGCCCGTCAGGCTGGCATCGGTGGTTATGACCGACCACTTCGGAGGGAGGAAAAGCTTTCCCAGGGATAACGCTCCTGGACATAAACACCATCCTAGGGATTCTCGCACCCTGTGAGAGATGATGACGCTGCAATCCAGCGAACCTTGCGATTGATCCCAACGACTCAGAATGAGCCTATGGAGAGCTCTGGAATGAAATTGGACAAACGGAAAAAAACCTCATGGACGCCACCGTCAGACCCAGAAGGCGCATACCTTCCGAAGGGACACTGCTGTCGCAGACTTCATAGTCTGTACATGCTGGAGCAGACATGCCTGCTTGTCTGGAGGTAGGGACAACACCGCCCGTACCATGTCGAAATGCATCCTCAAAAACAGGATTGCCTGCGACGATTCCAGAGACGACTTCTCCTTTGAAGCCACAACCGAAAAGGCCGTCCAAATAGGGACGAATCGTAAATCCCCGTCTTTGAAGGATTGCCATGAGATTCTGGCGTCAGAATCGTTGTAAAAATTCTGGGCGTTAAAGCCAAACCGAATGGTCGAGCCACAACCTGGGTGAGGTCTTCCGATGGGAACATGCCAAAAAGCGTCGCGAATGTCGATTGATCGTTCTGCGACAGGGCTGCCATAACTGAGCGAAGCGACTTCATGCTCGGCTCTGACGGAATGTCAGAAGTCAGTCCGCCTTAGCGAATTTTTTTTTTTTTTTTTCTTTGCCAGCTTCTGCCTTAACAGAAGTTCTGTTTCCAGGGTATGCGGAATTTCTGAGAATTCCCCCTTTTTTTTTATTTTTTTTTTTTAAAAAGAGAGAGACGACACAAACCCCCAGAGGGTTGGTCAGATCATCCCTTGAACCGAAAAGGACTGCCGATAACTATCGGCACAAGTCCTGCCAGACGCAGAAGTCACAGCTCTGCGCTGCGGTAAAGCTGCTTCCCTTGGCATCAGCTCCGTGAGGTCAGTCAAATAGCTGACCACTTTCTAAGCTAAAGATAGCAAACCCTGTTGGAAAACTGCGTTCCATCCAAGTCACAGTGCTCTTCTGACTGTGACTGCCGAGGATTGCGCCCTGGATAGCAGTGACGCATTATCCTTCAACTAGAAAAGCCCATCTACCTTGATAGAGGGAAACTTGCCACGCCGTCCTTAGACGGTCCAACCGGCTCAGGGGAACTTAACAAGTACACCTAGATCCTTAATACCGAATCTATGATCCACGGCCTCGCAGATGGAAATTGTTGCCATCTCCGTTTTTCTGTCCAGCGTGTCCTGCAGACTCGTCTTCCCTTTTACCAGGAAGATTTGCTAAGCTGGAATGAAGGAACATTCACTTCAGGAGAAGGGGTCCAATTAACAAATAACTCCGTAAAAAACGGATACAGTTTGTAAGGTCATCGCGACCCATGCGACCCTTGCAACATCCGGGCCGACTTACCAGGACGACTAGTTACCTCCTCTGGTAACTGTAACGTCCACATGGCTTCCACAGAAATTTTAGTACGGCCCCTGAGAGAGAGGCAGGGTGTCCCTGCCGATCCTCCTTAACCGAATCGGACTTCTTCGCTAAGCGAGAAGGAAAAACACCGATTTGTGTCGCTCCCTTGAGAGGATCTAGTTGACACTCCATAACCTAAAAGGTCATCAATAGAAACCAGTGAAGGCCTTCATTTTGACACCATTGGAACCTCTGACCGTGTATGAGTCGAGGTCTGCGTGTCAGATACGCGAGGCTGATCCGTAACGGATCTGGGAGAGGGTCTCTGACATACCCTTGCATAGTATATGGCAGGATAAACCTGTCAGTAACCAGAGCAGTACTTAAATAAAAAACAAACGCTGAAGGGTTAAAGCTCAAAAGAAAGAGCTACCCCAGCTGTCTCCCATTAAGAGTTAACCTCCTAAGAAGGGGTTAAAGTAGCTGACTCCCCACAACCTTGATAGTGAAAAAGGGTGTGCGAATCTCAGGCGCCTCTTATAAGGTCGCAGCTGCAGGACAGCCATGCCACACTAAACAGAAAACGTTCCACAAGATCGCTAAAAAATTGCGCTGTTTTTTATAACGCAATGACCGCCAAAGTTGTCAAGGAGATCGCTAATCGCCTATGCGATGCTAATGAGATCGCCCAGATTGGCAGCTAATAGCGACATTAAAAATGACACACAAACGATCGCAATATTATGCGACGCCATCAGGATCGTCAGCGGAAACGTATAGTGGCAGCATTAATGTCGCAGACTCCCCACAGCCTCTTTATTAATATTAAAAGAGTGTGCGAGCCCCTTATGCGAGAACAGCCGCAGGACAGCGCAATCTGTCACTCAGAAGTGTCCCAGACGGCGCCCGCGCTGTGGAGGTGAAGGGGTTAAGCTTCTGCCCGGCGGGCTAGAAGCGACTCACCAAGCTGGACACGTATTCTAGCCGGGAGGGGAGGAGAACGATCCGGGGAGCTTTCAACCTACAGCGCTTTATCAGCAATAGCCACGCTGTGGAGGTGAAGGGGTTAAGCTTCTGCCCGGCCGGCTCGCTTGTCAGCAATGGCCGCCGCGCTCTGCCTCCGTGTGCTGCATGTAGAGGAGCCGGAAATGGAGGCTGCAGTAAAGCGCGCGCTCAGAAGCGGCGCAAAATTCAAAAAATAAAAAGAGCGCGTACTCCCCTCCTTTCCCTCGTCCTGCAGGCATCCTCCTGCGGACATAGAAAAACTAGTCATCGGCATATATTTGTACAGCGGCTGCCGCAGCAGTCGCTAAAACACTCACACACATTTTACCAAAATGTGGAGTACTCACCAGCCGAAACGCCACAGGGACCCCCAGGGGTTTCTGGCGCTATGCCCATGCTTCCCCCCAGGGCGGGAAGCGCAGTGACCCCAGTGTGTGGTTTGCGCCCCCGCCAGGGAAACTCTCCTCATCCCCCAGGGCCGGCAAGATTCTGCAGGGACCATAATGTAGTTACAGATCCGCCAAGGGAGAGGCTGGTGAAATACATTGATAAACATGTAATAGCGCTGTTACCGCAGTGCTGAAGCATACTGATATACATGTAATAGCGCTGCCATCAGACGCTAAAACACTCACACATTAATAATAAAATTTTGTGTGGAGTACTCACCAGCCAAGGCGCCACAGGGACCCTCAGGGGTTTCTGGCGCTGTGCCCATGCTTCCCCCCAGGGCGAGGGACGCAGTGACCGCACGTGTGGTTTGCGTCCCCGCCAGGGAAGCTCTCCTCATCCCCCAGGGCCGGCAAGGATTCTGCAGGGACTTTGAGTAAATACAGATCCGCCAAGGGAGAGGTTGGGGTACAGCAGCGCTGGTACCCCTGAGACCTCTAGACCAACTAGTGATCCAAGTCTCTTGTCCGAATGTAAAATAATAAAATCTTCTGAGGAGCTGCATTAGCAGCGACCATCCTCTGGACCTCAAATCTTAGACTGGAGCTGAGTAGGAGGAGCCCGAGCTGGAGGGGCCAGCCAGTCATCACTCTTTTGATCTGAGGTGACATCCTGATCTGGGGCTCCGCCTACCCATCAGTAATGAATACTGTGGCTCTCTTCCTTCCATCTGCAGCTGAAAAACCCTCGAAGATGAAGGGGGGCCTCCGCAGGGACTACGGCAGATGTGGCCGTACTTCCTCAATCCACCGTCCCCTTTGATATGGGGGTGGAGAGGGATCTTTATCTGCCTCCATACCGCCACCGCTTTCAGTAGAGGTGGTGAGGGGTATCCATCCGTTGTTCCATGACATATCACCCACATCGAGGGGTATCTCACGGGGAGAGCGGGCCCATTCAAGGGATCTGTCGCCCCATGGTAGTGTAGCAGGAGGGGTACGTGGAGGCGACACTCCACGATGCCGCCTGTTGATGGTTTTTGGGAGATCGGGACTTTTCATTAAGCCCCGTCGCACTTCCGTGCGTGAAGAAAGAAAAATATAAAAAAGGTAAAAAATAGAAAAAAAGTGGACCCTACAGACACTAAGTAAGAACTGGTTCAGGACTGAGCCAATAGAGGGTGTATACTGCAGGAGGAGGAGTTAATCTTCTTTGCTTATGTATTGCTTAGTGTCCTCCTAGTGGCAGCAGCATAACACCCATGGTCTTGTGTCCCCCAATGAGGCGATGGAGAAAGACAAATACAGCAAAAAACGCAAAACCTGCTTTTTTTTTTCTGACTGCCAAGAGAGCAGGTTTTGCCTGCTGAAAAAAAGCATCAAAAATGCAATGTGTGAGCATAGCCTAAGGGTAGCTGGACTCTCCAGGGACAGCAGAGATGGTTTATTACAGTCTCTGCATCCCTGACTGCTATATAAACAACAACAGACTAACACTGTGTACACGCCCCCCGGAAGAAGGCACAAGAGCCGAAACGTACGTAGGGATAGCACACAATTTGGTATGTGGAGTTTCATTATTATCTAATTGCCTATACTCGCTCAGCATTCTTGTATCTTAGTTTGATGTTTTAGCAGCAGTGCTGGATATATGATCTGCACAAGTCTATTTTGTGATCACTTTATTTATTAGCACTCTTTCAGTACTGCAGCACTTTATTACAAGGCTGGATTCATATAAAATAACATTTCTTGCAGTGAGACACTTTATTATAGGTCTTATTTAGCACTGCAACAATTTTATTTTGCTGAGTATGCATTTTTGTTTTTTTTATTTTTGCACAAAGTTAGATTTAGTGATCACTTATTCAGTACTGGGTACTTTTTATTATCAGTATAAATTTTAGCACTGTTGCACTTTTATATTTTATTGATTATTAATTTTTTTGCTGTTTATGCAGCAGTGGTTCTATATATATATATATATTTTTTACACTAGATTTATTTTATTTTAATTAGCGATCACTATTCTATTTATTTGTATTGTGGCCGTATATATTTTTAGCACAGGAGCACTTTATATTTATATTAGTTTTTAATGCATGAAATTTAGCACATGTTTTTCAATAGTGGCACAATTTATATAATTTTTTGCACCATATTTGCTATATATGTGTATAAGTGGCACGATTTTACACTAATTCATTTATACTGTGTCTAATTTATATACGGCACACTTGCACTTTATCTATATATTTATTAATTAACTTGCACCAGCGATATTATATTACTGATCAATTTATTCAGAATATTTGTATTGTATATGCAATATTATATTTTTTTTGGCTCTGTTACACTTTGTGCTCTATTATATATATATTTGAGTAATTTTTGCGAGATTACTATATTTGTACTCCATTCCCAATTTTTGTCTGTTTTTATTCAGCTGAAAATTAATTTATTATTCTGTGTGTGTATGTTAATTATTATTTCAATAAAAAGATCTTTATTAATATAATTTTAAAAGGAAAATTTATTGTCTTTTTTGCACATGTTTTTATGGAAGATTTTAGTTTAGGAAACAAACACTACTCCTTCTGTCCTAGTTATGATTATGTGATTTTTGTGTGCAGAGAGACGGAGTTGCTTGTTCCTAGGCAGGAGGCATGCATTTTTTTCCCTGTTCACATTTTCCACGAAAAAAAAAAAAAAAAAAAAATATTATATATACCGTATTTTTCGGACTATAAGACGCACCGGACCATAAGACGCACACCAAATTTTCAGAAGGAAAATTGGGAAAAAAAAAATGTGTCAAATGGGGGTCCGTCTTACAGCCCGAATTTAGCTTACCACTGTGTGGGGTGGTTGGGCACTGTGGGGTGGTTGGGCACTGTGGGGTGGCTGTGTTATGTGGGGTGGCTGTGTTCTGTGGGGTGGCCAGGGTGGCTATATACTCACAAATCCGGTGGCGGCGGCGCTCCCAATGCAGCTTCGCTGCGATGCGGTGGTGGTGTCTGGGCAGCAGCGGGCCTCCGGGCTGCGTGGGGGGCTCCGCCGGCATCTCGTCCCAGCCGGAAAGCCCCCCCGCAGCTGCGACGCGGTGCCGGGCTGAAGGCCGCCAGGGGCCTCCGGTGGCTGTCCCGATGCAGAGTGTGGTGCGGTGGTGGTGTTCAGGCAGCAAGCGGGCCTCTGGGCTGCGTGGGGGGCTCCGCCGGCATCTCGTCACAGCCGGAAAGCCCCCCCACAGCGCCGGCATGAGGAATGGCCGCCTGGGGCCTCCGGCAAGATGGCCGCCGCATACTCTCGTTCAAATCTCGGCAACGAGATCTCTTCCTGAGATCTCGGGAGACGAGATCTCGGGAAGAGATCTCGTTGCCGAGATTTGAACGAGAGTATGCGGCGGCCATCTTGCCGGAGGCCCCAGGCGGCCATTCCTCATGCCGGCACCGCGTCGCAGCTGCGGGGGGGCTTTCCGGCTGGGATGAGATGCCGGCGGAGCCCCCCACGCAGCCCAGAGGCCCGCTTGCTGCCCGAACACCACCACCGCACCACACTCTGCATCGGGACCGCCACCGGAGGCCCCTGGCGGCCTTCAGACCGGCACCGCGTCGCAGCTGCGGGGGGGCTTTCCGGCTGGGACGAGATGCCGGCGGAGCCCCACGCAGCCCAGAGGCCCGCTGCTGCCCGGACACCACCACCGCATCGCAGCGAAGCTGCATTGGGAGCGCCGCCGCCACTGGACTTTCCGGTATGTTGCGACCATAAGACGCACCCCCATTTTCCCAAAAATTTTGGGGGAAAAAAGTGCGTCTTATGTCCAAAAAATACGGTGTGTGTATATATATATATATATATATATATATATATATATATAGTGTAAAGAAAATGTGAATAAAAAGGAAAATGTTTTTAGAGCTATTAAAACCTATGTATGAAAAAAAAGCCAAAAATATGCTTGGTCATGAAATGGGAGGGGGTAATGCCTTGAATTAGTTTAGGAAACACAAAACCAGAATTACAATAGTAAATTATTAAAATGGCACCAATAGAAATCCTCCCCTCTTCTTGGAAGTACCTGCATATCCTTGAACCCCAGCTCATGAAGAGTCTTCTCATCATAATCTGTTGTTAGTTCATGGCCTGATGAAATCATGCGAACTGGACCCATTAGCCCACCTATTTTATGGGGGAGGAAAAAAACAAAACTATTTTTCCACACAAAGACCATAACCAATGAAAATCTAGATAGGATTTACACTCAACATGTAAAATTATGCATAAACTAGTAAATGAGAAAGTGTAGACATTTGGTAATTTTGTATAAATTTTTTTTATGTTTCGGAAAAGAAAACAAAGAACACGAAAAAGTAGCAATAAAAACCCCACTGAGTCATTGGGGTACGTGAGGACATGGATCTAAAACCGTACCATGACTTGTGCAATGAATAAAAGCCAAGATGCCAGTGTGAACACAGCCCATTTCACAGGTGAAACCAATCTGACAGCGAGCGTACTGTGTCCAAAGTAACAATGACCTAACTTTGGCTGCTGTACCAACGTCTGATTAATGAATTTTTCCAATTATGGGACTTGATTTGATAATGCTATAAACATGACCGCTGGATGTTTTCACAGACCAGAGACTGTGGCGTATGACATGGAATGCGATATGTTAGTGACACTCAGCTCCTACTTTGCTACGAGTGTGATCCGAGTGTCAGCGCTCCGATTTTCTCACATCAGAGCATAGCTGTGGAATAGACAGAAATTAATTTCTCCATCTCCTCCATTGGCTGTGTCCGCGGGACTCTCACTGCACTCGGGTGATATCAGAGTGCAGTCAGTTTCACACGCACCCATAGACTTGTACGGGTGAGTACAATCTGAATTTGGCATGCAATTGCAGCATGCTGCATTATTTTCCCTATCCGATCGCAATCCGATTGGAGCAGGAAAAAAAAAATCTACCACTGAGAACCCAAGCATAGGATTAAGTTGGTACGAATGCAATCCCATTTTTAATTGGATTGCATTTATCCGATTTAATTGCAAGTGTGAGCGAGCCCTAAAGGAAATCGGTCAGTAGGATTAATCCTCCCAAGCAGTCTATATGGGCATGTAGAACAAAAACCTTCCGCACAGAGTCAAGAATAAGCACTGTTCACACGTGGTTTTTATGCAAATTTTGAACTGTGCTTTACAGTACTAGCAAAAGCCATGAGAATTTGAAATTGAAAACTGCAGCATGTCACTTTAAGCATTTTTTCACTGACAGAAAGCAATGAATAACTGCAAAAAAGGTGCAAAAACTAAAGTATCGGGTTTTACTGAGTTTTTTGTGCAAAAACCTCTGGAAGTTGCATCGGGTTTTTTTTTAATGCAATAAAATATTAGCATTCACAAGAGAATTGTACCTGATAAAAACAGCAAAAAAAAAGCCGCAAAAAAAAAAAACCGCCACAAAAATGCAACATGTGAACATAGCCTTAGTTATTTTGAACTTTATTAAACCGGCCAGTGTATAGCAAAAACAGGGATTTTTGTGTACTCACCGTAAAATCCTTTTCTCCGAGACGCTCATTGGGAGACACAGACCATGGGTGTTATGCTGCTGCCACTAGGAGGACACTAAGCTAATACATAAAGAAATTGGCTCCTCCTCCGCAGTATACACCCTCTGCTGGCTCTAGCCTGAACCAGTTCGGTGCAAAAGCAGTAGAAGATCAACATCATATCAAGGTACGATCATTCACGTAATATTAGTGATCACCATATAGACTGAAAAGGACAAGCAGAAGTCATTAGACTAAAAGGGTGGGTGCTGTGTCTCCCAATGAGCGTCTCGGAGAAAAGGCTTTTACGGTGAGTACACAAGAATCCGTTTCTCTATCGCCTCATTGGGAGACACAGACCATGGGACGTCCTAAAGCAGTCCATGGGTGGAAAACAGCACGGCAGCTGAAACCTTAATATATACCACGAATAATCTGGTCTACGGATGCGCCTCTATCGAATGCAGAATTTATCTGCCAAGGGTAGCCTCTGAAAAGGCTTAAGGATGAATGCTGTAATGCTTAACTAACGTGAGAAGACTGAACCAAGTTGCAGTTCAGCAACCTTGCTGTCTCCACGTCCGGGGCCGAATGACCCAGGACACCTCCACTGACATAGTGGAGTGTACTCTGAGGTTCGGAGGGATAGGAGACCTCAGACTCAGAAAACTTCTTAAATTGGAGAGCAGATATATCAGGCTATTGTATTTTTTTTTTTTTTTTTTAAAAGGCAGGTAGGCCTTTCCTGTGTCGCTCTGGAAACGTAGAGAGGGAATCCGATTTGGAAAAAGGCGTTGTTCCGGAAGTGTATTTCCCAAGTGCTGTCTCCGAATCCAAAGTGTGGAGAGTCTTTCCAGTACGATGAACCGGAGGTGTACAGAACGAGGGCAAGACTATGTTCTCATTCAGAGGAAAGGAAGAACATTAAGGGTATGCCACACTAAGCGAGATCGCTACTGCGTCACCATTTATGACGCAGTAGCGATCTCATTAGCGACTTAGCTGTGTGTGACATGTAGCAGCGATGTGGCCCCTGCTGAGATGTCGTTGATCGCTTATGAACGTTCTGAGCCGTTTTTTGGTCGTTGGTGTCCCGCTGGTGAGCCTGAAACGCTGAGTGTGACACCCTTTATGAATGACTTCACCAGCATCGCAGGTGGGACTAGGTTTTCCCAACGACCGCAGAGGTCGTTATACAGATCGCTGATGAGATGTGTTTGGAATCACAGATCGCTAATGAGTTGTGTTTGGAATCTAACTAGCGATCACATAGCGATCCACACTTAGTCATTGTCGTGATCGCTAGTGCGATCGCTAAGTGTGGCAGTGCCTTTAGGCAAGAAGGCCAGAGAAGTCCTTAACACAAGGCCACCTCTGTAGGGAGGAATTAAGGTGCGGCAGTCCCTGTAAGAAGATCTTAACCTGCGATTTGGAAAGTATTCTTTGAAAACAGTATGGATAGTAATCGAGAGAAGACAGTGCCAGGCTTGAATGGAAACGTCTTGGAGGAACTCCAATATGGACGCAATGGCAAACGTGGTTGTTAAAACCACCAAGGGAAAAAAAGCTTTCTTAACTATGATGGGAAATACGCCTGAAAGTAATTTTCTGGACCTTGACGATAACGGTGAACGCTACGTGTGGCGTTCAATGCCCAGGCCGTTAAGCCCAGCCCTCTCGCGTCTTGGCGGGAAATGGGCTCTTGAAAAAGAAGATCTGGACGGTTTGGTAACCGCAGAGATAGGGGTCTAGATGAACTAGAACCGCATACCACGCCTTGAACTTCTGGAAGACACTTGGAGAAGGAGAAGAGGCGGAGAAAGAGTAATGGAAGCGAAACTGATGCCACGGAAGCACTAGGTCATCTGACCCGAGGACAATTGGGTCAACAGCACGGATCTAGAAATGCCGGGACTTTGGCTTTAGCGTAGAGACCATTGACGGCTATATGCAGTGTTACCCAGCATTGTCAACCGTGCTAAACGGCTTCCAGAGACATGAACTAGTGTCCTGGGATCAGACCCTGGCCGCTGAGAAAAAAAGGTGCGCCCAATTTCCTACCCCTAGAACATGAACTGGCAACAAAAAAAGGGTAAATGGTTTGGATCGGCCTTTTGCAGAATGCGAGCTACGTCAAGCATAGCTCCTGTATTTCGTAAACCCTCTTGGCCACAGCTGTGGCGTGGACTGCTTGGATCCGGAGGGAATGACCATCGGGAAGCAGGCAGAAATGCTGGATGACTAGTCTGATTGCCCGGATCTCAAGAAATTTGATCAGGAGACCTGATTTCCAAAGGGCAAGAGTCCCTGGACCATGTGAGGAGGGAGAGCACTCTTCAACCTAGGAGACCTTTGTCTGAATCAATAAGTAAAACAACGTCCACTACCTCAGAGACCGCCTGGTCTGGAGGGACTGGCGAAAAATAGCGGCCCAGAGAGGATGGATATCGGTCCCACGCAGGTAGCAATGTCTGCGACAGAGGACGGAGATGTAGTCGAGGGAAAGGTAAGGATGGATTGTCGGCACCATTCTTTTTTTTTTTTTCAGACCTGCGTTCCAGACTGTAGGAAAAGGGGACGGCCGAGAGAAAACTTCTGAGCTTTCAGGATCAGTGAAACTCCTTCCTGAAGGGGGAATTATCAACACTCGGGAAGTGTCCAGGCCAGAGATGAGGATCCTCTGAGATTGCGCAAGTTCTCTAACCGACCTAGACAGTGAGAGTGTCCATGGTGATGCTGACCCTCTATGCACAGGCTTGAAGGGGCGATCTCTTGATAAGGAGGTCATCTGGCGTAGAGTGGGATCACCATGCCCCGAGAGGAAGGGATAGAAATAACGACTGCCATGACCCTGGAGAACAGCATGGGAGCAGAGGCGAGCCCGAAGGTTAAAGACGTGAACTGAAAATGGTTGACTGCGCTAGCGAAGCGCAGGAATCCTTGTCGGGCTGAGAAGGATTGGAATGAGAGGAGAAAACATGGGAAAAATTCCATTTTAAAATGGCGCAGCCTGACAAGCCTGTTCGTCAGTTTTATGTCTAGGATAGGACACAAGGTTACGTCCTTCTTTGGAACCACGAACAGGTATAGGTAAGACCGTTTGAACCCGTCTGTGTGTGGGGCAGTGGTTCCATGTATGCGGAGTACATGAATGACCTTATAAGGTGGGGCCGCTTGTACCTTTTGTCCTTAAAAGACGTGACCGGAGGAAACGAGATGGCAAGGGGAAGAGGAATTCTATGTCCGTATCTGGGAACCACTAGACTGCCGACCCATGGTCGAGAATAACCACCAGCCAGACCTGATAAAACAGGATTAGACGGATACCTATCCTGTCCGAGTCTTTCAGATACTGCAATGAGTGTTTGAGCAGAGAAACTTGTGGGAAGGAGTACCCTTGGGTTTGGATCGTGAGGGTCTACGTTTCCAGGAATGGAAGCTTAAAGAAGTTAGAGATTTCTTTGAAGCAGAATCTGCTCGCCATCTTGGAGCCATAGGGCTCTGTTGATGGTAATGGCGTTGGAGCTATAAGAGTGTCACCGTCTGCTGCATGCAGGGATGCATGCACCCATAATCCCCAGCTCAGGCTATTTGGTAATCCAGACTAACCACCTAGTGAGGCAAGCTATTGCCTTGACTGGTCTTGGCTAGGGTAGTAGTCCATCATGGCTCTGGTCACCTAGGTGACGGCGAGGAAAGGGAAAAGAGTAGTCTCAGAAACATCAAACAACTGACCACCGGCCATTGGACGGTCAGTGGGGATCTTGATAGACAAGCCGTCGGTCACAGACTGTAGAGGTTATTAAGCGGTCACAATATAGGAGCCATTGTTGGAGACTCCGTCCACTCTCTCTTTAGAGTGTGGACAAAAGGGTACCGTGATTAAACGGCTTTAGCTCAAAGAATCATTTGTCCGGCAACTGCTATAACTCTGACCTATGTCAGAAACACAGGGAGATTAATAAAAAATCATGTGAAGACGTTAGGCCCTTGGAAGGGCTCAGCGAGATAAGGACCAATGTTTTGACATTGTACGGCTCTCAGAGCTCTATTAACCGGTTCGATGATGGCCTCTAAGGACTTCTGGTAATCTGGCGAATCCGGATATACGGCCACCTGAGACTCCTATCCTGAGTCATGTTTGCTGCAATCCCCAAGGACGGGAGAGCTGGAAAACGGAGCACGCGTACCGCAGAATGTCTGGGGAACTAGCTACTGAGACGTTAGCTAGGAAATTGGGCATTCTTTGCTGCTGTCAACCCCTATGTTAAGACTCGAATAGCAGAGGGCCGTCATCATAAGGTAAACTGAAGCCGGAGGGATTGCCCACTCGTTGTGCTCCTGTGAGAGGATGCCGACTGCACAGATTGCTGTGGGGCCCCTTCGCGGTAGTGGGACATTACACGCGGTACACTATGCATAAGCGAGCGTTCTATCAGTCAGTGTCCCCAGGAATATGTCCATGACGCCAGAAACAGCAGACCGCATAGCGTTGACAGACGAGTACCAAAGGTCATAGGGGATTGAAACCACTCGCATCCGCACTGATTATGTCCTCAGTCCACATTCTTGATAGGGAGGTGGAGAGGTGTTGTAGCCTCCAGTCGCCATCCACCTTTGGGGAGTGTGATATAGTGAGGCCGCACTGTGCCGCATGGAGCTTCGGATCTTTCCGGGCCCACCTTACCTATGGTGTGCGTCCTGGTCTGGAGACCGCCGCAGCGCAGGATACGGACTGAGAACCTTCAGGTCAGCTGCCTTAAGGACGATGCAGGTCGCCCTCAATCCACCATCCCTTTGATAAGGATGTGTAGAGGGACCGTCCGCTCTCCATTCTTCGTCACTGTTCAGTCAGTGGTGATTCAATGGGGGCCGCCCGGACGCCATAAGAGCCTTGTAAATCCGAAGAGTTCAGTCCTCTAGGATGGGGACACGGCTGGATGTCCGGCATAGGCCTGGCTGCTGCAGAGGATACATGAAGGCGATACGCCATGTGCTCGTCCGCAAGTCAGTGTCGGGAAATCGGTGCCTTTAAGGGACCCGTTGCCCGTAAGTCAGCTCAGGCGTTATTAATAGAGCCTGGAGACAACTGCAGGAAAGGGTTAAGCGCATGAATGTGGGCAGACGCCAGAGTAGCTATTCTCCCACATAGGAAATACGGCGTTGAAGCGAGAAATGGCGGCCGTGACTGAGTTGGCGCTTCTCGTTTCCGACGAGAAGCGCCAGAAGAAGAGGGAGGAGACATGCCAGGGGCCCAGAGAAACAGGGACAGCACTCCCCGAATGAGGAAGAGAGCGCCAAAAAAATATGGGCGGAGCTACCCAGGAGGGCAGAACTGAGGCCTACCCGGCCCAAAAGACGGGGACTAAATTAGAGGAAGCCGCGGCCCAATGCTGGAAGGCCGCGGCGGAGGGCCGCAGCGGCGCAGCCTCTAACCTGTGGACGGCCGCGGCGGCGACGTGAGGCGCAGCGCGCATGAGTAGGACCGCGGCGGCGGCTCCTATGAGGAGGCCGCGGCGGTTGAGAAGGCCGCGGCTGCTGGACGACCACGGCGGCGACAGTGGAGGCCGCAGCGGAGCATGAGTAGGACCACGGCGGCAGCTCCTTTGAGGAGGCCGCGGCGGTTCCTGTGAGGAGGCCGCGGCGGTTCCTGTGAGGAGGCCGCGGCGGTTCCTGTGAGGAGGCCGCGGCGGTTCCTGTGAGGAGGCCGCGGCGGTTCCTGTGAGGAGGCCGCGGCGGTTGAGAAGGCCGTGGCGGCGGCTACAGCAATTGTGCAGAGAGACCATGGCCGTGGCTCTTGAGGAGACCGCAGCGGCGGCTCCTTGAGAAAAAGGCGCGGCTGCGGCTCTTGAGGAGGCCGCGGCGGCGGCTCCGGTGAGGAGGCCGCGGCCGCTATTATGATAAGACCGTGCAGCATCTGAATCCGGGGCAGGCCGCGGCAATTGCTATGGCGGGCCGCGGCAGGCAGCGGTGCTGGGTCAGGCCGCGGCGGCGCTGCTGGAGCAGGCCGCGTTGCTGCGGTGGGCCCGCTGACAGTACTGGGGCCAAGTACTCACTGTGCATATGCAGTTGTGGCTCCTCAATCCACCATCCCTTTGATAGGGAGGCGGAGAGGGTAAGCTTCCAGCACCAGGCGGTCTTTTTGCTAGCCCATCTGAGGCCCTGGCTCCGGAAGGGGGTACCTGGGGGCGACACCCTGCGTGCCCGTCCGTTGAAGATGTGGGGAGAACGGACCCATAAAGGGATCCGTCGCCCCAAAAAAACGAGCGGCGAGGTGAAGTTGCAGGATGGGGTACGGGGAGGCGACACTCCGCGTTCCCGCCTGTTGAAGGTTTTGGGAGATCGGGACATTTCAATAAGACCCCGTCGCCCTTTCATTTCAGGAAAAATAAAAGCAAGAATTTGTAAAAAATAAAAATTAGAAAAAAATTGGAAAAGATTGGGGTCTGAAGTCAGACCCAAGTGCCTCCTACAGACACTAAGCAAGAACTGGTTCAGGCTAGAGCCAGCAGAGGGTGTATACTGTGGAGGAGGAGCCAATTTCTTTATGTATTAGCTTAGTGTCCTCCTAGTGGCAGCAGCATAACACCCATGGTCTGTGTCTCCCAATGAGGCGATGGAGAAATAATTTTTTATCATTTCAGCCCATTTGGCCTTTATCAAGGCTATCTATATAAATAGCCTAGAAGAATTGACATTTGTCACCAATAGAGTTAAACACATTCTCGCACCGCAGCACAATTTAGTTTTCGAGTTTCCATTTTTTGCTACCCATCTTGTCGTAACTTTATTTTTCCGTCAATATGGCCATGTGAGGGCTTTTTTTTGTTGCGGGACGAGTTGTATACTTGGTTTTACCATATTGTGTACTGGAAAAAAGGAAAAAAAAAATCCAAGTGCGGTAAAAATTACAAAAAAAGTGCAATTCCACAACTGTTTTTTGGATTTTTTTTTACCATGTTCACCAAATGCTAAAACTGTCCTACCATTATGATTCTCCAGGTCATTACGAGTTCGTAGATACCAAACATAAATAGGTTGTCGTCGAGTAAGCATGTTTCTGCAGCAATCTGGCACGCAAAATCACACAGCTCGTCTAGGGTGGGGGAGCATGGCTGATAGGACACCCAGAGGAGAATTGCCCAGGTAGAGACTGACTTGGCTACCCACGTGGAAGCAAAAGGTGGGACAGAGGGATGCGCCAGCAGATCAAAGGCTGATTTGGCTAGGACTTGTCTGTCTTTCTGTGGAGTACTTGAGAGAGGAACCATGAGGCAGGGACAGAACCATCCTTACGGACAGGCAAGAGGCCGGGGGATCCACAGTCGGCGACAGTCCACTTGTTAATAAGTGATGTAGAAATACTTGGCACTCAAATAGGTGTGTTCAAGAACCTATTTAATAGATGAAGCAATATCCAGAAAATTTCCAGAAAAATGAGACGTTTCGGTCAATACCTGACCTTCATCAGTCATCTGGATAGAGATCTGTATGGCAGCGCGCTGTGTGAGAGTCTGCAGGTCTCATTTTTCTGGAAACTGCTTCATCTAATAAATAAGTTCTTGAACACACCTATATGAGTGCCAAGTATTTCTACATCACAGCGGACGGATTTGGTTATCCTACTTGTGCACCATCAGAATTCCAGAAGTGCCGTATTTTCTCAATCACCTGACTGTGTTTTGTGAACTGCATTAACTTTGCATGCTTTCCCACCGCTTGTGACTGTCTATGAAGTGCATATAATCTCTAGCATTTCACTACTTACCATTTTTCTGTTTGCACAATATATCCTCTCCCCCTGTGTCTCTCATGCATACCTGAGTTGCAAGTTCCTTCCCCCTTCTTTTATCAGCTTTGCTTAACTGTGAACATGTGGTCTGGGTAATCACACCCACAACCCCCTCACAGCTGATTCCTCTCAAGTGCACATATAGTCTCGGCCATGAGTCTGACCAAGATGTGTCTGACCATGCATCTTTCAACTTCCAACTTTCAAATTACAGATTTCTAATTACTATTCTCTCAATTAGACTAGAATTGCACTGGAATTTGACTGTAAAGCGACATAATATATAACCACTACCATGTTTCCTTTTCTTTTCACTTTCACCCCCATACTACTTCTTCCTATTCCCTGTAATCCCCCACCTAGTAAGGAAGTAGTCATTTCCCCCTCCATTCTCCCCAGCCATCTCACCTTTTCCTCAGAACTGTTCCTCCACGTATAATCCTTTTTCTCAAGAAACACACGGTCACACCATGTCTTATCCTTCTCCCACCTTCTAACGCTCTGTCTGTTAAGGTAGTGTCACACTAAACGATATCGCTAATGCGTCACCGATTTTATGACGCAGTAGCGATCTCGTTAGCGACTTAGCTGTGTGTGACATGTAGCAGCGATGTGGCCCCTGCTGAGATGTCGCTGATCGCTTATGAAAGTTCTGAGTCGTTTTTTGGTCGTTGGTGTCCCGCTGGTGAGCCTGAATCGCTGAGTGTGACACCCTTTATGAACGACTTTACCAGCGTCGCAGGTGGTACTAGGTTTTCCAACGACCGCAGAGGTCGTTATACAAATCGCTGATGAGTTGTGTTTGGAATCTAACTAGCAATCACATAGCGTTCGCACGAGCGATCTCGCCAGGTCGTGTCTTTGTCGTGATCGCTGGTGCGATCGCTAAGTGTGACAGTGCCTTTACTCCTCATTGCTAGTGACATATCCCCAAATCCAGGCCCTCCTCAACACATCCCCACACTCACTTCTATCACCCTACCACGATCCTCTACACATCTTCGCAACCATGATAACCTCATACCCATTCACCCAGCCCCCACTCCTCCGGTCCCCCTACCTGGAGCACTATGGAACGCACGCTCTGTCTGCAATAAACTGTCATTTATCCACGACCTCTTCATCACCAATAAACTCTCCTTCATTGGCATCACTGAAACCTGGCTCACACCCTCTGACTCAGCCTCACCAGCTGCACGCTCATACAGTGGATTTCACCTATCTCACACCCCCCGCCCCAGCAACAAACGGGTGGAGGAGTTGGTTTGCTCCTATCTGATACCTGCTCCTTTACCCAAATTCCATTACCCCCCTCCGCTACTATTCCCTCATTTGAGGTGCATTCCGTCCGCATCTACTCCCCCTCCAACCTTCAGCTGGCTGTCATCTACCGCCCCCCAGAACTTGCCATCTCCACCTTTCTCGATCACTTCACCACCTGGCTGCTCCATTTCCTCGTTGCTGACATCCCCACTATCCTCATGGGTGACTTCGACATCCCCATTGATGCTTCCACCCCAGCGGCCTCTAAACTTTTATCGCTCACTGCCTCCTTTGGCTTCACTCAATAGTCCTGTGCGGCCACTCAAAGATGGTCACACGCTGGACCTTATCTTCACCCGCCTCTGTTCCCTTACTAATCTCACTAACTCACCCCTTTCCCTGTCTGACCACAACCTACTGATGTTCTCTTCTCTCTCCTCTTCTAGTGCACAACCCCACTCCACAAACTCACTCACCCTCGCAGAAATCTCAAACACCTCAATTTACCAATGCTCTCCGAGTCCCTCCGCCCTCTTACAGACATATCTTCACTTCATGACACAGATTCTGCTGCCACCTTTTATAACACTACAATAACAGCAGCACTTGATTCGGCCGCCCCCCTCACACATAGCAAAACTTGTACAATCAACAGGCAGCCCTGGCTGACCAGCCTCACCAAAGCACTGAGACGGGCTTCCAGGGTTGCTGAGCGGAGATGGAAAAAATCCCGCTCTGCCGAGCACCTAACCGCATACAAGCAGTCCCTCACCAGCTTCAAGTCCACGCTCACTGCTGCAAAGCAAACTTACTTCTCATCTCTCATATCCTCCCTGTCTCACAACCCTAAACAGCTCTTCAACACTTTCAATTCTCTATCTGTCCCCCAGCACCTCCTCCTTCTCCTCTCATTTCTGCTGAAGACTTTGCCTCTTTCTTTAAGCAGAAGATCGATACGATCAGAGAAAGCTTTAGCCCACAGCCCCATTGCCCCTCTTAGCTGCTCAACCCTCTTCCTCCAAAACCAACTTTTCCATCTTGACAGAAGATCAGCTTTCCACCCGCCTATCAAGATCACACCTCACCACTTGCATGCTTGACCGCTCCCATCCCACCTCATCCCTAGCCTCGCCACCGTCTTCACCCCTACTCTAACACACCTCTTCAACTCTCACTTACAAATGGTGTCTTCCCTCATACTTCAAACATGCCTCGATCACACCCATTCTCAAAAAGACCTCCCTTGACCCATCCTCTGTGTCAAGCTATCGCCCGATATCTCTTCTCCCTTATGCCTCAAAACTACTGGAACAGCATGTCATCTTGAACTGTCCTCCCACCTCTCCTCCTGCTCCCTCTTGACCATTACAATCAGGCTTCCGACTGCATCACTCAACTGAAACTGCCTAACTAAAGTCACCAATGACCTACTAACAGCCAAGAGCAAGAGACACTACTCTGTCCTCTGCCTTCGACACTGTGGACCATTCCCTCCTGCTACAGATTCTCTCATCTCTTGGCATCACAGGCTTGGCCCTATCCTGGATCTCATTATATCTAACAAACCGAACATTCAGTGTCTCCCTCTCCACACCACCTCCTCACTCGCCCCTGTCTGTCGGTGTTCCCCAAGGCTCAGTTCTAGGACCCCTACTCTTCTCCATCTACACCCTCGGCCTGGGACAGCTCATAGAATCCCATGGTTGCAGTATCATCTCTATGCCGACGACACGCAGATCTACCTATCTGGACCTGACCTCACTTCCTTACTGACCAAAATCCCACAATGTCTGTCTGCTATTTCTGCTAGTACTACGCCTATCAAACAAACAGTTCAATTTATCTATATGTGTGACTTAATCCAGAGAGCGCATAAACAATTCCTATCCTGTTATTTAATTCTACAGTGCATGGAAGCAGCGGCGTCTGGTTTTCAAGCTCTAAAAGTGTTGTCTCACACAACCACACATACAGGTCAATTTATCTAAGTGTGCGACTTAATCCAGAGGGCGCAGAAAAACTTCTTATTAACTTTTTAGCTCACAGACACGCTGCAGCAACATGGACGACATTACACAGCAGAGCCGAGCAGTCTTGGTCCGAATCAACTCTGATGTGAGGTAAAACACTTGTTAAGAAATCCTGCAGAATGTTTTGTCTGTGCTTTCCCTTCTCCTCCCCTCTGCATAAGGGATAATGGGCTGCAGTCATCTCCCATGAGCAAGACCCGACTTGAGCTGCTTTCTTTTGTGGGGATGGTGAATTCAGGAGGCAGGCAGAGGGGAGAAGCGTCTCATAAGTACATACATTACGAGGTTTCTTATCATCTGTACCATTAAATTATGCAGAGTTTGTTGTAAATACAGTTCCTTTTTAATCCAAAATGTTTTTTGGTTAACCCATTATGAAACCCGAAAAAAGGTAATTTACTAAGTGAAAAAAACCAAACAAACAGTTAAAGCATTCAAAACATGCAGGCTTTCACTTACAGCAAAACTTCATGCGTCAGTATAAAAAAAACAAAAATGCTTACCAGGAAAATCTCCTTTACGGCTGCTCTGCCCAAATTCCTGAAGTTGGGGTTGTTGGTTCATCTGATCTTTCTGTAAGTTTTCGTACCAGTGGGTAACTTCTGCCCGCAAGTCAGCTACTTGATCACTTGGATACATTTCTATAGTCATCTAAGATGCAAAAAAAAAAAAAAAAGTCCTGTTCAGCAAAGGGTAAGGGCACATTGTCTGATTATTGGGAACGAGCCCTTCTAGGAACACTCGTTTCATGATAATCATGCAGTTTAAACAGGCTGATTATCTGTCTAGTGACAAAAATGCTGGCTCGTTGGGTGAAAAGATTAAGCTTGCTTAAAAATAATTGTTCCAACAGCACATTGTCCAGTGCAAACAGTACGTGTGCGGCTAAGAACAATGATATTCTTTTACCGATCGTTCTGTGCACATGGTGCTGCCGGCGGAAGGCTTAAACTAATCAGACCACTATTCAGCTTCATGTATGTGATCGGTAGCCGTTTAATGGCTGCAGGTCTTAAACACACCTTTAATACGAGCCCCGGCAACGTAAGAAAAGTAGCACCCTAACCTTATCTGGAAGTCCTGCTGGCTGGCACACAATCCGCAGGGGCAACGACTGCTTATCATTCAGCGCCTTCAAGTGACTGCTTATACCAGTACCTTCAATCTGCCATTGCCTTAGATGATAGGCAAACCTAGCAAAGAAACAGAACAGTAAATACACAGAATGCATTAATGTATGGTTAGCCACTTATAAAATCACCTATCCCCATTCTCTAGTCCACTTGCAACCAACCCAAAATATTCACCCCTTCTGCCCAGAGTTTTCTCAAAAAAAAAAAAAATACTTTCCAATCTCAGTAAGAGCCAATAAGGTTTTCTCAATCCATTGTCATTGGACTCCTACAATACCACAAAGTCCCAGAAAATACTCAGACCTCACGGTTCACTATGGCCCTGACTAAGTGTTAGTGGCCCCCATCGATCCACTCCTGCGGACCATTCTTCCTTTCATGAAGATCCTCAGACTCCAGCTCTAATTTGGACGCAGATCTTTGCGCCAGCTTTGGAGCAGTCCTTCTTTGCATGAACAGTGCCACACAAAGGTTTCCCTGTCACTGGAAGGCACCGCTTTGCAATCCGCTTTACACAAGACTGGGTCAGAGTAGTTTCCTCCGCATTTAAGATGAGCATTCCCCTCCATCCGAATGTAGCCACTTATTCTGTTGTAGGAGCAAAGAGCCTGAATCCTGGGATGTGTCACTTGCTCAGTAGCTTGCTGCAGTTTCAATTCATCCATGTTTTATCTGCCGGTTATCACTACTGGATTAGGTGTGGTGAGCAAACCTGTCAGGCTAATCTGTGTAACCCCACCCCCACCCCTTTTGGCAGCTCAGGGGTAGGGGCGGGTTAGCAAGCTGCCAGTGTACACAGGAAGCTGCCAATCAGGGATGGGGGCAGGGTTATACAGAGCTCAGCATTCAGAGCTCTGCTAGATCTGCCTCAGAGAAAAATGTTCTATCACAACTGCTGCACCCAGTAAACTAAGTGACACATCGCTGGTCTCTGCCCCTACATCATGCTTCTCTCATATTAAATAGGAGAAATCTGCTGACAAATTCCTTTCAAGGCATGGAAGCCCTTTTCTCCATTTGCCACTGCACTTGGAAGGCCCATTTCCATCAGGATAAAAAAAAACAGGTCTTTCTCTTCCTTCTATTCTGAATTTCTTTAAATCAGTCCTTGAAGAGAACCTGGCCCTCAAGTTCCCTGAAGGACCACGTCACACTGTGTCATTTCTTTTCCAGGAGCTGTTAGCCTCCAAATATCATGTACAATTATTTTTTTCTTTTTCTTCTTCTTTCCTGAAAGGTGAATTGAACTTGCAAACTCTCTTCTGCCAGTGACTGACCAGTACTTACTACCTTAGGAGGGAAGTACTGTAAAGGCCTTCAATAACAGACTTAGGCTGTGTTTCCATGATCACGAAAACAGCATATGATGACGAGCGGAAATTCCGCTCCGTCCTAAGCCCCGCCCCCTTTCTGACGCGCGTTCTTTCCGGAGGTGTTCAGGACACCTCCGGAACACCTCCGGAAAGAACGCAGGGCTACATAGCCCTGTGTTAAATTCCGTTGCGGCGACGCACCGTCGCCGCAAGACGCTAGGACATGCTGCGGTCTGAAAAGACGCGCCGCATGTCCGTAAACGCAGGAGTTCCGCCTGCGTAATTTTGCGCATAGTGGAGACGAGATTTCTTGAAATCCCCTCCACTATGCTGCAACATCTGGACGCTGCGTGTTTGGCGCTGCGCCAACGCACAGCGCCAAACACGCAGCATTTCCTGATGCAATCCTGATGTGGAATCCCAGGTGGTCAGGTCAAAACCTGCTTGCGCTGTGCGTGGGCAGTGCCAAACACCGCGTCGATGTTACAGCATAGTGGAGGGATTTAAGAAATCCGTCTCCACTATGCGTACAATACGCAGTGGCAGACCTGCGCAACGGACATGCGCGTTTTTAGACCGAGCATGTCTCGGATTGCGCGACGTGCGTCGCCAACAAATTACACGCAAAGCCTGCCTCTTGAGTGTTCCGAGTTCTGAACACTCCGAAGTCGGCGTATAAGGCGGTTCGGAGCGAATTTCGCCCCAGCGCTAGTCCACTGCCTAACCTCTAGCTGCACTTTTCCAACCAGAGAGACATTGGGACCAGCTTCTAATTATTTCGTCGCCTGTGTATTAGACGGCTTTCTTGAGTCTCTGAGCTTTCTGATTTGTTTTTCCCCTACTGCCAGTCAAAACCCTGATTAGCTTGGTGCTAAGGTTCAGCTAAACCTATGTAGAAGATGACTAACTTGTTTTTTATTTTGATGCCTATAAAGGCCAAAAAGAAAAAAAAAATAACACCATAAAAGAGTTTCCAAAGTATAAAAAATCCTCATATATTCACCTACTTAAAAGCAAACTTAATCCATGGGAAATCTGTACAAATAAGATGTAGCGGAGAAACTGTCACTATTCTACTGTATTCTTTAACAATGAGAGAATAATGCCTGTTATGATTTGGTAGCTGAGGAGAGCAGGCAAAAAACGGCAATACACCAGAGAGGTTGGAATCTACTGGATTGCAGTACCCTGACTAACCACCACAACTAAAGGCAGCCGTGGAGCGTTCCTAAGTTGGTCCTAGACGCCTCGTCACAGCCTGAGAGGTTAACTACACCTAAAGATAGAAAGAGGAAAGCTATCTGCCCCGGAGCAGATCCCCAAAGAACATAGGAAGCCCCCAAACATGTAATGGCGGTTAGACAAGAGGAAATACAGACACAGACAGAAAATAGTATGAGCAAACGTTGAGGCCCAAACTACCTGGACAGAAAAGGATAGGAAGGACACTTACTGCAATAAAAAAAAACCCTAAAAAATACCAACACTACTAATTGCAAAAACACCTGAGATCACACGACCTCTACCACCTAAATTAGTTCTCTGGTGTAACAAAACTAAGCCGCAGCCACTGAAAAAACTGGAAAAGGCAAATTAACAAATAACAGTGGCTCAGATAAACTGAGAGGAGCACAAGCCCCCGGAGGGGACCTGGCTGACCTCCACAGAAGTGCAGAGAACAATGCAAAAAGCAAGCACAAAAATAAAGCAGAAAATATCTTATCTGATAGCAGAAGATGCAGGCAATAGTCAGCAAGCTTCAAAGTGAACCAGGAACCACAGTTGAGACAAGAACAATTGATCATCGGCAAACATGATGGGAGGGAACCTCCCTTATATAAGACCAGTCTGTAACTCCTGATTGCCAATCTTCACAATCTTCATTGAATGGTTCAGTACTGTTTGTAACCACCAGAGGGAGCTTCTGCTCAGAATTCATTTCTAACACATTCACAAAAGTACCCCCCCCTTGAGGAGGGGTCACCGAACCCTCATTTGGGCAACCAGGTCGGTCAGGATGAGCTCTGTGATACGCACGGATCAGTCTCCTAGCATGGATGTCCGAAGCAAACACCCAAGAATTGTCCTCCTGACCATAACCTCTCCACTTAACCAAATACTGGAGTTTCCGTCTAGAAAAACGAGAATCCAATATTTTCTCAACCACATACTCCAGATTGCCCTCAACCAAAACAGGGTCAGGAGGCGCAGCCATAGGAACCACTGGCTCGACAAACCTCTTCAATAAGGACTTGTGGAACACGTTATGGATCTTAAATGTCCCTGGAAGAAGTAAACGAAAGGAAACAGGATTAAGAATCTCCATGATCTTATAAGGTCCAATGAACCTAGGCTTAAACTTAGGAGATGCAACTCTCATAGGGATATTTCTTGAGGACAACCAGACCAAGTCCCCCACTTCAAACCGAGGACCATCGGTCCTATGCCGGTTGGCAAACCGCTGGGCCCTCTCCTGAGAGGGACAACCTCTCCACTACCTGGTCCCAAATCTGCTGCATACGCTCCACAACAGAGTCAACACCGGGACAGACAGAAGCCTCAGTCTGTCCTGAAGAAAATCGAGGGTGAAACCCAAAATTGCAGAAAAATGGAGACATCAAAGTGGCAGAGCTAGCCCTATTATTAAGAGCAAACTCAGCCAAAGGCAAAAAGAGACCCAGTCATCTTGATTAGCAGACACAAAGCATCTCAGATAAGTCTCCAATGTCTGGTTTGTTCTCTCAGTTTGTCCATTGGTCTGAGGATGAAAAGCCGAGGAGAAAGACAATTGAACACCAAGTTTAGAACAAAAAGTCCTCCAAAATCTGGAAACAAACTGGACTCCTCTGTCAGACAATGTTCTCCGGAATGCCGTGTAACTGAACCACGTGCTGAAGGAACAAAGGCACCAATTCGGAGGAGGAAGGCAACTTAGGTAATGGCACAAGATGTATCATTTTGGAAAACCTATCACAAATCACCCAGATAACGGTCATTCTCTGAGAAACAGGGAGGTCGGAAATGAAATCCATAGAGATATGGGTCCATGGTCTCTTGGGCACAGGCAATGGCATCAACAAACCACTAGAGCTAGAGCAAGGCTTGGAGCGAGAGCAAGTCCCGCAGAACTGCACAAATTCCCTGACGTCACAAGACAAAGTAGGCCACCAAAAGGACCAACTAACCAAGTCTCTGGTACCAAAAATTCCGGGATGACCGGCCAACGCGGAACAATGAATCTCAGACATCACACTCTTTTTCCACCGGTCTGGGACAAACAATTTCCCAATAGGGCAGCGCTCGGGTTTATCCTCCTGACACCCTTCCAGAGCCAGTCTCAAATTGGGCGAGATGGCGGAAAGAACTACACCCTCTTTCAAAATAACAGGATCAGATAACTCAGGAGAGTCCGCAAGGAAACTCCTCGAAAGGGCATCGCCTTAACATTCTTAGTGCCAGGAAAAAAGAAAACCACAAAATTTAAACGTGTGAAAAACAAGGCCCACCTGGCCTGTCTAGGATTAAGTCGCTTGGCTGATTCCAGATAAACCAGATTCTTATGGTCCGTGAGGACCACCACCTGATGTTTGGCTCCCTCCAGCCAATGTCTCCACTCTTCAAAAGCCCACTTCATGGCCAATAACTCCCGATTACCCACGCAATAATTACGTTCAGTTGGAGAAAATTTTCGAGAGAAAAAGGCACAAGGGTTACTTTTAGAGGTCTCTGGATCTCTTTGGGACAAAACGGCACCTGCCCCAATTTCAGAGGCATCAACCTCCACCTGAAATGGCAGAGAAACATCAGGCTGCCGTAGAACAGGAGCAGAAGTGAATCTCTGCTTAAGTTCCTGAAACGCAGAGACTGCCTCAGGAGGCCAATTCACCACATCAGAACCCTTTTTGGTCAAATCAGTCAATGGTTTAACAATAACAGAGAAATTACCAATAAATTTACGATAAAAATTGGCAAAACCCAAGAATCTCTGAAGAGCCTTTAATGAAGTAGGTTGGACCCAATCACAGATGGCCTGAACCTTGACCGGGTCCATTTCAATAACAGATGGGGACAAAATGAATCCCAGAAATGAGATCCTCTGTACGCCAAAAAGACACTTTGATCCCTTCACATACAGAGCATTCTCTCTCAAAATCTGGAACACAGTCCGAACATGTTTCACATGAGAGTCCCAGTCACTGGAAAAAATCAAGATATCATCCAAATAAACAATCAGAAATTTATCCACAAAATCCCTGAAAATGTCATTCATGAAGGACTGGAAGACGGAAGGAGCATTAGTGAGCCCAAAGGGCATCACTAGGTACTCAAAATGCCCCTCTGGGGTACTAAATGCCGTCTTCCATTCATCCCCGTGCTTAATGCGAATAAGGTTATACGCCCCCCTGAGGTCAAGCTTGGTAAACCAAGTAGCACTTTTCACCCTGGTAAACAGGTCAGAAATCAAGGGTAACGGATATTGATATTTCACAGTGATATTGTTCAAGAGACGATAATCAATACACGGCCTTAATGAACCATCCTTTTTGGCAACAAAGAAAAAACCGGCACCCAAGGGTGAAGAGGATGGTCTGATATGACCCTTCTCCAATGACTCCTTGATATAAGACCGCATAGCGTCATGTTCAGGTACAGACAAGTTAAAAAGGCGACCTTTAGGGAATTTACTACCAGGCACTAATTCAATAGCACAGTCATAGCTCCTATGGGGGGGCAAGGATGCAGATTTACTTTCGCTAAACACATCAGAAAAATCAGTCAAAAAGTCAGGAACATCCTGAGCCTGGGGAGAGGCAGAAAAAACAGGAGTGTTGGCATTAATACATTGGCAGCCCCAACTGGTTACAGACACAGATTTCCAATCCAAAACAGGATTATAAGACTGTAACCAAGGGAAACCTAGTACAATAATGTCATGCAGATTATACAGCACCAAAAATTTGCAACTCTCCTGATGATCAGGTTCAACCTCATTATCACCTGAGTAGAGAACTGGGGTTTATTCTCAACCAAAGGGGTAGAATCAATCCCCAGTAGGGGAATAGACTTCCGTAGGGGTATCAAGGGAAACCCACAACGTTTAGCAAAATCAAAATCCATCAGGTTAATAGCTGCTCCCGAATCAACAAAAGCCTGAGCAGAAAATGTGGACAGGGAGCAAATCAGTGTAACAGTCAACAGAAATTTAGTCTGAACACTACCCAAGACAACTGAGCGTGCAAAACGTCTCCCCGCTTAGGGCAGACTGAAATAGCATGAGAGGCGTCACCACAGTAGAAGCATAACCCATTGCATTTTCGAAACTCATGACACTGTGCCCCAGAAGCCACTCTATCACACTGCATGGGTTCAGAAGCTGGTTCACAAGGCAACACTATTCCACACATACCTCTACGCTCACGCAAACGTCTGTCAATTTGAATCGCTAATGACATAGAATCATTGAGACCAGAGGGAGCAGGGAAACCCACCATAACATCTTTTACATTCTCTGACAGACCCCTCCGAAAAAGGGCTGCCAAAGCATCATCATTCCATTTGGTCAGGACTGCCCACTTTCGGAATTTCTGACAGTACAACTCAGCGTCCTCAAGTCCCTGATTTAATGCCAACAAGGTTTTTTCAGCTTGATCAGTGACATTAGGTTCATCGTACAAAAACCCCAGAGCCAGAAAAAATGCATCAACATTACTCAAAACAGGGTCCCCAGGTGTCAGGGAAAAAGTCCAATCCTGAGGATCGCCGCGCAGGAGAGAGATGACAATTTGAACCTGCTGTGCTGCGTTCCCTGAGGACTTAGGTTTTAAGGCAAAAAACAACTTACAATTATTTTTGAAATTCAGAAATTTAGCTCGATCCCCAAAAACAAATCTGGCATGGGGATCCTAGGTTCCACAACCGGCAACCCTGCAAGATAGGTAGCAATACTCCGAACTTCAGTGGCAAGCTGATCCACACGGCCAGACAACTGTGCAAACTCCATTGAGAAAAAAAAAATCCTCAGCACCCAGAGAAAAAGAGGGAAAAAAAAAATGTAACAAACAGAGAAAAAAAAAATCTGACAACTTTTTTTTACACTATTTTTCCCTTCTGTGAGTACCATATAATTTTCAGTTTTGGCCGGTGATACTGTTATGATTTGGTAGCTGAGGAGAGCAGGCAAAACGGCAATACACCACAGAGGTTGGAATCACTGGATTGCAGTACCCTGACTAACCACCACAACTAAAGGCAGCCGTGGAGCGTTCCTAAGTTGGTCCTAGACGCCTCGTCACAGCCTGAGAGGTT
Organism: Oophaga sylvatica; assembly: GCA_033576555.1. Lineage (NCBI taxonomy): Eukaryota > Metazoa > Chordata > Amphibia > Anura > Dendrobatidae > Oophaga > Oophaga sylvatica. Next base: position 490,349,511 of record JARQOD010000005.1, read on the forward strand.
AACTACACCTAAAGATAGAAAGAGGAAAGCTATCTGCCCCAGAGCAGATCCCCAAAGAACATAGGAAGCCCCCAAACATGTAATGGCGGTTAGACAAGAGGAAATACAGACAGAAAATAGTATGAGCAAACGTTGGGGCCCAATCTTCCTAGAAAGAAAAGGATAGGAAGGACACTTACTGCAATAAACAAAAAACCCTAAAAAATACCAACTCTACTAATTGCAAAAACACCTGAGATCACACGACCTCTACCACCTAAATTAGTTCTCTGTTGTCACAAAACTAAGCCGCAGCCACTGAAAAAACTGGAAAAGGCAAATGAACAAATAACAGTGGCTCAGATAAACTGAGAGGAGCACAAGCCCCCGGAGGGGACCTGGCTGACCTCCAAAGAAGTGCAGAGAACAATGCAAAAAGCAAGCACAAAAATAAAAGCAAAAAATATCTTATCTGATAGCAGAAGATGCAGGCAAGAGTCAGCAAGCTTCAAAGTGAACCAGGAACCACAGTTGAGACAAGAACAATTTGATCACCGGCAAACATGATGGGAGGGAACCTCCCTTATATAAGACCAGTCTGTAACTCCTGATTGCCAATCTTCATTGAATGGTCAGTACTGTTTGTAACCACCAGAGGGAGCTTCTGCTCAGAATTCATTTCTAACACATTCACAACAAATGCCCTTCTCCTGAAGAAAATTTATCCATACGGCAGTATAGCACAACGACAGATAAATCTGTTAAAAGTAGTAATATGCATTACTGCCCAGCTGCTTACCGTCTCCTGAAAGCTTCAAGGTGTGTTTTCAGCATCAACAGCCCTCGTTCAATGATCGTCAGGCTCGACTGCGCATCTTGCTCAAGATTACTAGATGCAATCATAAGGCTTTCCATACATTTACTAATAAATTCATGTTCTTTCTCTAGCCCGGTTTTACCTTTAAAAAAAAAAATAAATAAAAATCTCTTTAGAACATGAAAAAAAAAAGCCAATTGCAGAAAGCCCAAGCAGTTCGTGATACTAAAGAACACAAAATAATTCCTCTGAATTGTATCTGCAACTTAAGTCAGAGTTATTCTTACCATTAATGTAGTAAGAATTAATGTACTGGATTGCAGCGCGGCTGACATCTCCGGAGTGTGCTCTTAAAGCAATGCCCCAAAACTGGTCCATTCCACATAACTAGATAAAGTAGGTTAGAAATGCCATTATTAAACAAGCGATTATGCTGGGGGCCCAGAGCGTGAGCTGCAGTTTCACCACAAATTGCTGCATCACAGTTTTCACCCACGCTGTTCAGACAGATGCACCTGTACAAACTGCGCAGCTTTAACCACTTCACACCGCAGCCCTTTTTCATTTTTGCGTTTGTTTTTCGCTCCCCTTATTCCCAGTTGTTTTTTGCGTGACAAGTTGTACTTTTGAAAGACACAATTAGCTTTACCATGTCGTGTACTCGAAAATGGGAAAATAAAGCCCAGCTGCTGTGAAATTGCAAAAAAAAAAAAGTGCAATCCCACAACTGTTCTATGGATTTTTTTTTACCATGTTCACTAAATGCTAAAATTGACCTGCTATTATGATTCTCCAGGTCATTATGAGTTCATAGATAGCAAACATGTCTAGGTTGTTTTTTTTATTTAAATGGTGAAAAAAAAAAAAAAAATTGCGTTATTTTCCGAGACGCATTGTCTCAATTTTTCGTGATCTGGGGTTGGGTGAGGGCTTATTTTTGTGTGCCGAGCAGACATTTTTAATGATACCATTTTGGTGTGGATTATTATTATTTATTTGTATAGCACCATTGATTCCATGGTGCTGTACATGAGAAGGGGTTACATACAAAGTTATAGATATCATTTACAGTAAACAGACTAACAATGAGACTGATACAGAGGGGAGAGGACCCTGCCCTTTCGGGTTTACATTCTACAGGATGGGGGAAGGAGACAGCAGGTTGGGGGGTTGCAGCAGCTCCGGTGTTGGTTGAGGCGATATCTCCGGTAGTGTTGAGGCGGTAGCGGGTCATTGCAGGCTGTAAGCTTTCCTGAAGAGATGGGTTTTCAGGTTGCGTCTGAAGGATCCGAGAGTGGTTAATAGTCGGACGTGTTGGGGCAAAGAATTCAGAGGATGGGGGATATTCGGGAGAAGTCTTGGAGGCGGTTGGGTGTGGAGCGAATAAGTGTGGAGGAGAGAAGGAGGACTTGGGAGGATCGGAGATTACGTGAGGGAAGATATCGGGAGATTAGTTCAGAGATATATGGGGAGACAGGTTATAGATGGCCTTGTAGGTCAGTATTAGTAATTTGAATTGGATACGCTGAGGGAGTGGGAGCCAGTGGAGAGATATGCAGAGGGGAGAAGCGGAGGAGTAGCGAGGAGAGAGATGAATTAGTCGGGCAGCAGAGTTAAGGATGGACTGAAGAGGTGCGGGGTGTAAGCAGGGAGGCCACAAAAAGGATGTTGCAGTAGTCAAGACGGGAGATGATGAGGGCGTGCACAAGCATTTTAGTAGAGTGAGGGTTGAAGAAGGGACGGATTCTGGAAATATTTTTGAGCTGGAGGCGGCAGGAGGTGGAGAGAGTTTGGATGTGCGGTTTGAAGGACAGGGCAGAGTCAAGGGTTACTCCAAGGCAGCGGACCTCCAGTACAGGGGAAAGAGTGATGTTGTCAATTGTTATAGATAGGTCAGGTTTGGAAGATCTGTGAGATGGGGAAAGATGATGAGTTCAGATTTGTCCACATTCAGTTTGAGGAAGAGGGAGGAGAAGAAGGAGGATATGGCTGATAGACACTCCGGGATTTTGGAGAGCAGAGAGGTGACATCTGGGCCAGAGAGGTAGATATGAGTAACATCGGCATAAAGTTGGTACTGGAATCCGTGGGACTTTATGAGTTGCCCCAGGCCAAGTGTATAGATTGAGAAGAGTAGGGGTCCTAGAACTGAGCCTTGGGGGACTCCAACAGAGAGAGGGTGGGATGAGGAGTTAGTATGTGAGTGGGAGACGCTGAATGTGCGGTTTGAGAGGTATGAGGAGATCCAGGATAGGGCGAGGTCTTTAATGCCAAAGGAAGAGAAGATCTGTAGTAGGAGGCAGTGGTCAACTGTGTCGAAAGCAGAGGACAGGTCTAGAAGGAGGAGTATAGAGTATTGTCCGTTGGCTGTAAGTAGGTCGTTAGTAATTTTGGTTAGGGCTGTCTCAGTGGAGTGATGGGGGCGGAAACCAGATTGTATATTGTCAAAGAGCAGGTTAGATGAGAGATGGGAGGAAAGTTCAGCGTGGACGTGCTGCTCCAGGAGTTTGGAAGCGAATGGGAGCAGCGATATTGGGCGATAGCTGGACATAGCGGATGGGTCGAGGGTTGGCTTTTTGAGGATAGGCGTGATTGTGGCATGTTTGAAAGCAGAAGACAAGGTACCGGAAGTTAGCGATAGGTTGAAGAGGTGGGTTAGTGATGGGATAAGAGTGGTGGCGAGATTGGGGAGGAGGTGGGATGGGGGTCGAGTGCACAAGTGGTGAGGTGTGATTTGGAGAGAAGATGAGCAAGCTCCCCTTCCGTGATGTTGGATAAGGAGGTTACGGGGTTTGGGCATTGGTCAGGTATACAAAGGGGTTGTGGTGGTTGAATAATAAAGACTTGCCGTGTTTGGTCTATCTTGTTTTTGAAGTGCATGGCGAAGTCCTCAGCAGATAACGATCCTTTATTGCATTTTAATGCAATGTTGTGGTGACCAAAAATAACGTAATTCTGGCGTTTTGGCCTTTTTTTTCCGCAACGCCGTTTACCAATCGGACTAATTCCTTTTTAGATTGATAGATCGGAGGATTCTGAACAAGGCAATACCAAATGTGTGCATATTTTAGATTTTGTTTTATTTTGAAAGGGGCGAATGAGGGGGGGGGGGGGGTGATTTGAATTTTTATGTTTTTTATATTTTTAATAACTTTTTTTTTTTTTACATTACGCAATAGTCTTTATTGGAGACTAGATGCTGCGATAACCCGATCGCCTCTGCTACACATAGGCAATGATCAGATCGCCTGTATGTAGCAGAAATGCTCACTTGCTACGAGCGCCGACCACTGGGCGGTGCTCATAGCAATCTAGCTACAACAACCAGCGATTGACAGCGCATTTAACAGGTTAACAGCAGCGGGTGGAACACGATTCCACCCGCAGCTGTTAGCGGCACATGTTAGCTGTTTAAAACAGCAGACATTTGCCAGGAAAGTTGTGGGCTCAGCGCCGGAGCCCACTTCAAAGGGTGAGACACAACATGCGCTGTACTAGTACGGTGCATGTCCTGAAGGGGTTAAGTTGTAATTTGTTGTGATACTGAGAAAAAGCAAACTAAAGAAATCTGATCAGCAAGGATTATTACTTACCTCTGAGTTTGAGCCACCATCGTAGGCACTAGTTGCTAACCGAGCGAGATTGCACAGATGTTGGAACAGGTTGAGGCCTGTCATGCTAATAGATTCAGGTTTCAGCTGTGGCATCTACAAATAAAAATACATCAAACATTTTGTGTGTGCATACACTTGCAGGGGTAGCCTGGCTGTAAGCTACAAATATGACTGCAGACTTGTGAATCCTCACATCGTGCACTGTGAGGATTCTCAGACGACGGGAGCGGTGGGCGCTTGACTGCAAGTATGAGATTTGCACACATGCGATCACATGCCAACTAAATGGCCTTACTCAATGCAAATGTGTTGAGCAAGGCGAAAACAGTCTAGTTGGAAATGTGGCGGAGAGTAATGCAAATTGCTGGCTCCCGATGTATACCCACAGCGCACAAAGTTAACATTCACAAGTCTGCTATCACAGTATAACGGCAGACTTGTATCTTAAGACCGGAAAACCCCTTTAAGATTTTCGAGTAATTTTTATCTCTTTAGTGATTTATCGTTTACATGAGGTAGGGTAGTTCAGGGGGTCAAGCAGTGTATTCTAATCCAACCATAGTCTGTCAAATAAAAAGAATTACAAATTTAATTACCTTTTCTAAGAAGAGATGCTTGTAAGTTTCCATTCCCATAGCATGCTGATCTTTGCTGCGAACCTGATTTAGGAACCAATGTAAAGCATCATCATAGCACTCCAAATCTTCTACTAGGCAGTGCCACAGGATGTCCACCTGCTCTAAACTCAATCCTGTCAAAAGGAAAGGAAATACTTTAGGAGTTTCTAAATGAGCAATCTCAAGTTTATTTTGCATAACTAGAGTATAAATACTGAAAATACATAAATTGAAATGTGCCGAATACTTACTAAAATGATCTGGTGATCCTAACGTTGAGAACACACAATGTTAAAAACTGAAGACGAACCTGGACCTCTGCACTGTGGCTGTACCTGAACGGTAAAAATTTCAATATCATTTTGTGGCTTGTCACTGCTAATATTGACCCATACCCAAATGTTAACATATCAAAAGAAACTGCACAGACAAATGTAATCATTCTCATCCTGGGAACATGCAGGAACCAGGACAGGAGTTTACTGCACGTTGCCTTTTTACCAAGTACAATAAACTTGCATTGGCACAGAAGACTAACATGCATACAACAGTGAATCAATTTCTGGAAAACTGTCATTGAAATGGGCATTGCCAATAAGTACATTTTACACCAATCCAATGTCTAGGAATAATGTATAGAAGTAAATCAGGCAGTGATCCAGCAGGAGCTCCACAGGTTCATTCACTTTTATCAGCAAGGGTCCATGGATGGCTAATATTTAGAGAGAAAAATCTTTACTCTGAACAATTCCACATATATTACAAACATATGATGCGCAAAAACTTACAGAACATGCTTGTGTCTCCCATCTCGAATAGACTGGATGTAGTGCACCAAATTGTCAAAGAACAGCTTCATCATGTTTAATTCCTTCTCTGCCCACCTGCAAAAAAATAAAGAGAGACTAAACTGGTATAACGTTGAAAACTTGTGTCTATATGGCTAAGTTGGTGTTCTCCATTTGTCGAATGGACACCGTTTCAGAATGGCATGGCTGCGTCTCTTTGATTGGTACAGCTTGATAAAGACTACTTAAATATTTGAGAGGAGCTGCTAACTGTTCTACCTATAATTCTGGAGGCATGGTCCAGGCTCCATAACTAGCAGTCGGAATGTTGGGACTGTTTATAAAATATAAGAGTTTTGCAGTTTTACAACCAAGTCTTCTATGAGACGGACCTTGACTTGTACAAGTAGTCTGCTTTAGCATCTGCCATGTTGCTATACTTAAAGGAAATACGGCTGCTAGAAAGGGTCAAGTACAGAACTGTAACAAGGAAAGGGCCCTGTTGTGGATTGTGGGGGGCCTATCAGGTGAATAGATTGTCCCACAACGGACATTTGCCATCTCTGAAGAAACTGCTATGGGATGGGGTCTTTTGTAACTTACATGGTTATCCAGTGGGTATCATAACTGCTTCCAAACTGTTGAAAGGTGCCAAACAACTTTGGCAGGAGTCGGAGAGACACAACTACAGACCTGAAAACAAAAAAAGTGAAAACCATTATAAAGGGTCATAATCTTATACTGTATAGAAAGCAAAACAAATGCAGTAAAATTAAGGATCACCCAGAAAGTATAAGACCTGCTTATACATTTTGGATAGGGAACATTCATGTACATTTGCAGTGGATGTAAATCTACGTGCGCCATTTTCTTACAGCAGTTTTTTTTTTCTCTTGAAGACAATAGAGATTTTCTGAGTGATCAAAAAGGTGCAGCTGTATTTTCATAAACTGTGTGACATTTTCTACACCAAAGTCCAGAGGACCAGCTAAGCACAGGTCAGAGCCCGGTCTAAAATTCTGAAAAGATTTTTTTTTTTAAGGATTAAATGTCAAACGCTGCTCTTGTAACATGCAATGTTTGATTTATTAGGCGACCATCTATCCCAAGTATTTACTTTTATACCACAACGTGCAGTGTGGGACAAAGACTGGCAGGGTGTAGGACCACAGGTAATAAAAGTTGGATTTTTTTTTTTTTAGTGTAGAGGTGCTAATTATACTTAAAGTGCTTGCTAACACAGTACAAAGATATACATCTTTACTGTTCACTACTTTAGCATTGGTGACCTAGCCTTAGTATAGGTCGTCAATGTCTGATCGGTCGGGGTCCGATACCCGGCACCCCCACCGATCAGCTGTTCTTTGTGTTGGATGTGGTGACCGACGACCAGAACTGCTCGATTGCGGAGCTGCTTTATCTTATGGCAGGGGCCACAGAAGGGCACTGTACATCAGCTCCTATTCAACCCAATAGTAAGCAAATGTGCAGTACCCTGCCGTGGCCACTATAAAAAAAAAGGAGCAGCTCCACAATCGAGCAGTTCTGGCCATCAGCCATCCACGACACAGAGGAACAGCTGATCGGTGGGGAAGCTAGGTGTCGGACCCAGACCGATTATACATTAATGACCTATGCTAAGAATAGATCATCAATAAAAAAGTAGTGAACAATCACTTTAATTATGGCTAGCGCTACATACTTTGCAAAGTAAGGTAACATTTCTGTTTGATATTATCTGCCCATAAATATCGGATTGTTGCACTTTATGCTCCATATTGGATCTTAAATTTCACCAAGAAAACTAGGCATATTTTGCTTTGCTTGCCAATGTGAGGGAAGTGTTCACAGTCAATTCATACTTGCTGGCAAACCTTTTTGCTAGGTTTGTATGTTACATATATTCTTCATAGCTTTTACTGTAAAAAAAAAAAATTGCACACACTAAGGCAAAAAAAATTTTCTCCTTCGCCTCATTGGGGACACACGACCATGGGTGTTATGCTGCTGCCACTAGGAGGACACTAAGCAAATATAATAAAAGAATTAACTCCGCAGTATACACCCCCTGCTGGCTCTCTCGTGAACCAGTTCTTGCTTAGTGTCTTTAGGAGGCACTAGGGTCTGATTTCAAACCCCGACTTTTGTTATCTTTTTAATTTTATTTTTTAATTTTCTCATGGAAGGAGGGCGACGGGGCCTTTCAGGGACCCGATCTCCCTAAAACTTCAACAGGCGGCAACGCGGAGCGTCATCTCCCCGTACCCCCTCCTGCAACCTGACTCGGCCTGGGCTCTTAGGGGCGACGGCCTGGGCTCTTAGGGGCGACGGATTCTTCAATGGGCCCGCTCTCTCCACACCAACAACGGATGGGCACGTGGGGTGTCACCCCCACGTACCCCCTTCTGGAGCCAGACCCGCAACATGGGACAAGAATCCCCTTTTTTACTCGGAGCACGCAATTTTTTCTCTCTACCTCCCTATCAAAGGGATGGTAGATTGAGACAATGGCTGGTGCCAGGGAGTAAATAGCCCCTCTCCACCCCCCTATCAAGGGGTTGGTGGATTGAGGATTACAGTGTCGCTAATGCTCTGTTTTACTATGATGGGAATACCTGCGGTCCCGACTCTGCGGCATCGTGAGTACTTGTACCCCTGGGGTCCTGCCCGGGCCCGTGCGACCTTCAGCGCCACAGTCACTAGTGTGGCTGCCGCCACACTGCTGCAGCCGCCTGCCTCTCATACCGCTGCGGCCCTCCTTCTTATATGGCCGCGACCGGCTCCCTACCACGGAAACATCCCACTCCTCTCTGTGCGGACTGTGAAGCCTCAGGGCCTCAAGAGCCTCCCACTATTGTGGAGAAAAGCGATGCTAGTCCCCCTGAGTGGGCTGCTTCTTTGGCTCAATCTGTGGCTTCTCTCGCAAAGGCCATAGAATCCTTTCATGCTTCCTCCGCCAGCCAAGGCGTCCCCTTACCCTCTGTAGCGGGTCCTTCAGCCACACAAGAGTTTCCCGCTGACAAGGGTTGAGCGGCGACAGAAAGTATGCATCCTTCTAGGAAACGTCCCCGGGACACGTCCTCACTGAACTCCGAGGCTTCAGCATCCGCTAGCTCCCGCTCTCACTCCCCTTCTCCAAGGGTTGGCAGTGAGCATGACTCAGAATACGAGTCTGATGTGGCCCCAGACCCTAACTCCCCTGAGTTCCAGGAGTCTATAGATTCGCTCATAGAAGCGATTAATCACATTCTGGAAATAGACGAAGAACCCGGTACTAATCTAGACCACCCGGTGTCTTTTAAGCGAACAAAGTGGCCACATAGGTTTTTCGCTAACCATCCTGAGTTTACTGACATACTTAAGATGCACATAAGTCGCCCAGATAAGCGATTCTCGGGTCTAAAGCCGCTAGAAGCACGATACCCTTTTGCATCTACTCTGAGACAGGAGTGGACTGACTGAATCCCCTGCAGTAGATCCGCCCATATCAAGACTCGCTTCAAAAACCCTTCTGTCCCTGACGGATGGATATTCCATTAAAAATCCCACTGATCGACAGATTGACAGCATGGCCAAGTCAGTCTGCTATGGTAGCCTGGGCAGAGGCCATAGTGAAACCCAGAATAATAGCCTGCCATCCGAGGTGACTAGTCTCACCTATCTGATAGCCCAGGCAGGAGATTACGTAGTTCATGCTTCCCTGGATGCGGCTAATTGTGCCGCACTTGCAGCAGCCAACGCTGTTACCATCAGAAGAGCATTGTGGCTAAGTGAATGGCGGGTGGATTCTGTGTCGAAGAAATCCTTGACTTCCATCCCCTATCAGTATGGGCGTTTGTTTGGAGAGAAACTTGATCAGATTATCTCGGATGCTACTGGGGGAAAAACAAATTTCTCCCTCAACGTAGGCAGAGTAGACCTTTTCGGAGCTAATTTCAGACTCGCTTCCGCCCTTTTAGCAATACCACAAGCTGGTCATCCTCAACCACTTCCAATAGTGCATCACGTCCCCCACGCAGGGGAAGAGGTTATTTAGTAACTATTTTGTGTGACTGATCTCTGTTATTTAAGGATATGAAAATTCAAAGTTGGAAAATTGCAAAATTTTCAAAATTATCGCCAAATTTCCGTTTTTTTTTTTCACAAATAAACGCAAGTTATATCAAAGAAATTTTACCACTAACATGAAGTACAAGATGTCACGAGAAAATGTCATAATCACCTGAATCCATGGAAGCGTTCCGAAGTTACTACCTCAAAGGGACAGTGGTCAGAACTGTAAAAATTGGCCTGGTCATTAACATGCAAACCACCTTGGGCGTTAAATTCTGCGGAAGCATGGTTGAAAAGCAATGTCTGACTTTCATTTGTTCATTTTCATATATTTTTGATTATTAATTTTGTCAAATTCAAGTTATTTCTGTGACCACTGTGGGTTTTTCTGTCATTAAACGAGGAGTATCAACAATTTTGACCACGTGTGTATATTTATACAGTAAATAATGTTCAGTTTCTCATACAAACCCTCTAAAACTACATTAAAAAAATAAAAGAAAACAATAAATCCTCTTTGCCTTGGCTCAGGTGTTCATGGTAGATAGAAGCCAGGTTGGGGAGCTGCAGGTGAGAGGTCAGCTCGGCGTGTGAGTTGATCTGCACAAGTTCTTCTTCACATCCAGACTCCTCTCCATCAAAGTCAGCCATGTTCTTCTCGGACTTCGCACTTACTTGAGAACTGCTACAACTAACATCATCTGCACTCAGCATGTCGTCCACCATGTGTCTGAAAAGTAAGCACAGCATTTCTTGAACGTTGACAATATGTCGTATGACAGATATGATTAAAGTCTCTGCCCTCCTTCCCGCAATGTGTGATATTTCTATTATTACATAATGTGAAACATTAAACGCCATAATTAACATTCTGCAATGTATATCAGGCAGCTCACCATTTTAGCTCTGTTATTGAGTTTCCACTATTGTGTTTTTTTTCAGGTGGACAGTGGCTTGTGGACTATGTTTGTGCATGCGTCGAAATATGGACGCCCCCAGAACAAAGAGCAAACGGAGGCCAAAGTGTCTCCATTTGTCCCATTATACTGGATGTCCCATCACGGGTTCCGTCTAAATCCATTTTTTCAAGATGTAGCAGAAACCGTGATGTAGGTGTACAGTGTAGGGCAGTGGATAAGTGTGATCCAGGCCTAACTTACATTTTTAATGTTTAAAGTAGTTTTACTCAGCATTTTTTTTTTTACAATAATTTTTTGGGTGCTCTTGAAGGACCTATCGAATAGACTATGGGAACAATGGCAAACCCTCTCTCTACACAGAATGCTGCACTGATGGGAGACCCAAATCACAACACTTCTAGCCATTAGGAAAAAACTTGGCAGCTTGTCTACATTGGGCACAACTCTAGCGCATTGTCGTTCTCCTAAAGCCACACTTTTTTTGACCATTAAGCTGCACCCCTCATCACGAGGGAAGGAGAAGTGTCTAAATTGTGTAATAAATACGGTAGCAGGTATGTCAGACTGCTTGCTTGTGCAAATTAAGACAGATTTCTAATTTCCTCAGCTTAGTAAATCTCCTATGATACTGCTATTCTGCAGAGGCATAATGTATAGGTGCCGCACCAGAGATGCCCACCATACTGCCCGCTTTGTGCTGTAACAAGTGTAATAGGGCTGCACCCCATGTGACATTGTAGCTTCATGTCAAAGAATCCTCTAACTAAAGTTCTTAAATGAAGACTTACCCCTCGTGGTGGTGATGGTGATGATGGTGGTGATGGTGGTGGTGGTGGTGATGGTGATGTTGAGGGCCTATAAACCGTCTGCAATTAAACAGCTCATTCCCAATAGTCTCCCCCAGGAAGTCTCCGGTCCGGGTGATGCAGGTATCGTGAGAGCCTTGGATGTGGCCGCCGCTCATCTCTCCTGCCATGTCGTGATCAGGATCTTCGGCGTGGGAGCAGGCATCCAAGATGCGAATGCGACTATCACCTGGTTGAACAGACTCTGAATTAAAAACCAGGTCCCTGCAAGTCCCATTACTTGCTGTACCCATGTCCGAAGCCCCCTGGGAATCCCCCAAACAAATACCAGATTCCAATTTTCTCTTATGCAAGTCGATCACTCTGCTGTTTTTTGGTGGGTTGTGGGAATGCTCTTCCTCGTCCTCCTCCTCCTCTTCTTTTAAGGCTTCCATATCTGCTATATCCTCTGAGTGCACCTCGCTGCCCGGGCTTCCCGCAGACTGACTGCCATGACTGGAATTTACTTCATTGCTTGACCCCTCACTGTGCCCGCTGCTGCTCCCGGGTCCACTGCTTGCATCCTCACCACTGTTTGCCGTCTCATCTGAGCTCCCCTGCATGGATTCCTAGTGACATAACATGGGAGATTTCACTGCACAGAAAGTGATGTAAGGTGGCAAACAGAACATACAATGTGCGTGCTTAGGAGACAATAGGGCACGAGTCACTCCATTGCTGCATATGTATATGTGACTGCTGAAATCAAACAGCACTGTGGCCAGTGTGGAAATTGTAGAATCTCTGGGGGGGGGGGTTTAATATTTTATTTTAAAAATATTGCATCAAACCGCAGCACCGGCACTTTTAAAATCCACTCCATTACCTCATTTTGTTTGTTTAATATTGTCATCTGTCAGAGATGCGACCCCCTATACATGTCTCCATCCGTTTCAGCTCAGGATTGGACTTCAACGCCGTACTCAGATCTGTACAGACAATGGATCACGGGGAGGGCCTCGCTGTGACGGTCGCACTCCCAGCATGATCTGTGTCTCCTTGTATGCTCACTGAACATCAGAGCAGTGTCCCTATTGAGCATGTGCCGTCTCTGTGCCAGTTACTGGCCACATGTAGGTTGGGAAAATGGGAGGGCTGTAAGGGGCAAACCATTGTTCACAGCACAGTGCGCGGATTGAGTCATTGTTGATCAGCTGCAGCGGTGACATTTTGTCTACAGTGCTGCAGCCAATCACTGAACGCACCAGCATGTGCAGTCTACATGACACATCCACATAATCGTGAAACATACTTCAAGCATTACGACTTTGTAGGCCAAGCCTTAGGAGGTGGCTGAAATCAAAACTACAAGCACAAAGCAGAGTACCTCCGTATCAGACAGTCGCTGCTGCACATGCTTGGATCGATTCATGATTGGCTCGTCCATTTCTATGTCACTTCCTCCACTGTGGTGAGTGTCACTGTTGTCGCTGCTCTGTGGGCTGGCTGCCGGCGATCCTAAAAACACCAGAACAATTCAAGGAAAACTCCACAGTACATTGTGAGTGTGATGGCAAATCATTAAGAGTAGACATGTATGGACTTACCCTTTTTATTGCCCATTGGTAAGTTGTTATTTAGTAATGAAGCAAATGAGCTTTGCTTAGAAAGCTGGGCTTTAGCAGCGAGGGCATTGTTCCAGAGAGCTTTAATCAGCATTGATGCCAAGTACAAGGTCTATATGATCACAAAATAAAAAGGAAAAAAACAGTCAGCTAAACATTGGCTATGCGCTATCAAAGAGCAGCGGAGCACATCCAGGGCTGTGTCACATCAATGTGGTAATCCTCAAAGCCAAGCACATTGGGAGGTCTTGCCAAAATTTGCAGTGAAAATCTGGGCAATGTTTGCATTTTGCTTGCTTTTCCAAGTCGATTTTTTATGCTACAAAAGGATGGGCTTCTCAAACCTCATTGTGCCATGATAGCAAACAGTAACAGGTTTGTAAAGAAGCCGCTGTATAAAGTGCAGCAGAAAACTGAAGGTATAAAATAGCATCCATTGTATATTTACTACGGTTGAAGAGCTGTGGAGCTGCTCTCCTGAAGAGTCATTCAGTCCAGTCCATGAACACTTCCCTCCTGGCTTGTATGATGACCCCACAAACCATCACCAAAGGAATCTGGTGCAGATAAAGCCAAGGACAGTTCACCTCTATACACTGCTCAAGAAACAGATGCTGAAGGCTCAAAAATCTCCAAACTTTTCACAACATTTTTGGTTAGTTGTGAGGTGGAGTAGAGCTGTTCTCAAATGCGAGAAGTAGGGAGGTCTCTATAACAGACTGCTTTTTTATCTACCAGGTTAATTAACCTAAATATTAAGCATCCTGATAAGTGTATATGTTGCAAAAACCAAACGCTGGGTAAAATGTGCACTTTTTGACGCCTTTCGTGTGCGTTTTTCCCCCATTCACTTGAATGAGTGAAAAACACTGAAAGAATAATGCTTGGTACAAATCTGCAAGGGAAAATAAAGCAGCAAGTGCATGGGATCTCAGAACTCTCATTCACTTTCCTGGTAAATTTAAAACGCTGTGTTTTCTCTGCTAATGAAAAAAAAAAAAACTGTAAAAACGCAGTGTGTGAACGAATCTGACCACAGTCACGACTGAGCCCACAAAGGCCAGGTGCGGATGGGTGTTCAAATGGCCCATTAAACAATTTCTTGGTTTTGCAGTGGGAACAGCCGTTTCACCCTGAAAACTGAAAGGTCTATTGTTATGGAAGTCAGGGTTTTCGGGGTGAAACAGCTGTTCCCACTGCAAAAATGAAAACTGCAATGGGCAATTTGAGAATCACAGGGGCACCTGGCCATGGAGGTTCTCCGCAGTCGTGACGAACGCCGTCTGGCCTAATCCTTAGTATTTATACTGCAATAGTATAATATCTAAGGCCCTGACAAATTAAAAGTAACAAAGTTACAAGCAAATTACACACGTAGGATCAGATTTCCTAATTCTAATATTCGCACAGTGTAAAACGTAAAATGTACTAGCTTTATCACAATGGCTCAACTACTGACTTTACACCAATAATGTATACAGGAGGCTATGTGAGGGCTCACACTGAATATAGAGAGGCTATGTGGGGACTAACAGTATATAGAGAGACGATGTAGGGACTAACACTGTACATAGAGAGGCTATGTGGGGACTTACTGTAAACAGGGGCTATGTGGGGGCTCACACCATATAGAGGGGCTATGTGGGAACTCACTGTATATAGAGCGACTATGTGGGGGCTCACTGTATATACTCAGGATACGGGGAAGATCATACTGTATACACATGTGGCACATATGGTATATAGGAGGATATCTGCATACTTAATTCTGCTCAATATTAAGTGATACAATATTAATATAAAATAATTATTGTTAATAATTTTGAGCATAATTAATTTCAGCCCATTGATTCAACCGTCCACAACGATCATGGTCTCATGTGGCCCACCCATTACAGAGGATTTGAACCTGTAATTGTTTGATCACTTATACTATATAAAGCAATACCATAGTATGGCAGTATATAAAACAGTCTCCTATGAATCCAAACTACACACAAGTAGATTTGAGCGAATTTGTTTGTTTTTTTGTACCCGAATCTGATTTTGACATATTCGTGCCATATTCGAACACTATTCGTGCCGAATGTATGTTTGATGATCGGTTCTAAACATATTTGGTAATTTCTACTCCCACTGACTAATGATGTTCGACGAATATTTCAAAAACCATATTCGATGCCATCAGAAGGTCCCTGGCTGCTGTGGTAACCCATTGGTGCTCTAAAAACGCATTGTAGGAGGCAGATTCCTGCCAGATTACCAGCACACTTCCCATTTAAATTGCAGCCAAGATCAGCGCTCAGGTGCTGACGCCGGCTAAGCAATAAAGTCGGCATGTGCAGCGTGTGGCAAGAGCTCAGCTCCTGAGCCGATCCCACACACTAGCGCCCGTAATGATACATATCGCGAAGGGAGTTAAAGGAGTAAACTAAACTTTGAATATGTTTTTGTACATAATTAGTAGGCAGCACTTTAATTGCCTGCAGATTAGTGTGCGTTTCAGTGTCCATAGATCCCATCGATTGCTCAATAGACCCCGAACAGTGCGCAGCCTAAAATGTAAGATTTATTTTCACATTCAAAACCAGCAGGAGTGGCGGCTACACAGAGAAATGATGAAACATTTGTACTCCTAGCCTCTGTGTCCGAGGGGTTGGCCTGACCGCATAGATTTATACAAGGACATGTGGAATAACCAGAGGAATTCGCAAACATATATGACATTGAGAAAGACATGCAATATAACCTGATTTAATGACACAGAATCAGAGTGGATAGGGACAATGCATCATCTGGTATTTTAGCGCTACAAACGTCACCTACCTGCTCTGTGTGTGCACTCGGGTGAAGGCCAGAAACAAGATTCAAAAGATGTCTTAGAGGCACAGGATCCAAGTTTTTAATTAATGATGGAAATAAATCATGGATGTAGCGACTACAATGTTTTAGCTGCAAAAGAAAAGTAACAAGTAATGTAACAAATGCCACGTGCCTACTTAGTCAATATAAAATGGCACATGTAAAATACAGTCTCTCGCTACAGGAAACATACCTGGGCTGCTGCCCAGATGCAGTCTATGTGCTGTGTGCTCAGACGACCCTCTGCTGCTAAAAAATTCAGAATAACTTGGCACTGCTTGATGATCTGAAAAATGAAGAAACCTTGGTTCAGTAAACTTTTCAATAACATCATATTCAGGATTCCCTGAGCTTACAAAAAGAGAAAAGAATTTAGAAGAAATAACACTAACCTCAATGTGTAAGTTTGGTCCAAAAATATGTTCTACCACATTATTGCTGATGAGCCAGTCTGCAAGCTCCTTGGCTATAGACCTGGAAGAAGTTTCTGTTAGATATCTTGTCAAACACTCTTAACACTATTTATAAGGAAATCTAAAAACACAGAGGCAAGATCCAGTATATGGCCATGCTGGAGATGCTGGACGTGTAGCTCTGGAGACTGAACGGCTGACCGCATCGATGAGAGGAAACCTCACAGGCCCACGGCTATGTTTACAGACAAGTCGGAAATCCTCCCAGTGCAATGTCAAGAAATGTCAATTAAATAACAGTTATATCAGTAGAATATAAAACCATAATGTGCTTTAACCCCTTTCCGACATCAGGTATAATAGTACGCCAATGTCGGACTCCCTCCCTTTAATGTGGGCTCCAGCGGTGAATCCACATCTTTCCCGACACGTCAGCTGTTTTGAACAGCTGACATGTGCCCGGAACATCCGCAGGTAGAATCGCAATCCACTCGCGGCTTTTAAACTGTTAACCGGGTGGCGCTCATAGCAATCCGGCATTGACAACCACAGAGGTCTGCAGGAGACCTTTGGTTGTTCATGCGCAACTCCCAGGTCACCGAAGGGTCGGGCATAACAAACAAAGGTCTCCTGCAGACCTATATGGTCGTCAATGTCGGATTGCTACGAGCACCGCCCGGTTGTTGGCGCTCATAGCAAGTCAGCAATTCTGCTACATACAGGCAATCTGATCATCACCTGCACGTAGCAGAGCCAATCGGGTTATGGCAGCTTCTAGTCTCCACATGGAGACTATTGAAGCATTGAAAAGTAAAAAAAAAAATGTTTATAAAAAAATAATAATTTTTATTTCTATAGCGCCAACATATTCCGCAGCACTTTACATTATAGAGGGGACTTGTACAGACAATAGACATTACAGCATAACAATAAACACAGATCAAAGTAGATACCAAGAGGAATGAGGGCCCTGCTCGCAAGTTTACAATCTATGAGGAAAAAGGGGAGACACAAAAGGTGGATGGTAATTGCTTTCATTGTTCGGACCAGCCATAGTGTAAGAATTGGGTGTTCATGTAATTCTGCATGAACCAGTTAACAGCCAAAGTATGTAAGGGTACAGACACAGAGGGCTATTAAATGCATAAAGCATTAAATAAAAATAAATATAAAAGTTCAAATCACCCCTCTTTCACCATATTCAAAATAAAAAAAAATAACATAAATTAGACAAACATATTTGGTATCGCCACGCTCAGAATCGCCCGATCAATATAAAAAAAAAAACTAAAAGGCATAATGAGAAAGATTCAAAAACGCCAAAATTACGTTTTTTTTGGTTGCCGCACCAAAATGCTATCATTAAAAATGTCAGCTCGGTGCTCAAAAATCGAGCAATTACCAAACCCGAGATCATAAAAAATGAAGATGCTACGGGTATCAGAAAATTGCGGAATTTCTTTTTTTTTTTTTTTTTTTTTACAAACTTTTGGAATTTTTTTTTTACCACTTAAATAAAAAAGAACCTAGACATGTTTGGTGTCTATGAACTCGTAATGACCTGGAGAATCATAATGGCAGGTGAGTTTTAGCATTTAAAGAACAAGAAAAAAAATAAAAATTGTGGGATTGGACTTTTTTGCAATTTCACTGCACCTGAAATTTTTTTCACCGTTTTCAAGTACACGACATGGTAAAACCAATGGTGTCGTTCAAAAGTACAAATCATCCCGCAAAAAAAGCAAGCCCTCACATGGCCATTTGGACCAAAAAATAAAAAAAGTTCTGCAAAGCCAAAAATACCTCTGGTCGTTAAGGGGTTAATTCTAAAAACCACAGATTAAACTCCCCAAATAAGCAACATATGGGCATAAATAAGACTTCATACTGTTAATTAGAAATTAGGAGAGCATGTATGGTAAACAGGGATGAAATCACTGAAGCACTTACGTCTCCGTGTCAGAAACCAAGGACTCATTATTGCAGACGTCATTAAATGTATGCAGCTGATTCTAGGGAACAGAGAAGTAAAAAGCCAAAGTCAACAAACAGCAGAGAAACCTAAGGCTCTGTCCACACTGGCATTCTCTAAATCCACTATTCAGTGGTCACTACGACATTTAGCTCGCAACAGCAACACTCAGAAAGGTCGATTTTAGAGTAGCAACTTTGCTGTAAAAACAAACAAACAAACAAACAAAAAAACTGCCAAATGACAAACACTAGTTGTGATGTCGCAATATATGACAAAGCAGCACCATGATCTCAATGTCACGTGAAGTGTTTTGCACTGTATCCCAAGCCTAAGAGCAGATCAATCAAATTAACAGAAGTGCTAAACTCCTTACATGTCATTAAACAGAAGCGCCTGATGGACCACATTGACTATTTATTAAATGTGTTATCAGGGGCTTTGGTTAATTTTTTTTTGTATGGGGCCAAGAACTTACAAGCAGGTAGTTGCTAACCTGACTGTTCTACCTGACGGCAGAGCAGCTCTTCCTCTTCTGGACTGCTTTGTCTATAGGGCGTCACTGCCGTAGCCATGCTGATTGACAGCTAGCTACCGGCAGTTAGGCAGAAGGAAGTTGGCTGTCAATCAGCATGACATCAGCGGTGACAGACCATCGACATATAGGAGGGCGCAAGATAAGACACTGGAAGCAGGAGAATTTCTGGCAGTAGTGGTCAGTGACTGCTCTGAGCCGGCAGAGAAAGTCACCGGCAGCACTGGCTTTCAGTTAGGAACTACCTTGCCAGTAAGTTCTTAGACCCACAGGAAAAAATAAGAAAAATTCCCAGATAATTCCTTTAAAGTCAACAAATCTTATAATTCTAAGTAGAGAAAAGTTGTGAATGCAATTATTGAAATGGCGCATTTAATTTGACAAGAGCTTTCTAACTTAACATTTGAAAACGTATTTTGCTAGAAAAGAAAGCCAGGATATAAATTCATTACAACCAGCATAAGAGCAAACCTGGCATGACAAAGGTTTCCATGGAGAAGACGGCGCACTTACCGTTATCTGACTCAGCCCAGCAAGTCTCATTGTTAGTGTGGGTGACATAAAATATTTGAATGCCAAGTCAAGACTTTCTTTATCAAAGCACAAAGCGGTGTCCAGGGGCTCCTTCACAGTGCTCCACATTAGGTCAGCCATGTTGCGGGCTGCACTTTGCCGTAGATCCTGGTCAGACAGTTTACACAAATACCTGGGAGAACAGAATAGAAAACAGTATCACCACAAAGGCACGTTCAGAGATCTACAGTCCTACATTTCATTTAGGGCAAAAGTAGGTGCATCATGGCTGAGCGCACACATACTGGTGGGCACAGTCTAGATCCGTATTCACCTTGGTGACTCTAGCAGCACCCGTGGGACACTGCACTTCTGATATTTAGCAAGGTAAGTGCTGCATGAAACGCAGAATAGTCAGAGCCTTCAGAATATAAATAGGGTGCTTTAACTGCCTTGTTACAGCTGTTCTTCAAGAAATATCCTACAATTGGGAATATAATTACAAAAGCCCTAGAACAAGGATATCCAACAGCCAATATGGTCCATTCTTAAAGTGCAGATTTCAGGCCTACGCATTGAAGGAGTCAAATCCCAGATCACAACTTGTTATAAATCTGCAACACAACTTACACGCTGAAAATATTAGCCCACAGAAAGAGTGTCTTTCCTGCGTTGAGGATTTCGGCTTCATTTGGACAGGATTGCCATAAACCCCATGGAACCCCCCAGCATGTGAACTCGCAACTAGGCAGGTTTAATAAGCCTAGTTGAACCCCTTAACCCCCAAGGGTGGTTTGCACGTTAATGACCGCGCCAATTTTTACAATTCTGACCACTGTCTCTTTATGAGGCTATAACTCTGGAACGCTTCAATGGATCTTCACGATTCGGAGAATGTTTTCTCGTGACATATTGTACTTCATGATAGTGGTAAAATTCCTTCAATATAATTTGCGGTTATTTATGAAAAAAATGGAAATATGGCGAAAATTTTGAAAATTTTGCAATTTTCAAACTTTTAATTTTTATTCCCTTAAAACAGAGAAATATGTCACACAAAATAGTTACTAAAAAACATTTCCCACATGTCTACTTTACATCAGCACAATTTTGAAACAAATTTTTTTTTTGCCTACTAAGTTATAAGGGTTAAAAGTTGACCAGCGATTTCTCATTTTTACAACAAAATTTACAAAACCATTTTTTTAGGGACCACCTCACATTTGAAGTCACTTTTAGGGGTCTATATGGCAGAAAATACCCAAAAGTGACACCATTCTAAAAACTGCACCCCTCAAGGTACTCAAAGCCACATTCAAGTTTATATAACCCTTCAGGTGCTTCACAGGAGCTGAAGCAACTTGGAAGGAAAAAAATGAACATTTAACTTTTTAGTCACAAAAATGATCTTTTACAAACAATTTTTTTATTTTAACAAGGAGAAAATGGACAGAAAAAGTTGTTGTGCAATTTGTATTTGTATGCTGATACCCCATATGTGGGGGTAAACTACTGTTTGGGCGCATGGCAGAGCTCAGAAGGGAAGGAGCACCGTTTGACTTTTTCAACGCCGAATTGGCTGGAATTGAGATCAGACACCATGTCACATTTGGAGAGCCCCTGATGTGCCTAAACAGTGGAAACCCCCCAATTCTAACTCCAACCTTAACCCCAACACACCCCTAACACTAATCCCAACCCTAATCATAACCCTAACCACAAACCTAACCCTAACACACCTGTAACCCTAGTCCCAACCCTAACCCTAGCCCCAACCCTATCCCTAATGGGAAAATGGAAATAAATACATTTTTTAATTTTATTATTTTTCCCTAACTAAGGGGGTGATGAAGGGGGTTTGATTTACTATTTATAGAGGGTTTTTATGATTGGCATCTGTCACACGCTAAAAGACGCTTTTTATTGCAAAAAGTAGTTTTTGCTTCATCACATTTTGAGAACTATAATTTTTCTATATTTTGGCCCACAGAGTCATGTGAGGTCTTATTTTTTGCGGGACGAGGTGATGTTTTTATTGGTACCATTTTTGGGCACATGACAGTTTTTGATCACTTTTTATTACGATTTTTGGGAGGCAGAATGAACAAAAACCATGAGTTTCTTTTGGGGTAGGGGCGTTTATAGCGTTCCGCGTGTGGTAAAATTGATAATGCAGTTTTATTCTTCGGTTCAGTACGATTACAGTGATACCTCATTTGTATCTTTTTTTTATGTTTTGGCGCTTTTATACAATTAAAACGATTATACCGTATATACTCGTGTATAAGCCGAGATTTGCAGCACCTTTCTTTGTGCTGAAAATGCCCCCTCGGCTTATACACGAGACATTGGGCAGAAACCAGCAGGGGAGGGGGTGCCGCGGCAGGAGCCTGTGGCTGGGACATCATACTCACCCTCCCATCGCTGAACGTCCCGGCAATCCTCCGTTGTACCCGGCTTCCTGCAGCTCTCCTGAGCTAAGTGGTGACGTAATACTGCTCATTAAGATCATGAATATGGACGAGACTCCACTCCCATAGGCGTGGCGTCCATATTCATGGCCTTAATGAGCGGTATTACGTCACCGCTGCGCACAGGAGAGATGCAGGAAGCCGGGTACAACGGAGGATTGCCAGTACGTTCAGCGATGGCACGGGGAGGGTGAATATGATGGAGGAGTATGGGGGAGCATGGAGTAGAACAAGGAGTACGGAGCAGGACAGGGGGGGGGGGGAACAGAGCCCAGAGGAGCATGGAGCAGGACGGGGGGACGGATAGCACAGAGGAGCATGGAGCAGGACGGGGGAGGACGGAGAGCACAGAGCAGGACGTGGGGAGGATGGAGAGCACAGAGGAGCACGGAGCAGGACGGGGGGGGGGGGAGGATGGAGAGCACAGAGGAGCACGGAGCAGGACGGGGGGGGAGGACGGAGAGCACAGAGTAGCACGGAGCAGGACAGGGGGAGGATGGAGAGCACAGAGTAGCACGGAGCAGGACGGAGGGAGGATGGAGAGCACAGAGGAGCACGGAGCAGGACAGGGGGAGGATGGGGGGGCACAGAGGAGCACGGAGCAGGACAGGGGGAGGATGGAGGGCACAGAGGAGCACGGAGCAGGACGGGGGGGAGGATGGAGGGCACAGAGGAGCACGGAGCAGGACGTGGGGAGGATGGAGAGCACAGAGGAGCACGGAGCAGGACGGGGGGGACAGAGAGCACAGAGCAGGACGGGGGGGGAGGACGGAGAGCACAGAGGAGCACGGAGCAGGACGGGGGGGGAGGACGGAGAGCACAGAGGAGCACGGAAAGGACGGGGGAGGAGGGGAGCACGGAGCACGGACAGGGGAGGATGGAGAGCACAGAGGGGCATGGAGCAGGACGGGGGAGGATGGAGAGCACAGAGGAGCACGGATCAGTACAGGGGGAGGATGGGGGCACAGAGGAGCACGGAGCAGGACAGGGGGAGGATGGGGGCACAGAGGAGCACGGAGCAGGACGGGGGAGGATGGAGGGCACAGAGGAGCACGGAGCAGGACGGGGGGCACAGGAGGAGGAGCAAGAGGAGCGGAGCACAGAGGGAGGCCAGGAGGACGAGAGCAGGAGGGGGGAGCACAGAGGAGGACGGAGAAGAAGGGGGGGAGCACAGGAGGACGAGAGAAGGGGGGGGCACAGGGAGGACGAGCAGGAGGGGGGAGCACAGCGGAGGACGGAGCAGGAGGGGGGGAGAACAAAGGAGAATGGGGGAGCACAGAGCTGGATGGGGAGCACGGAGCAGGACGGGGGAGCACAGAGCAGGACGGCGGCTTATACACCCGGCTCATACTCGAGTCATAAGCTTACCCAGTTTTCCGTGGCAAAATTAGGGGCCTCGGCTTATACTCGGGTCGGTTTATACTCGAGTATATACGGTACACAAAAATATTTTTGCATTGCTTTATTCTGCGAGCTATAACTTTTTTATGGTTTCGCTGATGATGCTGCATGGCGGCTCGTTTTTTGCGGGACAAGATGACGTTTTCAGCGGTACGATGGTTGTTTATATCCGTCTTTTTGATCGCGTGTTATTCCACGTGTTATTTTTGTTCAGCGGTATGATGATAAATCATTGTTTTTTAGACTTTTTTTTTTTTTTTTTTAAGGGGTTCACTAAAGGGGTTAACTAATGGGACAGTTTTATAGTACGGGTCGTTACGGACGCGGCGATACTAAATGTGTACTTGTATTGTTGTTTTTTTTTTTTTACATTAAAGAAGTGAATTTATTGGGGAATATTTTTTTTTCCATTATTTAGGAATTTTTTTTACAAATGTTTATTTTTATTTTTTGTACATTTTTACTTTGTCCCAGGGTGGGACATCACTGTGTAGGGTCAGATCGCTGGTGTGACAGTGTGCACAGCACTCTGTCATACCAGCGATCGCTCTGGCACTGCTGCAGGCTTCTCAGTGCCTGCTCTCAGCAGGCACTGAGGAAGCCGCCTCCCTGCAGGACCCGGCGGCCATCTTGGATCCGGGGGTCCTGCAGTGAGGAGAGTCCCTCGGAACAGCGCGACACATCGCGCTGTTCTGAGGGTCTCAGGGGAGCGTGCAGGGAGCCACCTCCCTGCGCGATGCTTCCCTGTGCCCCCGGTACACCGCGATCATGTTTGAACGCAGTGTGCCAGGGGTTGATGTGCCGGGAGCGGTCCGTGACCGCTCCTGGCACATAGGGCCGGGTGTCAGCTGTGATAATCAGCTGACACCCGGCCGCGATCAGCTGCGCTCCCCCCGGGAGCGCAGCTGATCGCCTTGGACTTACTATTCCGTCCCTGGGAATTAAGTACCAGGTCACATGGACGGAATTGTACGTCTAATGGGATTAAGGGGTTAATAAGACATCCCCGGTCAGAAAACAAACCATGAGGACTTTACCAGCAGTGGCTCTCCTGACCCAAACTCAGCAGCCGCATATATGCATCTGCCACTGAAGCACTAAGATTAGGACATTGCTCTCCAAACTCAACCATGACAGTCGTACATGGAGACCTGGCCTTAAAGTGACAGTCCAGTTTCCTGAAGGTAGTGCTTAGGCAGCTGCTGATGAGTGATGTTTTCAACTGTCCCTGCACTCTATTCACATAGTCTGTACGCATGTCTATTGCAGGCATTAATACAGAATCACTTCTGTCCGGAGGTCCGACATATCTAGTGACTGACACACAATCGCTTTAGACTGAAAGCTCAGAATCCTTTTACAAAGATCCTGGCACTAGATTTTAGGCCACTAAACCAACATGCATAAAAAAGATGGCATGACAGGCCATTCATTCCCATGGACCTGCAGGAAGAAGCTGAGCGCAGGGCTTGGCAGCCCCATAGGGTTTGAAACGAGCGCAGGTCGCACATGCACATTGCCACTCCATCCTAGCAAGGGATTTAATAGAACAGTCTTTAAAAAAAATACCCATGTCAAAATGCTGAAGCTTCAGCATGTTTGTTTTTTTTTTTTTACTTAATTTTAGCGCTTGGGTGGTGCAACTAATCTAAGGTCCCTGACCCTAGTATAATACTCACAAGAGGCTAACTTCAGTTCTTCCCCATGCTGCTGGGGTCCCACACCACAATCTTGTAACCACAACCTCTGTCTGACCAGAAGTCCGACAAGCTCTCAATTTAAGTCTATAAAAGCCTCGATCTGCCTCTCAAAGACTTACCGTATATACTCGTGTATAAGCCGAGATTTTCAGCACCTTTTTTTGTGCTGAAAATGCCCCCTCGGCTTATACACAAGTCATAGGGCAGAAACCAGCGGGGGAGGGGATGCGGCGGCAGGAGCCGATGGCCGGGATATCATACTCACCCTCCCGTGCCATCGCTGAACGTCCCTGCAATCCTGCGTTCTCCCCGGCTTCCTGCAGCTCTCCAGCGCTGAGCGGTGACGTAATACCCGCTCATTAAGGTCATGTAATATGGACGCGACGCCACTCCCATGGGCGTGGCCTCCATATTCATGGCCTTAATGAGCGGTATTACGTCACCGCTCAGCGCTGGAGAGCTGCAGGAAGCCGGGGAGAACGCAGGATTGCCGGCGGGACGTTCAGCGATGGCACGGGGAGGGTGAGTATGATGGAGGAGGATGGGGGGAGCATGGAGAAGGACAAGGAGCACGGAGCAGGACCGGGGGAGGACGGAGAGCACGGAGCAGAATGGGAGGTGGACGGAGAGCACGGAGCAGAACGGGGGAGGACGGAGAGCACGGAGCAGGACAGGGGGGAGGACGGAGAGCACGGAGCAGGACGGGGGGGGACGGAGAGCATGGAGCAGGACGAGGGTGGGCACAGAGGAGAATGGGGGAGTACAGAGCTGGATGGGGGAGCAGGAGCAGGACGGGGGAGGATGGAAAGCACGGAGCAGGACAGGATAATGGAGGAGGGGAGCACAGAGGAGAATGGGGGCGCACAGAGCTGGATGGGGGAGCACAGAGCAGGAGGGCAACTTATTGACTCGCGTATAAGCCGGGTGTATAAGTTTTCCAAGTTTTTTGTGGCAAAATTAGGGGGTCGGTTTATACACGGGTCGGCTTATACATGAGTATATACGGTATATTGAAAAGAGTATATACGGTATATTGAAAAGTGAAAACTGGTTCGGCCAAACACTGGAGCGCTCCGGCAGGTCACAAACTCCAGGAGGCTGATCGGAGCTGCCCCAATAACACCTAAAGACGGCAACTGGTAAGAATATTACTAGGGGCAGGGAACTTCGATTAGTTGCACCACTGCAGGGCTACAATGGAAAAGAAATGCTGGAGTGGTGCTTTAAGCCCTTTCTGACCTTGGACGGGATAGTACGTCCAAGGTCAGATCCCCCGCTTTGATGAGGGCTCCGGCGGTGAGCCCGCATCAAAGCCGGGACATGTCAGCTGTTTTGAACAGCTGACATGTGCCCACACTAGGCGTAGGTGGAATTGTGATCCACCCGCACCTATTAACTAGTTAAATCCCGCTGTCAAACGCTGACAGCGGGTTTTAACCAACGCTTCCGGCCACCGGGCCGGAAATACGAGCATCGCCGACCCCCGTCAGGTGATCAGGGGTCAGCGATGCGTTGCCCTAACAACCTGAGGTCTCATGGTCGGCGCTCATAGCAATGCTGTACTTCTGCTACTTATAGGTGATCTGCTCATCGCCTATGCGTAGCAGAGCCGATCAAGAAGTGGATGCTTCTAGCTTCCCATGGAGGCTATTGAAGCATGCCAAAATTAAAAAAATGTTTTTAAAAAAATATGAAAAAAAATATATATAAAAGTTTAAATCACCCCCCTTTCGCCCCACTCAAAATAAAATAAAATTGCACATACACATATTTGGTATCGCAGTGTTCAGAATCGCCCGATCTATAAATAAAAAAAAAAGAATTAACCCGATCGCTAAATGGCGTAGCGGAAAAAAAAAAAATCAAAATGCCAGAATGACGTCTCTTGGTCACTGCGACATTGCATTAAAATGCAATAATGGGCGATCAAAGGATTATATCTGCACATAGATGGTATCCTTAAAAACGTCAGCTCGGCACGCAAAAAATAAGCCCTCACACAACCCGAGATCACGAAAAATGAAGAAGCTACGGGTATCAGAAAATGGCGCAATTTTTTTTAAAGCAAACTATGTAATTTTTTTTTCTCTATCGCTTAATTGGGGGACACAGATAACCATGGGTGTATGCTGCTGCCATTAGGAGGCGCTGACACTATGCATAAGCAAAAATAAAGGTTGGCTCCTCCTCTGCAGTATACACCCCACCGACTGCAAGAAGCAAACCAGTTTTAGCTTAGTGTCAGTAGGAGGTGGACACGGGTCTCTCCGTAGACCCATATCTACCTATTGTGCGTCGTTCCTTTTCAGGTACCTTCCGGAGGGATACAGTGTGAACAGTTACTACTGTAGTCTCACACAGACTATGAGTACGGCATGTACTGCCACCCCGTATCCTCATACGTCCGTTACCATGCAGGACCCCCTCAAATCCCTAACACGGACGTGTGTTTAGGTGACTACAGGGAAAAAGACCCAGGCCTGCTTCCGTCTCCCACCCACTCGCCCACCAGAGCCTGTCGGTGACGGAGACACGGACGTCCCGCATCTGGATCCCGGACGTCCGAAGATCTTTGGAGGTATTGTCCTTTTTTTCCTCCCTCACAGCAAGAAGATAGAAGAAAAGAAGACAGAAAGAAAAAAAATAAATAAATAATAAAAAAAAAAATTTAGGACCATCCAAGACACAGAAGCGGTCATGAGAGACACTCTCCCTCATTCCGGGTTCAGTCCTGCGGACAGCAGCCCCCTTCCCCAGGTCATCTCCATCTTTTGTGCCGGGTCCCGACCTTTAAGCGCTTCTGCTTCGGGCCACGCTGACAGCGCTAAGTTTTTCCTGTGGTGGGCCCCCCTTTTCTATGATTTTCAGGGCCTCGCGCCGCCCCCCCTTCTAAGGCGGCCGCCGGCGCTAATCGAGGCCCCGGCTTCAATTTGGGCCTAGTGAAGCCCTGGCTTCCGGGAGGGCTTTTCTCCTGCCCGGCCTTTCTCACAGCGCTTCCTTAAGCTCCGCCCACCTTACACAGCGTCACAGTGGGCCAGAGCAGCAGCCATTTGCCCTGTTATCGGCTCTCTGCTCCGCCCCCCCCTCTCTTCGCCACTAAGAGGGGGAATTTTTTTCTTGTAAGCAGCGCGCGTTTTTTTTCTTCTGGGACAGGCGCCATCTTCGGCTACTTCAACCTAAGACATCATACTTCAGGAGCAGCCATCCAAAACCGTGAGTTGCTCTGCCCTGCTGACACTCTCCTCTGTCTCCTTTCTGTCCCCCAACCTTTCTGGCATCACTTAGTAGGATCGTTTTCATTCCTGCTTAGCACCTCACCACGCAGTCTTACAGAGAGACTGCGGATCCTTGTCGGGAAAAAGACTAAGTCTGTGCGTCCTTGGTCCTATAAGCGTCCTTCCTCAAGATACTGCTGGTGGTTGGTGGCGATGATGACCCATAAAGTGATCACCGCCGTCGACTTACTAGCAGAGCCTGAAGTTTTCCCACTAGTCTAGGGACCGAACCCTGTTTTGGCCTGTCCTTCAGATCTCGCAATGGGCCACAGCTAGTTTTTTCTCACAGCCTGTGCCCAAGGACCCTTTTCTGCACGCTGCTCTAGCAGCCTTTTCCGGAGAAAGACAAAACTGTCTTCTCCCCACACACACAGCATAAAGTTGCTACTAACTCCAACCCTTGGCTAACCAGTCTGAGTCAGACCATCCTCCCGTAGGGTACGTCCATATGCTCAGCTGGCATAGTGTGTTGGATGCAGTGTTGGAGTCTAAGGGGGTGCTCCCTCCCTAACTAGGAGTGGGGTGTCACACCTCTGGTTGAGGTGCAACATCTCTGTGGCGACTGGACCCACAGGGTCGCCACACTTGCTCGTCTTCGTCCTCGCCCCTCTGCCAGGCCTGCAGCACCCCATAGTACCCACTACCAGGAGTCCCTTTCTGCCACAGGCGAGTCTGAGACCCCTATCCCGGGATGGGCTCCGTCTCTGACGCAGTCGATTGTGGGTTTCACCAGGGTAGCACAGACCCTGGTGGCCGTGATAGACTGATTGCCTCTTCTAACTGCAGTCGCCAGTGGATCACAGGTTTCTCCGCCGGGCTCTTACATCTCAAGCTGCAAGAAGCCCGGACAAGAGCACCGGTCTAAGTCCTTTTTCCGCCCAATCTCACCAGCCGAGCCTTCTCGGCAAGATCCCTCTTCCGTGTCCCCCTCTCCCAAATCTGATGACACATCTTCGAACGCGCCTTAACGGTACGAGTCGGACCTGAATCCAGAACAGGCCTTCAGCATATGAATATGGCGCAGAGCCTGAATGTGGCGGTCAACCAGACCTTAGGCATCAAACATACCTCTACGAATCCTGCAGATCAGGCGGTTTCGTTTAGATGGTCTAAACTACCTTCCAAGGTCTTTGTCCCACACGCTGAAGTTGTGGAGGGACTCAAAAGGGAAAAGGACAATCCGACCAGACGCTTTCAAAGAGGGAAGCGCCTCGGCATCCGGTACCCCTTCTCCCCTGAGCTCACCGCTAACTGGACGCCTTTCCCTGCTGTGGACCTGCCAGTTCACAGACTAGCACGGTCCTCCCACCAGCTTCCCTCAAGGTTTCCAACGATAGAATTATAGGATCGCTGGAAAAATCAGCGGCTTCTACATTTGCCCGGCCTTTGCCCCTGCCAAAGGCCATAGCCAGATGGGCAAAACATCTTAGGGAGAGCATCACTGCGGGAGTTCCACCGAGCGAGCTTGACGTCCTCGCAGACCAAATTCCCTATGCTGCGACATACTTGGCAATATGGGAGCCATCCGTTGGAACATTTGGCTCAAAGCATGGCAAGCGGACCTTTCATCAAAGAGTCGCTTACCTGTCTCCCCTTCCAGGGAGGCAGCCTCTTTTTGGCTCCACGATTGGACTAGATCATTAAGGAGGCGGCTGGAGACACGAATTCCCTCCTTTTCACTGTTTTCTTCCTGCGACAGAGGATCCCTCCGGTCAGTGCATGCCACAAGCCCGTCAGATCAGGAAGAAGGCTTCTTTCAGGCCCACTCCTTCCTGGCATCCTCATAGCTCACTTCGCGCCCGGAAGGGACCTGAGATCGGTTATTCAACTTCCGTCCCCCTAAGGATCCCGCTCTGGGTTCGGGTTTCTTGCTTCCATCGCCTCCCTCCTCTGTACAGGGGTTATCGTTCCCGTACCGAAATAGGAATACTTCACAGGTTTCTATTCAAACCTGTTGGTTGCGCCAAAAGAAGGGCGACGTCATTCGGCCCATTTTGGATGTCTAGTTCCTGAACTCGAGAGTCCGCCTGTGACTCTTCAGGATGGAGTCCCTCCGCTTACTAATTGCTTCCATGGGGACACAGGAATTTTTCTAAGGTCCTCAAGATCAAGGCCATCCTTCTCTACCTCCATCACTGGGAAACTGCTTCTCAGTGGTCTGCCGGTCAGAATTCAGATGAATATTGCCACAGCGGTGACATACATCGATCACAAAGGGGGACCAGGAGTCCCCTGGCGAGGGTCAAGGTATCCAGGATTCTCACTGGGCGGGTCGACGTTTCTGACAGGATCCGCAGTGCAATTCCCTGGTCGCAATTTGCGCTTCCCTGCCTGCTTACTCCCCTTTACCTTTCTTCCCAGGATGTTGAAGAGGATTTAAAGTGGAAGGGGTGCCGGTCATTCTGATCGCACCACATTGACCCAGTAGGTCTTTTTTCCGCAGAGTTAGAATCATAGAATCATAGAATGGTAGAGTTGGAAGGGACTCCTGGGTCATCTGGTCCAACCCCTGCTCAAAGCAGGATTCTCTAAATCATCCCAGACAGATGTCTATCCAGCCTCTGTTTGAAGACTTCCATTGAAGGAGAACTCACCACCTCTTGTGGCAGCCTGTTCCACTCATTGATCACCCTAACTGTCAAAAAGTTTTTTCTAATATCTAATCTGTGTCTCCTCCCATTCAGTTTCATCCCATTGCTTCTAGTCTTTCCTTGCGCAAATGAGAATAAAGATGATCCTTCTACATGTGACAGCCCTTGAGATATTTGTAGACAGCTATTAAGTCTCCTCTCAGTCTTCTTTTTTGCAAGCTAAACATTCCCAATTCCTGCAACCGTTCCTCATAGGACATGGTTTGCAGACCGGTCACCATTCTGGTGGCTCTTCTCTGAACTTGCTCCAGTTTGTTGATGTCTTTTTTAAAATGTGGTGCCCAAAACTGGACACAGTATTCCAGATGAGGTCTGACCAAAGAGGAGTAGAGGGCAATAATGACCTCACGTGATCTAGACTGTATGCATCTGTAAATACATCCTAGAATTGCATTTGCCTTTTTTGCTGCTGCATCACACTGTTGACTCATGTTAAGTCTGTGATCAATTAGTATACCCAAGTCTTTTTCACATGTGCTGTTACTTAGCCCTATTCCTCCCATTTTGTATATGCTTTTTTCATTTTTATTGCCCAGATGTAGTACTTTGCATTTTTCCCTGTTAAAATCCATTCTGTTAGTTGCTGCCCACTGCTCCAGTTTATGTATATCTTTTTGAATCCTCTCTCTCTCTTCTCTAGTATTAGCTACCCCTCCTAGCTTTGTGTCATCAGCAAATTTGATCAGTTTACCCTCAATTCCTTCATCTAAATCATTGATAAAGATGTTGAACAATACAGGGCCCAAAACAGAGCCTTGTGGTACCCCACTTGAGACATTCTTCCAACTGGATGTGCAGCCATTTACGACCACTCTTTGGGTCCGATCACTAAGCCAGTTATGAATCCACCTAACAGTTGCCTTGTCCATTCCATACTTAGTCATTTTTTCAATAAGGATTGTGTGAGATACTTTGTCAAATGCTTTGCTGAAGTCAAGATATACTATATCTACAGCATTTCCCTGATCCACCCAGTCAGTGATTCTGTCATAGAAGGAAATTAAGTTAGTCTGACATGACTTATTAGTTACAAACCCATGCTGACTCTGTTTAATCACTTCATTCTTATCCAGGTACTTGCATACATGTTCTTTAATAATTTGTTCAAAGATCTTTCCTGGTATAGAAGTCAGACTCACCGGCCTGTAGTTCCCTGGGTCCACCTTCTTCCCCTTTTTGAAGATAGGAACAACATTTGCTCTTCTCCAGTCTTCTGGGACTTCTCCTGTTCTCCAAGAATTTTCAAAGATTATGGACAGTGGTTCAAGAATTTCTTCTGCTATCTCCTTCAGTACCCTGGGGTGTAATTCATCTGGACCTGGAGACTTGAATTCATTTAGGTTAGCTAAGTGTTTCCTCACTGTCTTTCTGTTTATAGATATCCTGGATTCTTCTATTCCTTTAATAGGACAGTGAAGATCAGTTGATGTTACATTTCCTTTCTGAGAGAAAACAGATGCAAAATAGGAATTTAAAAGTTCAGCCTTCTCAACATCCTGACTTACCATTTCATCATTTTCATCCTGTAAAAATCCTATAGCATCTTTGACTTTTCTTTTACTTTTGACGTATCCCCAAAATCCTTTTTTGTTGCTTTTGACGTCACTTGCAAGCCTTAATTCATTGTCAGCTTTAGATAATCTGATTTGTGCCCTGCAGGTTCTGCAGACGGCATTATATTCTTCTTTAGATATGCCTCCCTCTTTCCATTTGATAAACATTTCTTTCTTCCTTTTTAGCATGTGTTTAAGTTCTATGTTCATCCATCCTGGTTTCCTTAAATGCTTCCCATTCTTCCCTCTTTTCGGAATTGTTAACGATTGTGCTTTGAGAATCTCATTTTTCAAGATTTTCCATCCTTCCTGGACATTTTTGTCCTTAAGGATATCCAGCCATTGGATCCCTCCAATTCTCTTTCTGAGTTCCTTAAAATCTGCCTTTCTGAAATCTAACCTTGACGTCTGAGTCTTCACAGGTCTTCCTCCTCTTGTTATCCAAAATTCTAAAATAGCATGGTCACTACCTCCTAGGGTCCAGCCACTCTTACCTCCTCCACCATTTCCTCCCTGTTTATGAGGATTAGATCCAAGGTAGCAGATCCCCTTGTTTTCTCCATTACCTTTTGGAAGATAAAGTTGTCAGCAAGAGAGGATAAGAATTTCCTGGACCTGTTAGTTTTGCCTGAGAGAGATTCCCAACAAATGTCTGGATAGTTGAAATCTCCCATGACCACTATGTCATATTTTTTGGAGAACTTGGCCATTTGATGCATAAAGAGTTCATCCATATCTTCAGCTTGCACAGGCGGCCTGTAGTAAATGCCTACAATGGTGTCCTTTCCATTGTTCTGTCCTTGTATTCTTACCCAAACAGTTTCCACAGAACTCCCAGTCTCTGAAGCTTCAATCTCTGTGCAGATATACGCTTTTCTAACATACAATGCAACACCTCCTCCTCGTTTATCAAGTCTGTTTCTTGCAAATAAGTTGTAACCTTCTAGCCTTGTATTCCAATCATGTGTATCGTCCCACCAAGTCTCAGTGATTCCAATGACATCATATCTCTTCTCCTGCGTTAGTAGCTCCAGTTCTCCTTGTTTGTTGCCCATGCTTTGTGCATTCGTATAGAAACACTTTAGTTTGTGATTGGTTTCTCTTTCTTCAATATTTTTATTATGTAGATTTTTTTGTCTTTGTTCTTCCCCTTCACTTCTAATAGCAGAGTTCTCAATAGCATTTGTCAGGTGTATGGCTTTTGCTGGCGTTTTGCTTCCCTTCCCACATTGTTCTAGTTTAAAGCTCTCCTGATGAGTGTAGCAAGGCGACTTCCAAATACATGTTTTCCAGTCTTCGTAAGGTGCACCCCATCTCTAGCAAGTAGTCCATCGTACAGGTAATTCACTCCGTGATCCAGAAATCCAAATCCTTGCTGACGGCACCATCGACGTAGCCAGTTGTTCACCTGCAGAATCTTATTCCACCTCCTTGTTCCATGGCCATCCACTGGAAGGATGGAGGAGAAGACCACCTGCGCTCCCAGTTCTTTCACTTTCTTACCTAAGTTTTCAAAGTCACTGCAGATGGTTTCCAGGTCACTTCTTGTGGTGTCATTTGTCCCCACATGTATTAGCAGGAATGGGTAGTCATCTTTAGGTCTGAAGAGTCCTGATATCCTGTCAGACACATCTTTAATTTTTGCACCTGGAAGACAGCACATTTCTCTTGAGGTTATATCTGGTCTGCAGATAGCAGCCTCTGTTCCTCTCAACAGGGAATCCCCCATGACAACAACTCTCCGTTTCTTCTTCACAACATTTTTCTTTCTCCATTCAGGAGTTTGTCAATCTTCTGGGGGGGTGCCCCCTGGACGCTGTCACAGGGACTGATCTTCCATCAGAGTTCTCAGTGGTTCATTTGACAGCGTGGCTGTTGAAACCGCGGTTCTAAGAGCGTCCGATTTCTCCGATCGGGTGTTACGCTCCATGAAACAGGCTAGACTTGGTCAGGGCAGTGAGGATCTATCTCACTAAGACCGCTTCCTTTAGGAAGTCGGATCTCCTATTCGTCATCCAGATGACGCACGCCTGCAAGGCTACGATTGCACGCTGGATCAGGTCCGCAAGTTTGGAGGCTCACTGGTTAAGAAGAGGCTCACTCTTCCCGGGCAGTGGGCGCCTCCTGGCCGTATACATGGGGCATCCGCCCTATAGCTCTGCAAAGCGGCAACCCGGTCTTCCATCCACAAGTTTGCCAAATTGTTCCGGGTCCATACCTACCCTTCGGTGGACGCCAGCCTATGCAGAG
Organism: Oophaga sylvatica; assembly: GCA_033576555.1. Classification (NCBI taxonomy): domain Eukaryota; kingdom Metazoa; phylum Chordata; class Amphibia; order Anura; family Dendrobatidae; genus Oophaga; species Oophaga sylvatica. The sequence continues at coordinate 490,384,305 of JARQOD010000005.1, forward strand.
GTATCTTGCAGGCGGCAGTGGTAAGCTCTTTGATCGCAAGAGTTTTCTGCTGTTTCCCTCCCCATGGACTGCTTTGGGACATCCCATGGTTATCTGTGTCCCCCAATGAAGCAATAGAGAAAACAGGATTTTGGTTGCTTACCGTAAAATCTGTTTCTCGGAAGCCTTCATTGGGGGACACAGCACCCTCCCATGTTTTTTTCTACAACTCCTGTTTCCTCTATGTGCTATTGTTACAGTTGAGTTGTCCGTTTGTTATTCTATCATGTTGTTCTCCTACTGCTTTTTCACTAACTGATTTGCTTCTTGCAGTCGGTGGGGTGTATACTGCAGAGGAGGAGCCAACCTTTATTTTTGCTTATGCATAGTGTCAGCGCGTCCTAGTGGCAGCAGCATACACCCATGGTTATCTGTGTCCCCCAATGAAGGCTTCCGAGAAACAGATTTTACGGTAAGCAACCAAAATCCTGTTTTCACCACTTAGATAAAAAAGAACCTAGACAGTTTGGTGTCTATGAACTCGTAATGACCTGGAGAATCATAATGGCAGGCCAGTTTTAGCATTTAGTGAACCTAGCAAAAAAGCCAAGCAAAAAAAAAAAAAAGTGTGGGATTGCACTTTTTTTGCAATTTCACCGCACTTGGAATTTTTTTCCCGTTTTCGAGTACACGACATGGTAAAACCAATGATGTTGTTAAAAAGTAGAACTCGTCCCGCATAAAATAAGCCCTCACATGGCCATATTGACGGAAAAATAAAAAAAGTTATGGTTCTGGGAAGAAGGGGAGCGAAAAACGAAAACGCAAAACCGAAAAAAGCTGGGGTCAAAGTGCTTATAAGGCAGTCGATAGTCTGCATAAGAGGCAGGTTGATGGTTAAGTATCCCAAAACCAAATGACAGGGTTAGCATTAAGCCTCTTAGTGGTGCCCATGGTTTCCCCAAAAGCAGAAAAATGTGTTGTACCCAACAAGTGCATGTTATCATTTAAGTGAAAGCCTGCGGATAGGCGACGGTCTGAGCACAGTACTCCAGTATTTTAGGTAATCCCGCAGAAAATTAATTGAGTATTAGATCACTTGAAGCAGCCACTTCATGCCAAGAGGGCATTTCAGAGCCCCAATCTGGAGACCAGGAGTGTCCCAGCAGTCATCCCACCTTCAACAAATTATCAAATATTGGTTTATGAAAGAAAACAAAACAAGGTAATTGCTACATATGTACACACCTTATAACGTAGGTCCTGAAGGGTATAATATGCTGCATAACAGCTGGTATGTGAAGCCATATTCTGATCTATAAAAGGAAAAACAAAAATACATTTTTAACACAAGTATTGGATTAGCGCTGATGCAATAGACCAAAGACTAAACAAATATATATACGTATCACCACTGACACTAATACCAAAAAGGAAAATGTGGAATTATGAAAATCACAAGATGGAAAGACATGCTAAACTGCAAATAAAAAAATGGAAAAATTTTCAAAACATTTATTTAGGATCCAAGTTTAAGCTCCACGTGCAGAAATAACCACACTAAGGTCGGGATCACACATGCGATGAATAAGGCCGAGTCTCGCATGTTAATACTCGGCACTGATGCCGGCCTCGGGAGTGGAGCGTGCAGCTCAATATATTGCTCTGCGGCCGCACGCTCCTCTCCTGAGGCCGGCGGCAGTGCCAGGTATTAACATGCGAGACTCGGCCGTATTCCTCGCATGTGTGATCCCGACCTAACACACATCATTCATTATTAATATAAAATTTAACTGAAAAGCTTCCAATTGAATTAAAAGGAGAATAAAAATTCCTCATTGATTTTTGGGGTTTTATTTTTACAGTATTTAATGTAAATAATGATCTGGCAACATGGTTCTGTAGGTCAGTACAATTTATATACCGTATAACTTATATCTTAAAAAAAAAAAAACTTTACATTGATGGAGCCGAGTGAGGACTTGTTTTTTGTGCCATAAGTTGATGTATTTATTGGTAAATTTTTGTGCTGCTTGGAAAATTCTCATTAATGCATTTTTTTCAAAGATGCTCTGACAGAATAACAGGCAATTCTGTTTCTCTTTTTTTCCTGGCATGGTGTTTATAGTATGGGTAAAGTAGCTTTATACTTCGATAGTTAAGAGTTTTCCACAAGGCAATACCAATTGCATTTTTTTTTTTTTTTTTAAACTTCCGGATTGATACAATTGGGCGATTTAAATTTTTTTATTGCTTTAACCATTTTTATTTTTTTAATTACATTTAAGTACATTTAACATGTTTCCTTTATCACATCTAGGGAACTGAAGGTGCGAGTGCTGCGATATACAATAAAAATTATCTATGAATAGAGTAAAGTGAATATGTTCGGAATTGGTCGTCGAATCTGAATTTGCCATATTCGTGCCATATTGGTAATCTGTTCGTGCAGAATTTATGTTTGATGATCGGATCCGATCATATTCGTTCATTTTTCCTCCCACTGACTCCAATGACAGTCGGCTGTGCTCTGTGAATATTGCCAAAATATTATTTGACACCGATCATAATCGGAACCGCTGTATCTATGAAGCCCAGCCTTTGCTGTGCCAAAATGACTTCAATAGGGCCTTCAGTAGGCCCTTGGCTGCTATCCTAATCCTTTTGCACCCGACAATTGCGTTACAGGGGGTGGAGCGAGTGAATGGCTTCCTGACACAAAAATGTCAAAACAATTTCAAACCATTTAAATGCCGCTGTCAGAGATTGACAGTAGCATCTAAATGGGTAAACCGCAGCAATCAGAGCTAGCTCTGGTCGCTGCTGTAGAGGCAGATGTTTATGGAGCAAAGTCTGCTCCATACACCCACATCCAACCTGTGAAAAATATATACCGTATATACTCGAGTATAAGCCGAGATTTTCAGCCCATTTTTTGGGGCTGAAAGTCCCCCTCTCGGCTTATACTCGAGTCATATACCAGGGGGTCGGCGGAGCACAGCTGTGCTATATACTCACCTTCTCCTGGCACGGTCTCTGCAGCCCCCCTGCTCTTCTCCCACAGTCTCCGGCGCCTGTGTTCAGCGGTCAGGTGGTACCGCTCATTAAAGTCATGAATATGCACATATTCATGACTTTGATGAACGGTACCACCTGACCGCTGAACACTGGCGCCGGAGACCGCGGGAGAAGAGCAGGGGCTGCAGAGACCGCGCCGGTGGGAGGGTGAGTATAAGGGATATTCACCTGTCCCGTTCCACCGCTGCTCGCTGCAGTGTCCTCGCGTCCTCTCTAGCTGTGAATGTTCAGGCAGAGGGCGCGATGACGTAGTTTGTGCGCGCCACACCCTCTGCCTGAGAATTCACTGCTGGAGGATCCGGAAGACAGCAGCACTCAGCGGAGGACTGGGTGACAGGTAAATATCTCAGGTGTCGGGGCCCTGCGCGAACGGTGACACCGGCACCTGTCCCCCATAGCGCGCCGGTGTCCCCGCCTGCTCAGGACAACGGCACCTGACCCCAGCGATGAGAGGTGAGTATGTCTTTTTTTTTTTTGGCTGCAGCAGCTGTGGCAGGATATAGGGGCATAATCTATGGGGGCACAATCTATGGAGCATCTATGGGGGCACAATCTATGGAGCATCTATGGGGGCACAATCTATGGAGCATCTATGGGGGCATAATCTATGGAGCATCTATGGGGGCATAATCTATGGAGCATCTATGGGGGCACAATCTATGGAGCATCTTTGGGTGCATAATACATGGGCAGCATATGGGGCACAATCTATGGAGCATCTTGTGGGGCATAATACATGGGGCAGCATATGGGGCACAATCTATGGAGCATCTTGTGGGGCATAATACATGGGGCAGCATATGGGGCATAATTTCATTTTCCACCCTAGGCTTATACTCGAGTTGATAATTTTTCTCAGTTTTTTGTGGCAAAAAAAGTCTCCGGCGCCTGTGTTCAGCGGTCAGGTGGTACCGCTCATTAAAGTCATGAATATGCACATATTCATGACTTTAATGAACGGTACCACCTGACCGCTGAACACTGGCGCCGGAGACCGCGGGAGAAGAGCAGGGGCTGCAGAGACCGCGCCGGTGGGAGGGTGAGTATAAGGGATATTCACCTGTCCCGTTCCACCGCTGCTCGCTGCTGTGTCCTCGCGTCCTCTCTAGCTGTGAATGTTCAGGCAGAGGGCGCGATGACTAGTTTGTGCGCGCCACGCCCTCTGCCTGAGCATTCACTGCTGGAGGACCCGGAAGACAGCAGCACTCAGCGGAGGACCGGGTGACAGGTAAATATCTCAGGTGTCGGGGCCCTGCGCTAACGGTGACACCGGCACCTGTCCACCATAGCGCGCCGGTGTCCCCGCCTGCTCAGGACAACAGGAACCTGGCCCCCAGCAAAGAGAGGTGAGTATGTCTTTTTTTTTTTTTTTGGCTGCAGCAGCTGTGGCAGGATATAGGGGCATAATTTATGGGGGCACAATCTATGGAGCATCTATGGGGGCACAATCTATGGAACATCTAGGGGGGCACAATCTATGGCGCATCTAGGGAGGCACAATCTATGGAGCATCTAGGGGGCATAATCTATGGAGCATCTAGGGGGCATAATCTATGGAGCATCTATGGGGGCACAATCTATGGAGCATCTATGGGGGCACAATCTATGGAGCATCTATGGGGGCACAATCTATGGAGCATCTTGTGAGGCATAATCTATGGAGCATCTATGGGGGTATACTGTATGGAGCATGTAAGGGGGCACAATCTATGGAGCATCTATGGGGGCATAATCTATGGAGCATCTATGGGGGTATATTGTATGGAGCATGTAGGCGGGCACAATCTATGGAGCATCTATGGGGGCATAATCTATGGAGCATCTATGGGGGCATAATCTATGGAGCATCTATGGGGGCACAATCTATGGAGCATCTATGGGGGCATAATACATGGGTAGCATATGGGGCACAATCTATGGAGCATCTTGTGGGGCATAATACATGGGGCAGCATATGGGGCATAATTTCATTTTCCACCCTAGGCTTATACTCGAGTTGATAATTTTTCTCAGTTTTTTGTGGCAAAATTAGGGGGGTCGGCTTATACTCGGGTCGGCTTATACTCGAGTATATACGGTATATGTCATAGTTCATTAACCCCTTCAAGACCCAGCCTATTTTGACCTTAAAGACCTTGCCATTTTTTGCAATTCTGACCAGTGTCCCTTTTGTGAGGTAATAACTCAGGAACGCTTCAACGGATCCTAGCGATTCTGAGAATGTTTTTTCGTGACATATTGGGCTTCATGTTAGTGGTAAATTTAGGTCGATAATTTTTGCGTTTATTTGTGAAAAAAATGGAAATTTGGCGAAAATTCTGAAAATTTTGTAATTTTCAAATTTTTAATTTTTATTCTGTTAAACCAGAGAGTTATGTGGCACAAAATAGTTAATAAATAACATTTCCCACATGTCTACTTTACATCAGCACAATTTTGGGAACATTTTTTTTTGTTAGGAAGTTATAAGGGTTAAAAGTTGACCAGCGATTTCTCATTTTTACAGCAAAATTTACAAAACCTTTTTTTAGGGACCACCTCACATTTGAAGTCACTTTGAGGGATCTATATGGCAGAAAATACCCAAAAGTGACACCTTTATAAAAACTGCACCCCTCAAGCTACTCAAAACTACATTCAAGAAGATTATTAACCCTTCAGGTGCTTCACAGGAACTAAAGCAACGTGGAAGGAAAAAATGGACATTTTAATTTTTCCAACAAAAATTTTCTTTTAGCATCAATTTTTTCATTTTTACATGGGCATCAGGATAAAATGGATCCTAAAATTTGTTGGGCAATTTCTCCTGAGTACAGATACCTCATATGTGGTCATAAACCACTGTATGGGCGCACGGCAGGGCTCAGAAGGGAAGGAGCGCCATTTGACTTTTTGAATGGAAAATATGCTGGAATATTTAGCGGTTGCCATGTCGCATTTGGAGAGTTCCTGTGTGCCTAAACATTGGAGCTCCCCCACAAGTGACCCCATTTTGGAAACTAGACCCCCTAAGGAACTTATCTAGATGCATAGTGATCACTTTGAACCCCCAGGTGCTTCACAAATTGATCTGTAAAAAAAAGAAAGTACTTTTTTTTTCACAAAAATTTTCTTTTAGCCTCAGTTATTTTCATTTTCACATGGGCAACAGTATAAATTGGATCCTAAAATTTGTTGGGCAATTTCTCCTGAGTACACAGATACCTCATATGTGGTCATAAACCACTGTTTGGGCGCACGGCAGGGCTCAGAAGGGAAGGAGCGCCATTTGACTTTTTGAATGGAAAATATGCTGGAATATTTAGCGGTTGCTATGTCGCATTTGGAGAGTCCCTGTGTGCCTAAACATTGGAGCTCCCCCACAAGTGACCCCATTTTGGAAACTAGACGCCCTAAGGAACTTATCTAGATGCATAGTGATCACTTTGAACCCCCAGGTGCTTCACAAATTGATCTGTAAAAAAAAGAAAGTACTTTTTTTTTCACAAAAATTTTCTTTTAGCCTCAGTTATTTTCATTTTCACATGGGCAACAGTATAAATTGGATCCTAAAATTTGTTGGGCAATTTCTCCTGAGTACACAGATACCTCATATGTGGTCATAAACCACTGTTTGGGCGCACGGCAGGGCTCAGAAGGGAAGGAGCGCCATTTGACTTTTTGAATGGAAAATATGCTGGAATATTTAGCGGTTGCTATGTCGCATTTGGAGAGTCCCTGTGTGCCTAAACATTGGAGCTCCCCCACAAGTGACCCCATTTTGGAAACTAGACGCCCTAAGGAACTTATCTAGATGCATAGTGAGCACTTTGAACCCCCAGGTGCTTCACAGAAGTTTATAACGCAGAGCCGCGAAAATAAAAAATCATTTTTTTTTCTCAAAAAATGATTTTTTAGCCCACTGTTTTTTATTTTCACAATGGTTACAGGAGAAATTGGACCCCAAAAGTTGTTGTCCAGTTTCTCCTGAGTACGCTAGTACCCCATATGTGGGGGGGAACCACTGTTTGGGCACACGTCAGGGCTCGGAAGGGATGTAGTGACGCTTTGAAATGCCGACTTGATGGAATGGTCTGCGGGCATCTTGTTACGTTTGCAGAGCCCCTGATGTGCCTAAACAGTAAAAACTCCCCACAAGTGACCCCATTTTGGAAACTAGACCCGGCAAAGAACTTATCTAGATGTGTGGTGAGCACTTTGAACCCCAAGGGCTACACAGAAGTTTATAACGCCCGGGCATGAAAATAAAAAAATCATATTTTTTCCACAATCAGGATCTTTTAGTCCCCAATTTTTTTATTTTCCCAAGGGTAACATGAGAAATTAGACCCCAAAAGTTGTTGTCCAATTTGTCCTGAGTATGCTGATATCCCATATGTGGGAGAAAACTACTGTATGGGCACACGTCGGGGCTCGGATGGGAAGTAGTGACGTTTTGAAATGCCCACTTGATGGAATGGTCTTCGGGCGTCATGTTACGTTTGCAGAGTCCCTGATGTGCCTAAACAGTAGAAACTCCCCACAAGTGACCCCAATTTGGAAACTAGATCCCCCAAGGAACTCCTATAGATGTGTGATAAGCACTTTGAATCTCCAAGTCCTTCACAGAAGTTTATAACGCAGAGCCGTGAAAATATAAAATCATTTTTTTTCCACAAAAATAATTTTTAGTCCCCAATTTTTTTTCCCAATGTTAACAGGAGAAATTAGAACCCCCAAAGTTGTTGTGCAATTTTTCCCGAGTACGCTGATACCCCATATGTGGGGATAAAGCACTGTTTGGGCATACGTCGGGGCTTGGAATAAAGGGAGCACTGTTTGACTTTTTGAACGCAAAATTTGCAGGAATCAATGGTGGCGCCATGTCGCGTATGGAGACCCCCTGATGTGCCTAAATAGTGGAAACCCCTCAATTCTAACTCCAACCGTAACCCCAACACACCCCTAACCCCAACCCTAACCCCTACACACACCTAACCCTAATACAAACCCTAATCATAACCCTAACCCCAACACACCCCTAACCATAAACCTAACTACAAGCCTAACCCTAATTCCAACCCTAACCACCCTAATTCCAACCCTAACCCTAATTCCAACCCTAACCCTAATTCCAACCCTAACCCAAATTCCAACCCTAACCGTAATTCTAACCTTAACCCTAATGCTAACCCTAACCCTAGTTCTAACCCTAAGGCTGGGTTCATATTGCCTTTTACCAGCCCGTTCAACACGTAGCGGTGACCGACTGGTAACGGTATAGCATAACGCGATCGCGTTATGCTATACCCGCTAGCGCAGATGAATCAGCAGATAATCAGCCGCGGATCCGCAGCAAAATCCGCCGCGGATCTGCAGCGAATCAGCAGCGAAATCAGCCGCGGATCAGCAGCGAAATCCGCTGCGAATCAGCAGCAAAATCAGTCGCGGATCAGCAGCGAAATCCGCCGCGGATCAGCAGCAAAATCAGCCGCGGATCCGCAGCGAATCAGCAGCGAAATCCGCCGCGGATCAGCAGCGAAATCAGCCGCGGATCAGCAGCGAAATCAGCCGCGGATCAGTAGCGAAATCCGCTGCGGATCCGCAGCGAATCAGCAGCAAAATCAGTCGCGGATCAGCAGCGAAATCCGCCGCGGATCAGCAGCAAAATCAGCTGCGGATCCGCAGCGAATCAGCAGCGAAATCCGCCGCGGATCAGTAGCGAAATCAGCCGCGGATCAGCAGCGAAATCCGCTGCGAATCAGCAGAAAAATCAGTCGCGGATCAGCAGCGAAATCCGCCGCGGATCAGCAGCAAAATCAGCCGCGGATCAGCAGCGAAATCAGCCGCGGATCAGTAGCGAAATCAGCCGCGGATCAGCAGCGAAATCAGCCGCGGATCAGCAGCGAAATCAGCCGCGGATCAGCAGCGAAATCAGCCGCGGATCAGCAGCGAAATCAGCCGCGGATCAGCAGCGAAATCAGCCGCGGATCAGCAGCGAAATCAGCCGCGGATCAGCAGCGAAATCAGCCGCGGATCAGCAGCGAAATCAGCCGCGGATCAGCAGCGAAATCAGCCGCGGATCAGCAGCGAAATCAGCCGCGGATCAGCAGCGAAATCAGCCGCGGATCAGCAGCGAAATCAGCCGCGGATCAGCAGCGAAATCAGCCGCGGATCAGCAGCGAAATCAGCCGCGGATCAGCAGCGAAATCAGCCGCGGATCAGCAGCGAAATCCGCTGCGGATCAGCAGCGAAATCCGCTGCGGATCCGCAGCGAATCAGCAGCAAAATCAGTCGTGGATCAGCAGCGAAATCAGTCGCGGATCGGCAGCGAAATCAGCCGCAGATCAGCAGCGAAATCCGCCGCGGATCCGCAGCGAAATCCGCGGCGGATCAGCAGCTAAATCAGTCGCGGATCAGCAGCTAAATCAGCCGCGGATCAGCAGCGAAATCAGCCGCGGATCAGCAGTTAAATCAGTCGCGGATCAGCAGCTAAATCAGCCGCGGATCAGCAGCGAAATCCGCCGCGGATCCGCAGCGGATCAGCAGCTAAATCAGTCGCGGATCAGCAGCTAAATCAGCCGCGGATCGGCAGCGAAATCAGCCGCGGATCGGCAGCGAAATCAGCCGCGGATCGGCAGCGAAATCAGCCGCGGATCGGCAGCGAAATCAGTCGCGGATCGGCAGCGAAATCCGCCGCGGATCCGCAGCGAAATCCGCCGCGGATCCGCAGCGAAATCCGCCGCGGATCAGCAGCGAAATCCGCCGCGGATCCACAGCGAAATCCGCGGCGGATCAGCAGCTAAATCAGCCGCGGATCGGCAGCTAAATCAGCCGCGGATCGGCAGCGAAATCAGCCGCGGATCGGCAGCGAAACCAGCCGGGATCGGCAGCGAAATCAGTCGCGGATCGGCAGCGAAATCCGCCGCGGATCCGCAGCGAAATCCGCCGCGGATCAGCAGCGAAATCCGCCGCGGATCAGCAGCGAATACCGCCGCGGATCAGCAGCGAATCCGCTGCGGATCCGCAGCGACATCCGCGGCGGATCAGCAGCGAAATCAGCCGCGGATCAGCAGCGAAATCCGCCGCGGATCAGCAGCGAAATCAGCCGCGGATCAGCAGCGAAATCAGCCGCGGATCAGCAGCGAAATCAGCCGCGGATCAGCAGCGAAATCAGCCGCGGATCAGCAGCGGATCAGCAGCGAAATCAGCCGCGGATCAGCAGCGAAATCCGCCGCGGATACGCAGCGGATCAGCAGCGAAATCCGCCGCGGATACGCAGCGGATCAGCAGCGAAATCCGCCGCGGATCCGCAGCGAAATCCGCAGCGGATCAGCAGCGAAATCCGCCGCGGATCCGCAGCGAAATCCGCCACACGTTGCGGATTTTGTTGCGGATCCGCGGCGTATTTGCTGCGGATCCGCGGCGAAAATTTGCGCTGATTCGGGGGATTCGCTGGCTCCGCGGTGATTTCGCTGTACCCCCGCGGTCAGCACGAAATCCGCCGCGGATCCGCGCAAAATCGCCGCGGATCCCAGCAAAAAACCGCAACGTGTGCACAGGGCCCAAAAGGAAAAAAAAAAAAAAAAAAAAAAAATTTTAAAATTTTTTTTATTGTCCCCCCTATAAAAGGGGGGGGTTTATTTACTTTTTTTTTTTTTGATCACTGTGACGTTTTCACAGTGATCAAAATAAATTTTGGACAAATGGGGGGGCCTGGATTTCGCCGGCCGGGGGCGCCGCCAGCGCCCCCCATTTTTTTCCAAAAGGCGGCGCCCATGAAGAGGCCCGGGCGGGCCGGGACCGATCGGGGGCAGGGGATGGGAGAGGTGATAGGGTGGGCGGAAGGTTGGGGGGGGATCGGAAGGGGGGGCCCCCGGAAACAAAGGAGGAGGGGAGCTGTTAGTGACGGGGGTGGGGCCGTCGCTGCCCCTCTTTTGGTGGCGGCGGCCGATCGCCGCCGTGCCTAGTGGGGGGGTAGGTCTCGGTGTCCAGCCTGGCGTTTCTTTTGCAGGATCGGCTGGCTGGTTTAATTTTCACAAATTAAAATTGGGGAAAAATTTTTTCAGTTGTTGATTTTGGGTGTTTCACTTTTACGCAAACAGAGCGATCATGGGCCCCAGGGGGGGGTTAAACCAACCCCCCTGTGGTGAAGCACAAAGGGTCGTAACTGGGGCGGGTGACCTTTGGTGACCCCGGCCCCGGCCCCCAGGGGAACCGTCCTTTTATGACGCAGGTAGGTCATAGGTCGGTTGGCCCGATTTCATGACGCATACGC
>JARQOD010000005.1:490395718-490493476 GCA_033576555.1 Oophaga sylvatica
AAAAGTTTTGAGAATGACAAATATTATATTTTCACATGATCTGCTGCCCTCTGGTTTTTATGTGTGTTTGACAGTTGTTTTTATCACAGACAGAAATATAATAATTGCAAACATATGAGTAACAAAAGCTTATATTGACAGTTAGAATGAGTTATTGCAGAAAGTCAATATTTGCAGCGTTGACTCTTCTTCTTCAGGACCTCTGCAATTCTCCCTGGCATGCTCTCATTCAACTTCTGGACCAAATCCTGACTGATAGCAGTCCATTCTTGCACAATCAATGCTTTCATTTTGTCAGAATTTTTAGGTTTTTGTTTGTCCACCCGTCTCTTGATGATTGACCACAAGTTCTCAATGGGATTAAGATCTGGGGAGTTTCCAGGCCCTGGACACAAAATATCTATGTTTTGTTCCCTGAGCCATTTAGTTATCACCTTTGCTTTATGGCACGATGCTCCATCATGCTAGAAAAGGCATTGTTGATCGCCAAACTGCTCTTGGAGGGTTGGGAGAAGTTGCTCTTGGAGGACATTCTGGTACCATTCTTTATTCATGGCTGTGTTTTTAGGCAAGACTGTGAGAGAGCCGATTCCCTTGGCTGAGAAGCAACCCCACACATGAATGGTTTCAGGATGCTTAACAGTTGGCATGAGACAAGACTGGTGGTAGCGCTCACCTTGTCTTCTCCGAATGAGGCGTTTTCCTGATGTCCCAAACAATCGAAAAGGGGATTCATCAGAGAAAATAACTTTACCCCAGTCCTCAGCAGTCCACTGCCTGTACCTTTTGCAGAATATCAGTCTGTCCATGATGTTTTTTCTGGAGAGAAGTGGCGTCTTTGCTGCCCTCCTTGAGACCAGGCCTTGCTCCAAGAGTCTCCGCCTCACAGTGCGTGCAGATGCACTCACACCTGCCTGCTGCCATTCCTGAGCAAGCTCTGCACTGCTGGTAGCCCGATCCCGCAGCTGAAACACTTTTAAGAGACGGTCCTGGCGCTTGCTGGTCTTTCTGGAGCCTTTTTGGCAACAATGGAACCTCTCTCCTTGAAGTTCTTGATGATGCGATAGATTGTTGACTGAGGTGCAATCTTTCTAGCTGCGATACTCTTCCCTGTTAGGCCATTTTTGTGCATTGCAATGATGACTGCACGTGTTTCTTTAGAGATAACCATGGTTAACAGAAGAGAAACAATGATGCCAAGCACCAGCCTCCTTTTTAAAGTGTCCAGTGGTGTCATTCTTACTTAATCATGACAGATTGATCTCCAGCCATGTCCTCATCAACACCCACACCTGTGTTAATGGAGCAATCACTGAAAAGAGGTTAGCTGGTTCTTTTAAGGAAGGGCTGCAATGATGTTGAAATGTGTTTTGGGGGATAAAGTTCATTTTCTAGCCAAATATTGACTTTGCAAGTAATTGCTGTTAAGCTGATCACTCTTTATAACATTCTGGAGTATATGCAAATTGCCATTAGAAAAAGTGAAGCAGTAGACTTTGTAAAAATTAATATTTGTGTCATTCTCAAAACTTTTGGCCATGACTGTACAAATGGATAATGATCCTAAAACACACGTCAAAATCTAGAATGGAGTACTTCAAAAGGCCAACTGAAGGCTTTACAATGGCCCTCACAGTCCCCTGATCTGAACATCTTTGAAAATCTGTAATTAGACGTCAAATAGTGTATGCAAGACGACCCAGGAATCTCAGAACTGGAAGAATTTTCCAAGTAAGAATGGATGAAAATCCCTCAAACAAGAACTGAAAGACTCGTCTGGCTACAATAAGCGTTTACAGTTGTGATACTTGTAAAAGGGGGTGCTACTAGGTACCAACCATGCAGGGTGCCCAAACTTTGTCATTGGCCCATTCTCCTTTTTGTAATATCTTAAATGTAAATGATTAAAATGTATATTTTTTTGCCTAAAATACAAGAGGAAACGTGACATCTTTAACTTTAGGCCTTTTAAAAATCATTTTATCTTCAACTTGTTAAACTGCTCACAATAACAGTAATTTTGGCCAGGAGTGTCCAAATTTTTACATGCCATTGTAAATCACAGATAAACCACTTTAAAGCCTGGCCTCAAAACATGAATATTGTGGATGAGGATGCTTCAAATCTAGCTGTTTATTCACTGAACCTGCGCTCTGTTTAACACTAGGACTACTGGACTCGTGACCCCGCCTAGAACTACTGAAAGGAGTCATTTTGACTCCTTGCTTGTTTTCGTTTATTTTTTGAGTTTCATTTGTGGTTATTTATTAATAATTATATTTTTTGTAATGTATTATTATTGTGAGATCCAACAGTAATGCTTTTGATTGTTTTTTTTCTGCTTTTCTTATTTTTCTACAGAAAATAATAATTATAATAGACGTTTTTCAAACATTTTTTTTTATTCAAGTGCACACATATAAACAACAACTGAAGAACAAAAAGCAGAGAAAATGTAGGTGGAGGAGCATAAAAATGAAAATATGGCGCAGAATTCACCTTCTAAACATTTGGTGTTTCGCATTTTAGGCATTGCCTTTGATTTGTGGCAGTACATTGCACATACAAAGACTTACCACAAGTCTTACAATTGCCGACAGATCTATTTTTCTTGCACTTTTCTTTGATCTGGCAAAATTTTGTTTGAACCATCACTTCTGAGCATGTAGAAACTTGGGACGTGGAACCCTTTTCCCTATCTGTGACATAAGGACCACTCAACTCTCTCACAAGCGTTTGCAAAAATGCCTTGCGTGACATTTTTTGGTGGGTTATCTCATTGAATATTATCCATGCATTTATACCCGCAAAGTCTAAGGCATTTTCAAATGCATGAACAGGCCATCTCCTTGTGCATGTTCGTGTGGTATATTTTCGTGCCATCTGATCCACTACATCTACTCCATATTTTGTTTCATTGTAAAACTTTACCGTTTCTGGAGTTTTTTTTGCGGAATCAGACGCAACAACAACATCTGGATGGACGGAACTCAAAATGACAACATTTTTGTTGGGCTTTCCTTGATATACTGTAAGTGTAAAATTGTCTTCATTTCTAAACACTTTAGTGTTGTACAATTCCTCTTTCATGGATTTTATTTCTTTAGGCACTTCTCGCCTTATCTTGTTCAGTGTTCCCACGATGGTTGTTCCTTTGCTTTTTAGCTGTTTAGCTAATTTTACTGAAGTAAAATAATTATCGGTTGTAACATTGCGACCTTTTTTCAAAAACGGGTCCAATAACTTCATTACCACATGGTCAGCTAAACGGTCCTCAGCACGGCGTGTGTCATCTTTGCCTAGATAAGGGAAGCCATTTGCCAGATATTTGCTCTCCTTATCAACAGCTAGCCAATATTTGTGGCCATATTTATCTGGTTTGGAAGGCATGTACTGCGTGAATGGACACCTAGTTTTGCTTGGGAAAAGTTGCTCATCCACCGTTATGTATGGGCCAGGTTTGTAACACGCAATACAATTTTCAATAAACCTGTCCCACACAGTAGAAAATAGAGCAAACTTGTCCGTTTGCAGTCTCTCCGATCGAGTAGATTTCTCATCAAATCTGAGAAACCTCATAATTTCAACAAAGCGGTCCCTAGACATTGTCGCTTTGCAAAACGGTATTCCCCAGTCATTACACCAAATACTGCTAATCGAGTGACGGTTCGTGCCAGATATTCCACGAGCATAGAATATCGCAATGAATGCATCTAGCTCCTCATCAGATAGAATAAACTGTAAATTATTGTTCCTGCATGCTTCTGCAAGCGTACAGTTCTTTATATGTGTCAATATATATGAATCAAAAATTAGCATAAGATAAGAGCCTAGAGTAAACAAGCTATTTTGTTCAGCATTACACAGTAATACAAGCAGGTAAAACACAAGGAAAATGTGAAAAGTTGACATGTAAATTGAACTACATCTATATGAACATCAGGGTAAATAAGACAGAGTGAAAAAATTATGCACAAAACTTTATAGCAACATTTAGTGACAAAAGGACCTCAAAATATAGTAGGGAGTCAAAATGACTCCCTTCAGTAGTTCTTGGTAAATTTTGAAAAAAACGCGCAAATTTTTCACCAAAATTATTTATTCTCACAAAATCTTTTTTCACATCATATTTGAGGAAAAGTCACCGAGTTTCAAGCCGGAATTCTGAAAAATGTAGTCACAGAAGAGAAATAAAAAACGAAAGGAGTCAAAATGACTCCATCAGTAGTTCTAGTGTTAACTTGTCTTGAAAACAAACTAGCCATTTGTTGAAAAGAGTTGTTTTGAGAGCCATGTGAAGCCCCATTAACATGCCAGGAGACAAGAGCGAGTGATTGATTCCCTCTGTACAACCATTTGCTGCTGATTTATGAGGTTGCTGGCAGCTGCCACTGTGCGCTTCCATGAAGGATAAAAGGACTTCAGAGTGACTACAATGATGCAAGAACAGGCAGTTGTGCCGGAATAATTTTCCTTTCTTTTCACCGTGAAGAGTCCAAGGCTACGTTCACATGGGCATCTCCAGCAGCAAAATCTGCAGCTGTAAATATGCTGCACATTTCACAGCGGTAAATCAGGATATGTTCACATAGGGCAGATTGGGATTGAACTGACACAAATTCACTCAATCTACAGCTACATCCAAAATGTCTTGCAGCTGGATTTGTAGATGTACCTGTTCATTGAGAAAAAAAAAAACAGTGAAAATCCTCGACAAATTGACATGCTTTAGACTAAATTCACACTGGGCGTTGTTGCTGTTTTTATGCAATTTTTAATGCAAATTTTCAGCGGCGTTTTACTGTACCAGCAAAGCCTACAAGATTTCAAAATTCTCATGCACACACATTCGTTTTTTTGTCATCAGTATTTTGTGCTTTGCATGGTTTTCTTTGGACATAGAGCATGTCACTACTTTCAGCGTTTTTCATCCATTGATTTGCATGGGTGGTGAAAAATAAAAAAAACACACCCAAAACACTGGTATCATGTTTTGCTGCGTTTTTTGGTGCCAAAACCTGATTCTATAGATGACTTTTCAACACTAAACTTTATCAGTATGCACAAGAGTCAAATCTAGCATGCCAAAACTGCCGCAAAAAACGCCACACAAAAAGCATCAAAAACGTCAAGAAAAACGCAAGACAATCCAAGGAAAAAACAACAGCTTCTTTCCTGCCAAGAGATAAGGTATTACTGTAGAAAATAAACGCCTAGTGTGAACTTACCCTTAACCCCTTCACGACATGCGCCGCCCATCGGTGATCCCATCACGTGATCATGGGTCACCGATAGATTGTGACAACCAGAGGTCTCCTGCACACCTCTATGGTTGTCAATGCTGCATTGCCCACAGCAAGTCAGCAATTCTGCTACATACAGGTGATCTGATCATCATCTGTATGTAGCAGAGCCGATCGGGTTATGGCAGCTTCTAGTCTCCCATTGACACTATTGAGGCATGCCAAAAGTTTAAAAAAAAAAATTAAAGTTTTTAAAAATATTTAAAAAAAATATAAAAGTTTAAATCACCCACCTTTCGCCCCATTAAGAAAAAAATAAGAAAAAATAGTAAACACACATATTTGGTATCGCCGAGATCAGAATCGCCCGATCAATATAAAATAAAAAAAAAAACGATTAACCTGATCACTAAACGGCATAAAGAGAAGCAGTCAAAACGCCAGAATTATGTTTTTTTTTTGTCGCCGCAATATTGCATAACAATGCAATCACAGGCGATCAAAAGATTGTATCCGCACCAAAATGGTATCACTAAACGTCAGCTCGGCACACAAAAATAAGCTCTCGCCCAACCAGAGATTTTTTTTTCCAACACTTAAAGAACCTAGACATATTGGTGTCTATGAACTCGCAATGACCTGGAGAATCATAATAGCAGGTCAGTTTTTGCATTTGGTGAACATGGTAAAAAAAAAAAAAAAAAAAAAAAGTTATAAAATTGCACTTTTTGAGTACACAAAATGGTTAAAACCAATGGTGGTTCAAAAGTACAACTTGTCCAGCAAAAAAACAAGCCCTTACAAGGCCATATTGACGGATAAATAAAAAAGCTATGTCTCTGTGAAGAAGGGGAGTAAAAAACAAACGCAAAAAACGAAGGGCTCCGTCATGAAGGGGTTAAAAATCTGTTACAGATTTTTTTTTGGTTCCCCACTTTACTGCTCTTGGAACATATAGCAGATTTTGTGCCCCATGTGAACATATTATAGTCGTCATTGTTTTAGCTGATCTAACATAAAGCTAGATGACTCTTTAGGAACACAGCTTGAATGCATTGTACACGTCCTAGAGAATGAAATCATATCCAAGCAATGGTCAGAGACAGGTGCAGGTTTTGCTGAGTGTTCTCAGCCTTTTTTTGTTGATTCTACTTAACCCCTTAACGACCAGAGGTATTTTTGGTTTTGCATTTTCATTTTTTGCTCTCCTTCCCACAGCCATAATTTTTTTTTTTTTTTTGTCAATATGGCCATGCAACGATTTGTTTTTTGTGGGACGAGTTGTACTTTTGAGAGACACCATTGGTTTTACCATGTCGTGTACTCGAAAATGGGAAAAAAATCCAAGTGCGGTGAAATTGCAAAAAAAAGTGCAATCCCAGTTTTTTTTTTTTTTTCACCATGTTCACTAAATGCTCAAACTGACCTGCCATTATGATTCTCCAGGTCATTACTAGTTCACATACACAAAGCATGTCTAAGTTCTTTTTTATTTAAGTGGTGAAAAAAAAAAATTTCAAAGTTTGTTAAAAAAAAAAAATGGTGTTATTTTCCGAGACCCATAGCGTCTCCATTTTTTGTGATCTCAGGATGGATGAGAGCTTATTTTTGCATGCTGAGCTGACATTTTTAATGATACCATTTTGGTGCAGATACGATCTTTGATCGCCAGTTATTGCATTGTAATGCAATGTTGCGGCAACCAAAAAAAAAAACGTAATTCTGACGTTTAATTTTTTTTCTCGTTACGACGTGTAGCGAACGGATTAATTCTTTTTAATTTTGATAGATTGGGTAGATTGGGCAATTCTGAACGCGGCGATACCAAATATGTGTATGTGACTCAGGGTGGATAAAAATCATGATTTTTTTAAAAAAAATCAAAAAAATCTGATTTTTTTGATTTAAATCTGATTTTTTAATCAAGTTGTACACAAGCAAAACTTAGTCTTTTTGCAAATCAAATTATTTTACACAAATAAAAATATTAAAACAGTTGATGATTATGAAACCTAATAATTTTTATTTGCACTATTAAACAATCAGAATTGAACTACAGAGAGTAAGTACTTTTTAACAATAGCCTATCTCTAACGTTTGAAGTAAGCAAACATCTTCAGTGAATACATCAGTCCTTTAAGCCTACTGTTTATTTAGGACTTTTAATAGGAAAACTAGTTGTCCTGCTTTAGCAGTTCCTAAGCGGTTTCGGACTGTTGTGTGCACAAAACCAAATGAAGAAAACAATCTCTCTACTCCTGCCGATGAAGCCGATGCAGTCAGTAGCTGAGTAGCTACATTTATTATCTTCGCTGGAAGAACAAGTGATTGCGACTTCCACCAGTCCAGTGGTTTTAGTTCATTAACGACGTTATCTGCAAACATGTATTTTTGAAATTGTGCAGATTCACACTTCAATTTCAGCACAGTTGCCACAATGTCATGTTAGTATTGGCGAGCCACTCCATTGCAGAGTTGATTTCCGCCTCAGATAGTTTTTTCCCTCTGTAGATGGGATGCAAGATATTGGCTAGTGTTCTTTTAATGCTTGGTCCTTGCGGTGGTGTATTGCAACCTTTACATTGTTTGAGAGGTTCAAGCGATCTAGCGAATCTTCTAAATCTTTCCAAACTTCTGTGGCATCAGCTATGGTTGCAGTATCTTTCTGCATTTTATCCAAAGCAATAGATATTGGCTTTAACCTTTCCAAAAGTTCCTCGGCATTTCTCTTCACACCAAGATTTAATACTTTGCTTTGTATATTAGCATCAATTTTATCCCGATGTGTTTCGCAAATGGACACTAAAATTTTGACCAGTTGTTAATAAACAGTTCCAAGCATTCAGCCAAGGTATTCCATCTAACATCTTGTGGTAGAACCAACTTCAGTCCTCCCATTTCCTTGTAGGTTGCATGTGCAAAATGATTATTGCGGAAATATTTAACAATTTCTACAACATGTTCCTTGACACCCGAAATATGCAGGTCTTTTGCCAAAAGATGCAACAAATGGGCAGAACAACCGTATGTAATGACATTTGTGTCATCCTCATGTGCCAGTTCCGCTCGCATTTTTGCCACATTCTTGCGTTATCAGTAACTAAGCTCCTTACTTTACATCCAAACTGTTCTTGGCATTGGTGAATTGAGTTCTTAGCAATTTCAAGTAAATATTCAGCAGTATGTGAATTTCCAGATGTGTCGATTGTGTCTGTAAGGTGAGTTTCACCATCTTCTGTTGTGACACAAGTGCAAATTATGGGGTCGTTGTGGATGTTGCTCCAACCATCCAAGCTCATGTTAACAACTTTGTCTTTCAAATATTTTGTACAAGCCGCTCTTTCTTTGTCGTATACAGCCTGAAGATGTTTTCCTGAGATATCAAATCTACTTGGTGGTTTGTAGCCTGGTCTTATTCCTTCGATCATTTGTACAAACAATGGGTGTTCAACTAGTCGGAAAGAAGAATTGGTTGCAAATATGAATTTAGCAATTAATTCATCAAAATGTTCTTTCTGGCTCGTCGTAGTCTTTAAGAGGAATTTTTCTACACTTTGCACGCAAAGTTTTTTGTTGGGCTGCTTTGTTGAAGTTGTACCCAGATATTGATTGTCACGTGCAGCACAAGCCATATTTGACCCTGAAAGCACAGTAATTAAAAATATAATTCGACTGCGTATTTGAAGAAATATAACGAAAATATTTTGAAACAAACTTTTTGAACAATGTAATGGTCCTCGTCCTATAAGGGCTGTCTCAAAAGTTATGCTACTCAAGTTTCCGGTGAAGTTGCTGTAATACTAGTAATATCAGAGCAACTGAAAAAAATTATGTCACAAAAGTTTTAAAAATGTTTTTTTTAAAAAATGGTCAATTTGGCAGACTTCAAAAGTGAATTGTAGCCTACAATAAAAAAAAAAAAAATAGGCGTATACACACTTATTTTTACTTAACGTTAATCTTCTGTGAAATATTGCCTTAACATAAATTTAAATTCTATACTCCAGAACTAGTGCTAGAAATTTTTCTTTTCATAGACTTTAACCATCCCAGTAAAACGTCTGTTAAAATAGGTTGTAATTGCCAGACTTACCACTAGTGCTAGGGTCCTGGTGCATAAGAAGCTGTGGGGGTTCATTGACATTAGTTGTATCACTATCAACATCTTCATTTCCCTTCTGGTTGCAGTTTTCATAATGTGATTTCAAACGGCAAACAAGTCCTTGGATATCCTTTTGACAGTATTTGCACTTTGCTCTCCCACCTTTCTTTCCAAGCTCTGCTGGCATCTCAACAAAATGAACCCAAATAGGGTCTCTCTTACGACCTGCCATGGCTCACGCAGATCACTTCTGAAGTTTGATTGTTACTACAGCCAAGTACTGCTGACTGACTATCCAACAAGTTTGGGCATGTCAACTGAATGGAAAAAGAAACTGAAACCAAGCTACAGAAAGTGAAACCAAGCTAGAAGTGTGGAGTTAATTGAACAATGATTGAAAGTTTTAGATTTTAATCGTGATTTATATTAAAAAAAATCTTTTGATTTAAATCAGTGATTTAAATCATGATTAAAATCACGATTTAAATCGATCTGATTTAAATAGAAAAAAATCATTTGATTTAAATCTGATTTAAATTGATTAAATCATGATTTAAATCGTTGATTTAAATCATGATTTAAATCGTTGATTTAAATCATGATTTAAATCGTTGATTTAAATCGGCGTGATTTAAATCAATCCACCCTGATGTGACTTTATTGTTTCATTTTGAATGAAGCAAAAGGGGGTGATTTGAACTTTTATATTTTTTTATTCTTAATGTTAAAAAAAAAAAAAAGTTAACTTCTTGCATGCTTTAATAGTTTCCATGGGAGACTAGAAGCTGCACTTGTCCGATCGACTCTGCTACATACAGGCGATGGTCAGATCGCCTGTATGTAGCAGAATTACTCACTGGCTATGACAGCCAACCACCGGGCGGCGTTCATAGCAATCTGCAGTGACAACCATAGAGGTCCTCTGGAGACCTCTGGTTGTCATGCCAACTCATCGGTGACCTGTGGATAACCGATGGGCGGAATTTCCAGCGCGCTTGCCGGAAGAGCAAGTTAAATGCCGCTGTCAGAGTTTGACAGCAGCATTTAATGGGTTAACAGCGGAGGGTGGATCGCGATTCCACCCGCAGCTGTTAGAGGCCCATGTCAGCTGTTCAAAACAGCTGATGTGTCAGAAGAGATGTGGGCTCGGCGATGGAGCCCACATCAAAGGGAGGGAGTCCAACATCGGAGTACTATTACACCTGATGTCAAAAAGGGGTTAATTCGGTTTTGGCACCAATAACACAGCAAAAGGTGTGTGCATGAGATTTCTGAAATCTCAGACTTTGCTGATACTGTGAAAGGAAGCTGAAAGTTTGTATTAAAAAAATGCTGCATAAAGGCACCGTGAGAACACAGCCTTAGGTCACGTTGCTACCAAATTTTTATTGCGCACCACATAGACCTGGGGTATGTCCTATTCTACTCCAACACTGTATCAGTATAGGACATGCTCAGTTTTTCGTGGATCACTGATGTTTACGGATGTGTGGAATGGACAAGCGACACTAAGGGACGGAGGGATGTCCGACAAAAAAAAAAAAAACATAACTTTGACATTACAGACGGATGTGTGAATGCATCCCAAGTTTGGAAGACATTTTTATGATATATTTATTCAAGATGTTTTGCCTGAACAGAAAAAAAACACTTGTAGCTTGTTTTGTGTCATTTGTGCTGTTTTGGAATGCTATGTTCAGCCATGTGGCTATCATAGCTGAACAAAAAAAAGGTTAAATGTGCTTCACCTGGGGAGAAAAGAAAAAAAAACATGCAAAACCACTTGCAAAAACATGGCAGTACACAGTGAAATCCTGAAAATTCTATGTGATGTTTTTAAAGTGCAGAGAAACTTTTTTTTGTAATAGAGCGACAAGAGTTCAGGCTATTTTACATCTGAAATTCTGTTGGAAACAAAAGCTACGTTGCAGGTAAGTTGTAGTTGTGTGTGACTTGCATTGGAATCTACGGCAAATTAGTCATGTGTGACTAAGGATATGTTATTATTCATTTTTATAGCGCCATTTATTCCATGATGCTTTACATGTGAGTGGGCGAATATAGGCAAGTACAATAAATATGAGCAATACAGGACGCACATAAGTACAGAAGGAGAGAGGACCCTGCCCGCAAAGGCTCACAGTCTACAGGGGATGGGTGAGGATACACTAGGAAAGGGGTAGAGCTGGTCGTGCGGCAGTTCAGTAGACTGAGGATCACTGCTGGTTGTAGGCTTGTCGGAAGAGGTAGGTCTTCAGGTTCTTTTTGAAAATTTCCATGGTAGGCGAGAGTCTGATGTGTTGGGGTAGAGAATTCCAGAGTATAGGGGAGGCACGGGAGAAGTCTTGTATGCGGTTGCGGGAAGAAGAGATAAGGGGAGAGTAGAGAAGAATATCTTGAGAGGATCGAAGGTTGCGCGAGGGTAAGTAGCAGGAGACCATGTATGGAGGAGACAGGTTGTGGATGGCTTTGTATGTCATAGTTAGGGTTTTGAACTGGAGCCTCTGGACGATAGGAAGCCAATGAAGGGCTTGGCATAGGGGAGAGGCTGGGGAATATCGGGGAGACAGGTGGATTAGTCGGGCAGCAGAATGTAGGATGGATTGGAGTGGTGCCAGAGTGCTAGAGGGGAGGCCAGAGAGCAGGAGGTTGCATTAGTCAAGGCGGGAGATAAGGGCATGCACTAGTGTTTTTGTGGTGTCGTGGTCAAGGAATGCACGGATCCGGGAAATATTTTTGAGTTTGAGACAGCAGGAGGAGGCTAGGGTTTGGATATGTGGCTTAAAAGAAAGGGCAGAGTCGAGGATCACCCCGAGGCACCGAGCATGCGGGACCTGGGAAAGTGAGCAGCTGTTGACATTGAGGGATAGGTCTGGTGGAGGGGTAGAGTGAGATGGGGGGAAGATGATGAATTCTGTTTTGTCCATGTTCAGTTTTAGAAAGCGAGCAGAAAAGAAAGCTGAAGTAGCAGACAGACAGTGTGGGATTTTTGTCAGTAAGGAGGTGAGGTCAGGTCCAGATAGGTAGATCTGCGTTTCATCGGCATAGAGATGATACTGCAAACCCTGGGGTTCTATGAGCTGTCCCAGGTCGAAGGTGTATATGGAGAAGAGTAGGGGTCCTAGAACTGAGCCATGAGGAACACCGACAGAGAGGGCGAGGTGAGGAGGTAGTGTGGGAGAGGAAGACACTGAATGTTCGATCTGTTAGATATGATGAGATCCAGGATAGGGCCAAGCCTGTGATGCCCAGAGATGAGAGAATCTGGATCAGGAGGGAGTGGTCCACAGTGTCGAAGGCAGAAGACAGGTCCAGGAGGAGAACAGAGTAGTGTCGCTTGCTCTTGGTGGTTAGTAGGTCGTTGGTGACTTTAGTTAGGGCAGTTTCAGTTGAGTGATGCAGTCGGAAGCCTGATTGCAAGCGGTCAAAGAGCGAGCAAGAGGAGAGGTGGGAGGACAGTTCAAGATGGACATGCTGTTCCAGTAGTTTTGAGGCATAAGGGAGAAGAGATATCGGGCAATAGCTAGTCGCAGAGGATGGGTCAAGGGAGGACTTTTTGAGGATGGGTGTGATTGAGGCATGTTTGAAGGATGAGGGGAACACACCATTTGTAAGTGAGAGGTTCACACGTTGCATTTTTTTCAACTTTTTTTATGCAAAATTTTCAGCTGAGTTTTATAGTACCAGCAAAGTCTGAGAGTTCAGAAATCTCATGCACACAGCTTGGTCCTGGGTGGTGCAAAAAAAAAAAAAAATGCAGGTATCAGTCTTTGCTGCATTTTTTGTGACAAAACCTGATGAAATAGTTTAGTGCATAAAAAAAAATCTGATTCTATCAGCATGCACAAGAGACAAATGTAAACTGACAAAAACGCAGGAATAAAACGCAACAAAAACTAAGCAAAACCTGCATTTTTTAAGCAAGTTTCTTGCTGCCAAGATAGTGGGTTTTACCTGCAAAAAAAAAAAAAAAATGCAACGTGTGAACATAGCCTTACAACCAGTGATAGAAATCCAACAGAGTGTCGCAATATCAGTAGGTTGCAATGTGACATAAGATATCAAATGCCACAACACCACAATCCATTTGGCTCAAGGCTTTTGTGTCCACCCCAAGACCACCAATTATGCCGAGATGGAAGCCATTACAAGTACAAAGACTCCTGCTTCAATTCAGTTTTTCATTGTTTCACACGGAAGCCACTTATATAGAAAACATAATGTGATATAGCCTAATGAGGAGAGGGGAGGTGATGATTAAGGTAGGATTTACACATCCTCGTGTCACAGTGAGTTCACGCCGCGATGCATGGACCGATCACAAGGTTCCTGGCCTAACTCAACAGACTCCTATATGCTCAATAGGCTGCTAAAGAGCAGCAGCTCTCTATTCCCCCATATGTATGAGATTTTTCAGAGGGTGGGGAGAGTGAATCCAGCACTGACCAGCAGCAGGGATCACTTGACATGATCCCTGGGAGTGCCAGTGACGACACTGCTGGAAGAGTGGCAGCACCGGAGGCAAGTATAGGTGTCATTTTACAAGGGGGAAACAGGGATTGAGAAAGGGGTTCTCGGAGCAGTGGACAACCCCTTTATGTTCGGGTCAGTAGACCTACAGCCGAACCACCTATTACAAATCAAAGGGATGTATGAATGCTGCCCAAGAGCCACTTGTGCATGATAACCTCTGTTCACACCTGCAGAATTCAGAATACAGTGGACAGTATATTTCCAGAGAAGAAAAAAAAATTTAAGGTGATGTGTGAAATACAGAGTACAAGCTACAGACATCTGCCCCTGTATAACCCCGTCTGTTACAATGGAGGGGTTTTATTGCATCTTCTTCTCCACCCCTCTATATATCCTTTTGGAAATGTGTATTTAGAGGCTGACCATATTTAAACATTAACTTTTTAAGTCTTAGTTGGGCTTCAATATCATTAGTCCAAGGTTAACCTAGATCACTAAGTTTTAGTGTGGCCTTCAAGAGCAAACATTTACCCAGCGTACCCACTCACATGCCAGATAAGGATCCCTTCATTGACACATACAAATCATCACTTACATGCTGACATCCAACTAATTCACTCTCATAATACTTGGCACAAGAATGTGCCAATCCCATGCCCATAGAATATGTCATCGGAGGCAGGTCCAATTTATGAGAATGTTTAATGTGCTGCCGAGAACGATGACAAAAGTCATCACACCAGAAGACGCATTTTGCTCATTCATCCGATTCTTTCCTTCGCAACCCAACAAAATCCACAGCAAAAAGTGCATGCAACATAGAAATTGCTGTAGACTAACCACAGTTTTGTGGCACAAGGCAATGTTGATTTGCCACGAGCAAAAACCGCTTCATGGGAGCATTGTGCAATTATATATGCAAAACATCAGCAATATATCAATGAAAAGTAATGATTATTAGTCTGGGCTTTAGAAAAGTTTCCGGTAGTCATGCTATGTGACTGCAGATTGTCGTATCCTGACAGTGGATTTTGCAGTGTCAGGATTTCCCTTAATTGCCAGATTGAGCAGAAAGTTGTGCGACTGCCAGAATGCAATCTACATGCGGACAAGCAGCGGATACCGCGTCAGTGTTGGAGAGATCAGCGCTACCTTCATATATTATAAAAAGCACATTAGGAACCTTACTGGACCACAACCTTTGCACTTTGGATATACAGGTTCCATTCTTTTCTGTTTTTTGCCGCAAGAAAAGGTATACTTATACGGTCTTCTCCTCTTTAAGGCATATAGCCTGCATGTTCACATTAAAAAAATATTTTCTCTCATAAGCAGTCGGATTGATGAAGGTCCATGTTGGACCGAAACGTCTCCATCTTGTACCTACCTGTACCTTGACTGCAATAAAATTGGATATATTCATACCATTAAGTTGAGTGCCAAGTTTTCTATCTATATGTTTTATTTCTGCGGCATGATATCAATTCTTTGTGCGGATTTTTAAGAGTTTTTCAATCATTGACTTCAGTTGAGGCAGTCAAATCCGCAGCAAAAACACAGGTATAAAAATGTTTGCAGCTTTGCTGAGTTTTGTTTGCGTTTTTACGTGTTTCCTTTGGAGTTTTCCTCACTGTCATCTGTGTGACAGAATAGGAAACACTGGTGCGGCGGTAACGCTACCGCCGGTCAGAGCACTGCAGGGTCATGCTGTCAGATGTCAGTGACCCCGCAGCTGTGACCCGCAATAAAAAGCTTACCACAGGTCAGCAGGCGTCAGCTGATGAGAGACTAATCCTCCCATCAGGCTACGACTGCTGTCACTGATGACAGTGATCATAGGAGCCGCTGATGGGAGAAGTAGTCTCACGGCAGCCGGCGCCTACGCTCACACTAAAAATAAAAATAAAAAAAACATGTAAAATAATTACATATTCAAATTAAAAAAAAAGAAAAATACTCACCTACCACCAAATCCCCGATGCCCATGTCTCCTGTAAACAATCCACAACCCAGAGAGTCCCAGTTATCCCACTTGTAGAACAGTCACATTGGGAGATGAGACTGCTCTAACCGGCCACCAGTCACACTGTCAGGAGCGTCATCGCTCCCACAGTGTACATCTCCGAGCTGCTGTGACTTATGGCACCACCGTTGTATGATAACTTTCTCACGCAGCAGTGGTGCCGTAAGGGAGATCACCGGAGCTGATCAGCTGATTAACTCTGATGAACTCTCACCGCAGCTCAGCGCTATACACTGTAAGAGTGATTACCAACTGTGTCAGTGTCTAGCCAACTGCTCTCAAAGTCATCAAGATTGTCGTAGGGACATTATAGATTATCTTCTCTGCGAACAGGTGAGGAATATTGTGGTTTATTGTCCTAATTCTGTTACAGGAGATGTTGGCTTTAGTGGATTAGGCATTCGGTGAGCATGGTTTAATTCAGATTCAATAAAGGAGTTTGTAATTTCAAATAAAGAACTTTATTCTGGGTGTTTGTGTTTTTTTATAATATCACTATGGCCTTAGTAATTGGGGTGTCTTATAGACGCCTCTCCATTACTAACCTGTGGGCTTGATGTCACCTGACAATACAAAGGTGACCAATTCCAGCAAACATTACCCCACTTGCCACCGTTACAGGGCAAGTGGGAATAGCGAGGCTAAGAACCATATGAGCTGGCAGCTGAGAGCTGATGTTTTTAGTCTTGGAGGGGGCCAATATCCATGGTTCCTTACTAGGCTATTAATATCAGCCCACAGCTGTCTGCCCAGCCTTTTCTGGTTAGATTTTATATGGAGACCCCATGATAATTTTTTTTTCTGGCGTCCCCCTGTAAACTGACCAGTAAAGGATAAGGAAACAGTTGTGAGCTCATATTAATAGCCTTTGAGCTGTTATGGCTATTGGCTCCTTCCCAGAATATTAACATCAGCCATCAGCTTTCCCTCTGCTGGTTATGAGGCCACGTAAATTTTTTTTTTTTCATTTTTTGTAAAAATTAACAGTGGCTGTTTGGTTACAGCCTATGTAGGTTCATTCTGTTAACGCTCCTACATAGGCTGGTTACAGAGTGAGTGTACTTACCGGCTTAGTAGTTAGGGTGTCGGGCTGACATCTTTTCATTACTAAACCTAGGGCTTGGTGTCAATTACAGCTGAGGACACCAAGCACTGAGGACACTGTGGACACATTACCCTAATGCTAAAGCATCAGAATGAAAAAGGTGGCGTTGAACCAAGAAATTACATAACATTTCATTATTTTTTTTTTTTAAATATCTTTATTTAGCTCAAAAAAGCATTCATTGCTGTACAAAAACGCATGCAAAAACACATCCAAAACCAAGGCAAAATATGTGTTTTTGCTGCAGTGATTTTGCTGCCAAGAGATGCAGAAACCTTGCAGAAATTTCTGCAAGCAAATACTCAATATGTGCACATAGCCTTAGTGTTAAGCCTAAGTTCAGAATGGGAGTTTTTGCTGGGTGGGGGTGGTTTCTGCAGTAAAACCTGAGCACTTGGCAGGAAAGAAGCTGCGCCGCATTTTTTTGCTGTGTTTCGATGCGTTTTTTCATGCTTTTTTTCCATGCAATTCAATGGGTGAAAAACGCTGAAAAAACGCTGCTATGTCCAAAAAAACACGCAAAGCACAAAATACTGATGACAA
The DNA here is from genome assembly GCA_033576555.1 of Oophaga sylvatica. Taxonomy (NCBI): domain Eukaryota; kingdom Metazoa; phylum Chordata; class Amphibia; order Anura; family Dendrobatidae; genus Oophaga; species Oophaga sylvatica. The sequence goes on from JARQOD010000005.1 coordinate 490,413,208, forward strand.
AAAAAAACTAATGTGTGTGCATGAGACTTCTGAAATCTCAGACATAGCCGGTACTAAAAAGCGCAGCTGAAAATTAGCATAAAAAGCATTTTAAAAAACGCAGCAAAAACGCCCAGTGTGAACTTCGCCTAATAGGGGAAGAAAAAAAAAATGTCTTCCAGTTGAGGTGCCACCTGCTGGTCATTGTGTCTTTCTGAAGGTTTATGAAAATGAACGTTTAAATTGTCTTTAGTGATAAAATCGTGAATGTGTGGTTTGTTTGGCTCTTTTCTTGCTGAATGGAGCAAGTTTACCTTTCAAATGGTGTATCATTTGTGTGAGTGGGGCGAAGTAATCAGCAAAAAAGCAGAGCATGTTTACAAATGTGTTTGCATATGTGACTCACCATTTGTGTGTGGGGCGAAGTAATCAGCGAAAAAGCAGTGCATGTATACAAATTTGTTTGCATATGTGACTCAGTGAAGTGTGCAATCCTCCAATGTGCCTGAAATAGGCTGGGCAAGCACTTGGGCAAGCTGGAAAGACCCCAAGGTAAATGTTTGGATTTGTTTGTAATGTCTGTAAGCAGCTTTGTGGTAGTGTGCTTTGGGGTAGTGTGCTGCCACCTGCAGATCATTTGACATTTCAAATGGTGTATCATTTGTTTGTGTGGGTGGAGTATGAACGGAGCAAGTGTGCAATTCAATAGGCAGTGCATGTTACAAATGTGTTTGCATATGTGCCTCACAAGCAGTGAAGTGTGCAATCCTCCAATTTGGCTGAAATAGGCTGGGCAAGAAGTTCAGCAGATTTGTTTGTGATGTCTGTAAGCAGCTTTGTGGCAGTGTGCTTTGGGGTAGTGTGGTGCCACCTGCAGGTCATTTTTCCTTACTGCAGGTTTATGAAAATTAGGGTATATGCACACGTTGCGGATTCGTGGGCGGAATTTTCCGCGCGGAATCTGCAGGTCAAAATCTGTGCGTTTTTCCTGCGGATTTGGCATGCATTTTTACACCTGCGGATTCATATAATGGAATGGGTGTAAAAACGCTGCTGAATCCGCACAAAATTGACATGCTGCGGAAAATAAACTGCTGCATTTCCGCGCTGATTATTCTGCAGCATGTGCACAGCGTTTTTTTATTTCCATAGATTTACATTGTACTGTAAATCACTAGGAAATCTGCAACATGTGCACATACCCTTAATATTTAAACTGTATTTTTGATCAAATCGTGGATGTGTGGTTTGTTTGGCTATTTTCTTGCTCAAGGGGCAAGTTTACCTTTCAAATGGTGTATCATTTGTGTGTGTGGGTGTAGCATGAACGGAGATACAAAGTGATCACCGAAAAACAGTGTTTAGAAACAATAGAATAGATTCTGGGGCATCTTTTCTCATAATTCTGAATTTTGCTGTTCTTAATCTGAATATTCATTTCTCTTAAGTATCGACACACATGACCGCCGGCAGCTGCTGACACTCTGCGCTACTGAACAGGAATGAATACTCACCGCGATCTCCGGTCAACAGTCCCGGTGAGTATTCCGGCATCTGCCCTTCGGCTTGCAAGCAGCACATGACGTCCCTGCCATGCGCTGCTTACAAGCATTAAGCAGCTGCTGGCACCAGAGCAGGACACTGCGAGGGAGCGGAGGAAGGTAACGGTAATGGTTTGGTTTTTTTTTTGTAATCTTTTCTGATGGGGGCCATGCATGCCAGGAATGGGATGGTGTCAATCATACCAGAATAAGGATGGGACCAATCATACCAGGATGAGACCAATCATACCAGGATGGGGATGGGGCCAATCATAGCAGGATAAGGATGGGGCCATGCATACCAGGATAAGAATGGGGGGCAATTATACCAGGTTATGGATGGAGCCATGCATAACAGGATAAGGATGGGGCCATGGATTCTTGAACGAGATGGGGACCCCGCATACCAGTATAGGAATGAGGGGGACCATTCCTACCAGGATAGGGAGGCATGCATACCAGGATGAGGATAAGGGGACCATGCATACTTGATAGGGATAAGGGGACCATACATACCAGGATAGGGATGAGGGGCCATGTTTATCAGGATGGGGATGAGGGGAACATATTTACCAGGATAGGTGATATTAAGTACAGAATTAGCCACATTTTTTGCTTCACTTTTTTACTTCCTCCTCTAAAATCTAGGTGCGTCTTATAGCCCGAAAAATACGGTAATTCCAAGTTTTATTTTTGGCTTAAAAAAAAAAATAGTGCTGCATGCACACACAATGGAATCTGCAACTATGAGCAGAGTCCTCAAGGGACAAAAAAGAAATGTCCAAAATCTGAACCAAGTTGCTCCGTATGACCCTAGCACTAGGATTAATGAGGCCCTCAGCTCTCCAAGCATGCCTGTTAAACGATGACCTGTCACCATTTGTTCTCTATAATATAGCTCTGGAAAAATTAAGAGACCATTGCAAAATTTTCAGTTTGTCTGATTTTTCTCTTTATAGGTATATTTTTGAGTAAAATGTAAATCGCTCTTTTATTCTATAAACTACTGACAACATGTCTCCAAATTTCCAAGCAATAAATTATGTATTTATTTTTAAAAAATGAGAAATGGTCAAAATAACCAAAAATGCAGTGCTTGCAGATCTCAAATAATGCTAAGAAAACAAGTTCATAATCATTTGGAAACAACACTAATGTTTTAACTTAGGAAGAGTTCAGAAATCAATATTTTGTGGAATAACCATGATTTTTAATCACAGTTTTCATGCATCTTGGCATGCTTTCCACCACTCTTTCACACTGCTTTTGGGTGACCTTATGTCACACTCCTGGTACAAAATTTTAACCAGTTCTTTGTTTGATGGCTTGTGACTATCCATCTTCCTCTTGATTATATTCCAGAGGTTTTCAATGGGGTTCAGGTCTGGAGATTGGGCTGGCCATAATAGGGATTTGATGTGGTGGTCCTTCATCCACACCTTCATTGATCTAGCTGTGTGGCATGGCGCAGTGTCCTGCTGGAAAAACCAGTCCTCACAGTTGGGGAAAATTGCCTAAGCAGAAGGAATCAAGTATTTTTCCAGGATAACCTTATATGAAGCTTGATTCATACGTCCTTCGCAAAGATTAAACTGCCCAATTCCAGCCTTGCTGAAGCATCCCCAGATCATCACCGATCCTCCACCAAATTTCAGTGGGTCCAAGACACTGTGGCTTGTACGCCTCTCCAGGTCTCCGTCTTACCATTACATGACCAGGTGTTGGGCAAAGCTGAAAATTAGACTCAGAGATTACCTTACGCCAGTCCTCTACGGTCCAATCCTTATGGTCTTTGGTAAACTTCAGCCTGGTTCTCCTTTGCTTCTCATTAATGAAAGGCTTTTTTCTAGCTTTACATGACTTGAGCCCTGCCTCTAGGAGCCCGTTACGAACTGTTCTTGCTGTGCACTTCACCCCAGCTGCAATTTGCCATTCCTTTTGTAGGTCACTTGATGTCATCCTGCGGTTGCTGAGTGACATTCGAATAAGATGACGGTCATTCCGGTCAATGGAAAGTCGTTTTCGCCCTCTGCCAGTCTGTAGCTTTGTTGTCCCCAATGTCTGCTGCTTGACCTTGTTGTAATGGACTGCCATCTTAGAAATTTTAAGGTTGGAGGCAACATGACGCTCACTGTATTCCTCTGCTAGTAAAGCCAGAATTGAGCACTTCTTTTCCTCACTCAAGACTTTTCTTTTCAACTCCTTTGGCATGGTAAAAAGTTATTTTTTCATTCCTATTATTTTTTCATTCCTATTACTTTTGGGATATTACTAGCACTTGTTTTGCCATCCAGCTTGTCCTATTGCAAGAGGATTGTGAACACCACAGCAGTGTTTTTTATACTTTCCTTCATTAAATAAGATTTGGTTCAGGTGATCACCTAATCAGAAGCACATTAAGTAGAATGAGGTGTATTCTGGTTGGAATTCAACGGACAATGGAATGGAATGGCTGTCAGACATGTAGAGAAGATGATTTTTATAAAACTGTGCACTGTATACCAGCGTTTCAGAAGAAATATAGTTAGAAGATCTGGCCAGAGACCAAAATAGTCCAGCACTGCCCCTGGACTGCTTTCCCAACATTGCTCCAATAGATTGACAAGTCTCTCTCTGAGGCCAGTATCACACTTGCGTGTGTGATGCGAGAAACTTGGACGAGTCTCTCGCATCAACACCAGGCACTGCCGCCAGCACTCGGACCAGAGCGTGCAGCCGCACACTCCGGTCCGAGTGCCGGTTGTTGATGCGCGAGTTTCTCGCATCACACACGCAAGTGTGACACCTGCCTATGGGAGAGACTGATCAATCACCTCTAGAAAAAGAGGTCTGGAAAGACACGCCGCATGTGCGTCTCTGCAGGTGAGCCACGGGCGCCAGTGCACGCGTAGTGGGCATGGGATTTCTTGAAATCCCATCCACTATGCTGTAACATCTGGCCGCTGCAGAGTGTTTACTGACCATGGGAACATACCCTTAGGCTAAGGCAACAAGTGTTGAGGCGCACTCAAACCGCAGTGCCACATTGCATAGAATGAGCTCCTGCATAGTGTCTCACTGCAACACAGTCACAAATGTTCAGTTTCCAAGACTCACTTGCAATAAACTTCAATGAAAGTCACAGATAGCACTCGTCCAAGTTATACGCTGGCTACTCGGCAATGAGAGCGAACCCTAAGGCCAAATTTAGACATCCGTTTATCACGGTCTAACAGACTGCCATGCGTCTCCTGGCCTGAACATGAAAGCATCATAGGCGTGTATAAAGCACTCAAGTTCGGGTCAGAAATGCAGCCAGTCCTTGCATCATGGTCTGTACTCGGACACCTGAATTTGACCTTAGCGAGATCCTATAGAGTGGACCCTTACCAGTTATAAGGCGATAAGGGTACACACTAGGATATCACTATCAAACTACTGAACACAACTAGTCACAATGATTGCATTTTAGAAATCTTATAACAAACACGACCAGAGCATTCACAACATCTACACTGGAATGACTAAAGCAAGAATACACTCAATGCTGTCACTAATTACACTGACACGGGAATTAACTGCAGCAATCCAGAAAATACATAAGACAAACCAGATCCCACCCAAACCTGTTCAGGACATACTGTTACTACAGGAAATAACCAGGAACAGTCGCCCCTGCAGGCGTCACCAGGATCAGCCACCAGCAACACAAGCAGCTTCGGTTATTACAGGAGTGAGGCAGTGGGTATCCATCCATCAAAGCGACACACGACCTGAACAGAGGCTATACCAGAACACAGCAAATAATCAGATTTCTAAAACTGTCCAGATATATTTACATTAGCAGAAACACTTAAGAACCAGGACTAAAAGGAATAAAATGAATGGGTAACGGCTAGATTTCAATGTTCGCAGAGAGCGAGTCTTCTAATGCAAACAAATAGAAAACGACAGAAAAGACAAAAAAAGCAACTACAAAAAAAAAAATCACTAGTTAATGAACACAAACCACTGACTTGTTCAAAATAAGTATCAGGTGTGGCATCGCTGACAGATAGGTTAGGTTCGCGAGTGAAAAAAAAAAATATATATATATATATATATATATAAATAAATAAATTAAAAAAAAAAAAAATTATCCAGAAAAGATGAACGATTTTTTTTTCTCACTTATCCGTGTGCAGTCCGTAGACAATCTGTTTTTGACAGCAGCAGCTATCAATCACTTATACTATTTACAGTTTATTTTGTTACAGAATTGCAATGTATCTGTAAAATTTGGATGCTGTACTGTGACTCTGTATGGATTTTTGGGGCACCCATAAATTGAAATAGTCAATATCAAAAACACAATACAAAATCAAAATTGCAGTGCAATATATATTTTTAGTGAATAATGAGGAATAATACCATATATGCCATTATATGTGTAATATGGATGTAATAGCATATTGGCAAAAATCGAGTCGAAGAAAAATGGCCGAATTTACAACCCAATTGATAAAAAATATATTTTATTTATACAATGTTAAAATGTAGGTAAAGGTAGAAACAAATACACAGGAAACAAGAAGAGGACGCAAAACACTGGGGACAGATAAAAAATATATGTCAAAAGTGTTGATTAAAGCAGCATTATATCAATTAATGAATAATGATAAGTATAAAAGGCTGCTAATATTAAACAAATGATAAATATATAAAGATAGATCCTCAAAAAACATTAAGCATAATGCAGGAATGGCAGAAAAACCAATGTAATATTTATCAAAAAATGATAAAGTGCATGTGATAGTGTTATCCCCTTAAACCTGAGATAAACATGGCTAATAATAATGCATTATAATGGGGTACAAGATCGTATATAATGACTGCAAAATAAGTTACTATATTATGAATATAAAGTGCAACTGCTACTGTGTTGTAAAGCCACTGATGAGCAAGTGGAAGAGATAAAAAAAAAATAGCAGCATTTTATATTTATCATTATTCATTAATTGGTATCATGCTGCTTTAATTAATTTTTATTTTTTGCATATTTTTTTTTATCTGTCCCCAGTGTTTTGCGTCCTCTTCTTGTTTCCTGTGTATTTGTTTCTACCTTTACCTACATTTTAACACTGTATAAATAAAATATATTTTTATCAATTGGGTTGTAAATTCAGCCATTTTTCTTAAACTTGAAATAGGTCTTACCCTATATACAGAATAAACTAGTGAATGCTGCGATTTTCTTTTTCACATGCAATTTCGTTACGAAAAAAAAACAAAAAAAAAAACACTCATCTGCACTACCCCATTGAATAACATTGGTCCAAGTGTGGTCCATTCTCTCATGGTCAGCACTCGGACCGAAAACACGGTCATCTGAAAAATCTCTAAACCAAGCACCCTTACACATCGTAGAGACCACTGCAATATGCGAAGGATATTGTACCTGAAGTTCAGTAGGGTTCAGGCCATACGGATCCAGACAAATTTTAGACTGCGGCACAGAAAACATACATATCCATGGTAAGAATGAGCATGTTCACTCTGGTCACAAGCTCAGCACTAACAAGACATGGGAATAATATTTGTGTTGATCTGCAGCAGACTCGAAAAAAAATTTGCAATGTATTTCTTTAACTTTTTGGTTAAAGCAGCATTGCAGCTACAAGTTATTAAAAAGTCTATACACAGCGTTTAGTTCTTAGTTTTTATTATATGTAGCAAGTCTTGGGTGTGGTGTTTTTTTCTGTCCTGTCCTTGCAACAAACAGAAGGTAAACACTTGAAAACCATTGTTTTTCTTTTTTTTTTAAGAAAATACAAAGATTTAAAAAAAAAGTGTACCAGCATGAAGTAGGCCATAAAAGGCTTTCTCTGCAGGAGCTATAGACAGGAGCAGTCAATACTGAGGTTCGACACATCCAAGAACAGGCTCGGCCCAGTGGTACTTATCACCAGAATAAAGTGGGAGCTGTTTAAGGCTTTTTAACATTGCACCCAACAGATCATTGGCACACAAACATGGCAATGACCAGACAATGAATGAGAAAATGCTCCTTAAATGGCAGATGGCACACTAAATATACACACTAAAAAATAAAAATTGTTCTTGGTAGCACAACTCCCAGTAAATATGGGCTGTTTGTAGAGAATATGGAGGCCAAAATATTCTATCAAAAGGGTTTTCCCTGCCCAAGATATTAATGACCTTTACTTAGGATAGGTCATCGAAATATTCACTTCAAAGAGAAATGAGCTGTAGTACTTGAGAACGGCCACTACACGGTGGATGGCGCTGTGCTGTTCTGATCAATATTTACATGTGGCAGTTGCTGGTGTTGGTAACAGCTGATTAGGGGCTGCCAGTCTTGTTTAGAAATCATATTTTAGTGCTTTATGCTAATGATTTCTTCCAGGCTCTGGGGCGTGCAGTGCCTGAAAGAAATCTCTGCCTCCCGTTTTCATTTGGGTACCAACCCACCTCCCATCAGCATCACAGTGCCCCGTGACATGTAATGGTGGCCCCAGAATCCCACGCCTGCAATAGCGCAATAAAACAGTACCTATTCTGTCCTCTATGGGCTTTCGCGCTAGCATTCTTCTGTGCAGACGTGTGCAGTGATAAGGCGCTTTCCCCACTACCTTTCTCCCTGCATAGTAAGAAACCATACAGTTTCTGATGCCCCTGTCACCCGTGTATGCATGGTAGCGAGAGCACCTTATCGCTGCACACGCCAGAGGTCACTGAATTGGAAGTATCAGTGACTTGCCTGCGCAGAAGAACACTGAAGCCAATGCCCGTAGGAGGACATAATAGGTACTGTATAATCACTATTGCAGGGCGAAGCTCACTATTGCAGGGCGAAGCCACGGAATTCCAGGGCCATCATTACAAATCACAGCGCACTGTGACGCTGATGGGAAGGGGTGGTACGCAAATGAAGACAGGAGGCATAGATTTCTTCCAGGCACCGCACACCACAGAGCCTGGAAAAAATCATTAGCATAAAGAAATAAAAGAGGATTTCTCAACAAGATGGCAAATATGAAGCATGAAGGTAGGACTGGTGTAACATTTCTATCACCTGTATGCCCATATTATTAGGTCATGTATGTCCCGGGGGTGACAGATTCCCTTTAACTCAGATGTCCGAGCACAGCCTGTGATCCCCAGTGCAGCCGTCCGGATTCAAAGAGACCGATGCAGGAATCCACAGTCCTTAAAGGGAGTCTGTCACCCCATTTTTGGACTATGAGATACGGCAACCACCATCAGGGGCATATCTACAGCATTCTGGAATGCTGTAGATAAGCCCCCGATGTCACCTGAAAGAGAAGAAAAACAAGTTATAATATACTCACCCAGGGGGCGTCCGCCGTCCGGTCCGATGGGCGTCGCGGTCCGATTCGGCGCCTCCCATCTTCTAGCGAAGCCGGCCTCTTCTTTCCGTCCCGTCGCGGCTCCTGCGCAGGTGCAATGCTCTGCCCTGGTGAGGGCAGAGCAGAGTACTGCAGTGCGATGGCGCCAGGAAATGTCAGAGAGGTCCAGCGCCTGCGCACTGCAGTACTCTGCTCTGGCCTCACCAGGGCAGATCAGTGCGCCTGAGCAGGATCCGCGATGGGACGCAGTAAACAGGATGGCTTCGCTAGAAGATGGGAGGTGCCCGACCGGACCACGACGCCCATCGGACCAGACCGCCCCTGGATGAGTATAATATAACTCGTTTTTCTTCTCTTTCAGGTGACATCGGGGGCTTATCGATAGCATTCCAGAATGCTGTAGTTATATAAGCCCTGATGGCGGTGGCCGTATCTCAGTCCAAAAATGGGGTGACAGATTCCCTTTAATCTAACTGAACAGCCTTACTGGAATCAACTGGTTCTGTTCAGCCAAAGCAGTCACCCCACTCACAGACCAGCACCCTTTGGGGCGTGGTGGGGTCTCCCTGACCCTTGTGGACATCACCTCAGCTTGTGGTTACACAGATTTCTACAGATGACAACAATTGGACTTGGTTGGCTACAGATGAACCATAAGGACAGAAGCTGCTCTCATCTCAGTAAAACCTTCAGAAATCAAAGTCAGTTACATGTCTGCCACATATCGTCTACAGGCTACAATCAGTTACACACATCTGACCAGAGCTCAATCAGATGCATCAGACTATTCCACACAGCTCTGGTGATCGCACCGACATTGGGAAGATCTAGAAACAAGCCACAGACAAGCCACAGACAAGCCACAGACTGCAGATCTCTGTGGACTCCATGTCACATGATCCCCGGACGCTACCAGAGTTGTGATGGCAGAAGCAACCTACAAAGCAGCACAGGGCCCGTGAAGGGGGCAGTCCACACATAGCCCGGTCCTGCAGCATCCCAGGCTCCAGTCCTCGTGCTCCCCTCCAGCCTCGGCTCCCAGGCCCCGGTCCTCGTGCTCCCCTCCAGCCCCGGATCCCCAAGCCCTGGTCCTCGTGCTCCCCAGGCCCCATCCTATCCTTCTGCCTCGGGTCCCCAGTCCTCACGCTCCCCTCCCGCTCTGGCTCCCCAGGCCCCGGTCCTCATGCTCCTCTCCAGCCTCAGCTCCCCAGGCCTCGGTCCTGCTCTCCAGCCCCGGCTCCCAGGCCTCATCCTCCCCTCCAGCCCCGGCTCCCAGGTCACGTCCTCTCCTACAGCCCCGGCTCCCAAGGCCCCGTCCTCCCCTACAGCCCCGGCTCCCAAGGCCCCGTACCATCCTCCCCTCCAGCCCCGGCTCCCAGGTCACGTCCTCTCCTACAGCCCCGGCTCCCAAGGCCCCGTCCCCGTCCTCCCCTACAGCCCCGGCTCCCAGCCCGTCCTCCCCTCCAGCCTCGACCCTCAGGCCCCGTCCTCCCCTCCAGCCTCGACTCCTCAGGCCCCGTCCTCCCCTCCAGCCTCGACTCCCCAGGCACAGTCCTCCCCTCCAGCCTCAACTCCCCAGGCACAGTCCTCCCCTCCAGCCTCGACTCCCCAGGCACAGTCCTCCCCTCCAGCCTCGACTCCCCAGGCACAGTCCTCCCCTCCAGCCTCGACTCCCCAGGCCCCTTCCTCCCCTCCAGCCTCGACTCCCCAGGCCCCTTCCTCCCCTCCAGCCTCGACTCCCCAGGCCCCTTCCTCCCCTCCAGCCTCGACTCCCAGGCCCCGTCTTCCCCTCCAGCCCCGGCTCCCAGGCCTCAGTCCTCCCCTCCAGCCCCGGCTCCCAGGCCTCGATCCTCTACAGCCCCTGGCTCCCCAGTCCCCGTCCTCCCCTCCAGCCTCGACTACCCAGGCCTCGTCCTCCCCTCCAGCCTCGACTCCCCAGGCACCGTCCTCCCCTCCAGCCTCGACTCCCCAGGCACCGTCCTCCCCTCTAGCCTCGACTCCCCAGGCCCCGGTCCTCCCTTCCAGCCCCGGCTCCCAGGCCTCAGTCCTCCCCTCCAGCCCCGGCTCTCAGGTCTTGATCCTCTACAGCCCCGGCTCCCCAGTCCCCGTCCTCCCCTCCAGCATCGGCTCCCCAGGCTCCGCCCTCCCCTCCAGCCTCGACTCCCCAGGCCCCGTCCTCCCCTCCAGCCTCGACTCCCCAGTCCCCGTCTTCCCCTCCAGCCTCGACTCCCCAGGCCCCATCCTCCCCTCCAGCCTCGACTCCCCAGGCCCCGTCCTCCCCTCCAGCCTCGACTCCCCAGGCCCCATCCTCTCCTTCAGCCTCGACTACCCAGTCTCCATCCTCCCCTCCAGCCCCGGCTCCCAGGCCTCAGTCCTCCCCTCCAGCCTCGACTCCCCAGGCCTCAGTCCTCCCCTCCAGCCTCGACTCCCCAGGCCTCGATCCTCTACAGCCCCCTCAGTCCCCGTTCTCCCCTCCAGCCCCGACTCCCAGGCCTCAGTCCTCCCCTCCAGCCCCGACTCCCCTGTCCCCGTCCTCCCCTCCAGCCCCGACTCCCCTGTCCCCGTCCTCCCCTCCAGCCCCGGCTCCCAGGCCTCAGTCCTCCCCTCCAGCCCCGGCTCCCAGGCCTCAGTCCTCCCCTCCAGCCCCGGCTCCCAGGCCTCAGTCCTCCCCTCCAGCCTCGACTCCCAGGCCTCGATCCTCTACAACCCCAGCTCCCCAGGCCCCGTCCTCCCCTCCAGCCTCGGCTCCCAAGGCCCCGTCCTCACCTCCAGCCCCGCTCCCAAGGCCCCGTCCTCCCCTCCAGCCCCGACTCCCAAGGCCCCGTCCTCCCCTCCAGCCCCGGCTCCCAAGGCCCCGTCCTCCCCTCCAGCCCCGGCTCCCAAGGCCCCGTCCTCACCTCCAGCCCCGGCTCCCAAGGCCCCGTCCTCACCTCCAGCCCCGGCTCCCAAGGCCCCGTCCTCACCTCCAGCCCCGGCTCCCAAGGCCCCGTCCTCCCCTCCAGCCCCGGCTCCCAAGGCCCCGTCCTCCCCTCCAGCCCCGACTCCCAAGGCCCCGTCCTCCCCTCCAGCCCCGGCTCCCAAGGCCCCGTCCTCCCCTCCAGCCCCGGCTCCCAAGGCCCCGTCCTCCCCTCCAGCCCCGGCTCCCAAGGCCCCGTCCTCCCCTCCAGCCCCGGCTCCCAAGGCCCCGTCCTCCCCTCCAGCCCCGGCTCCCAAGGCCCCGTCCTCCCCTCCAGCCCCGGCTCCCAAGGCCCCGTCCTCCCCTCCAGCCCCGGCTCCCAAGGCCCCGTCCTCCCCTCCAGCCCCGACTCCCAAGGCCCCGTCCTCCCCTCCAGCCCCGACTCCCAAGGCCCCGTCCTCCCCTCCAGCCCCGACTCCCAAGGCCCCGTCCTCCCCTCCAGCCCCGGCTCCCAAGGCCCCGTCCTCCAGGCCTCGGTCCTCGTCCTCTCCAGCCCCGTCCCCCAGGCCTCGGTCCTCGTCCTCTCCAGCCCCGTCCCCCAGGCCTCGGTCCTCGTCCTCTCCAGCCCCGTCCCCCAGGCCTCGGTCCTCGTCCTCTCCAGCCCCGTCCCCCAGCTCGTCCTCTCCAGCCCCGTCCCCAGGCCTCGTCCTCTCCAGTCCCGGCTTCCCAGGCCCGGCTCGGTCACTTACTCTCATTTAACACCTCCACCAGGTCTGCGCAGATTTCACACATCGTTCATGAAGGAGCCGCGTCCCGAGCATGGATCTGGTGCTGCCGCGGCCCGTCAGCCGGTGTATTCGGCGCCGCTTGTGGCTGCAAGGCCCGGGAACGAGCAGGCGTGATGGGCGCGCTGTGATTGGATGTTGACGATGAGGAGGCGGCAAGAAGGGACGAAGTGGAAGGAATAACGACGAGTTTATTTTCCCCAAATGTGACCGAGGCGGCGACAAGCGAAGCCACTCACTGCCTCACCGAGCCATCAGCACCACAGCCGCCGCCATTTTGGTTGGGGACGCTCGGTGGTTCAGCTCGGCAGTTTCCGGAAGTGATTCGGCTGTTCGGCTTTTAGATCCCGCCCAGCGGCCAAGCTTTCAAGTCACATGACCAAGTTGAAAGAGGCGGGGTTTAGCGGGGACAGCAGCCTGCGAGATCGGACTGTCCAGCGTGTCCCAGCCTGAGGCATGCTGGGAGTTGTGTGACTGACCAGCAATGCCTTATGTCGCAACCTGTGTGTATTACTTCTGTTTGTAGTAGCCTGTGACCGACCCTAGTCACTGCGGAAATCGTCGTGTCAGCCTCATTGTGACCCTTCAGAGAAAACATTTCACCATTCATGAGCTCTCCTCCGTTCTCCTGTTCCAGCTGCCCGCGTGCAAAATGGCCGCCACAGCCTTAGACCACCTGATGTATTGCCCCCCTCCATCACATTTAGCTCCATCCAATAGACCTGGGGTGGACTGGTCCATTGTGACAGTACAGGGGAGTTTGTAGTTCCTTGCAGAATGGATAAATTATGGCAACAGCTACCAAAAGGTAGAGGCCTGTGTCTGCTAGTGGCCTATACCTCTCATACTGCCCTGTGGTAGCCTGGTCCTCTTCAACTCCACCTCTGTCATACTGCCTGGGAGCCTGGTCTGTGCCACACCTACCTTCCTAAACTGCCTGGGAGCCTGGTCTGTGCCACACCTCTCCTACTGCCTGTGAGCTGACTGGTCTGTGCCATACCTCTCCTACTGCCTGGAGGCCTGGTCTCTGTCATACCTCTCCTACTGCCTGGGAGCCTGGTCTGTGCCATACCTCTCCTACTGCCTGGGAGCCTGGTCTGTGCCATACCTCTCCTACTGCCTGGGGGCCTGGTCTCTGTCATACCTCTCCTACTGCCTGGGGGCCTGGTCTGCCATACCGACTCCTACTGCCTGGGGGCCTGGTCTGTGCCATACCTCTCCTACTGCCTGGGGGCCTGGTCTCTGTCATACCTCTCCTACTGCCTGGGAGCCTGGTCTGCCATACCGACTCCTACTGCCTGGAGGCCTGGTCTGTGCCATACCTCTCCTACTGCCTGGGGGCCTGGTCTGTGCCATACCTCTCTACTGCCTGGGGGCCTGGTCTCTGTCATACCTCTCCTACTGCCTGGGGCCTGGTCTGTGCCATACCTCTCCTACTGCCTGGGGGCCTGGTCTGTGCCATACCTCTCCTACTGCCTGGGGGCCTGGTCTCTGTCATACCTCTTCTACTGCCTGGAGGCCTGGTCTCTGTCATACCTCTCCTACTGCCTGGGAGCCTGGTCTGTGCCATACCGACTCCTACTGCCTGGAGGCCTGGTCTGTGCCATACCTCTCCTACTGCCTGGGGGCCTGGTCTGTGCCATACCTCTCCTACTGCCTGGGGGCCTGGTCTGTGCCATACCTCTCCTACTGCCTGGGGGCCTGGTCTCTGTCATACCTCTCCTACTGCCTGGAGGCCTGGTCTCTGTCATACCTCTCCTACTGCCTGGGGGCCTGGTCTGTGCCATACCTCTCCTACTGCCTGGGGGCCTGGTCTGTGCCATACCTCTCCTATTTAGTGTACCACAACGTTATAGCACAACCGTGTATGGAGGGTGCACAAGTAGGGTCCTAACCCTGTATCAAATATAGAGAAAAACTCGGAACACCAAGGGATGAGAAACTATCCAAAGTGATTTTAATCATGAATTAGTACATACACTGAAGTTTCGGTCAGAACTTAGACCTTCATCATAGTACTGGTAAGAAAAAACATGAACATAAAGATGACAAAAAAGATACATAACATGCATATTGCATAGGCCAAAACAGAAATGTCAAAAAAATAATGTATATACAGACAGCAGCTGCTTTGAACAAGGGCTTTCAATAATGATATCATACTGGTATAAGCGGTCATAAGACGTGTCCAGCTATCTAGCTCATATTTTATAACTGACAAAATTCCTACTGCCTGGGGGGCCTGGTCTGTGCCATATCTCTCATACTGCCTGGGGGCTGGTCTGTGCCATACCGACTCCTGCCTGGGGGCCTGGTCTGTGCCATACCGACTCCTACTGCCTGGGAGCCTGGTCTCTGCCATACCGACTCCTACTGCCTGGGAGCCTGGTCTCTGCCATACCGTCTCCTATTGCCTGGGGGCCTGGTCTGTGCCATACCTCTCCTACTGCCTTGGGGCCTGGTCTGTGCCATACCGACTCCTACAGCCTGGTTGGCCTGGTCTGTGCCATACCTCTCCTACTGCCTGGGGGCTGGTCTGTGCCATACCGCTCCTATTGCCTGCGGGGCCTGTTCTGTGCCATACCTCTCCTACTGCTTGCGGGCCTGGTTTGTGCCATACCTCTCTTACTGCCTGTGGGCCTGTTTTGTGCCATACATCTTCTACTGTCTTGGGGCCTGGTCTGTGCCATACCTCTCTTACTGCCTGTGCGCCTGGTCTGTGCCATACCTCTCCTACTGCCTGGGGGCCGGGTCTGTACCATACCGATTCCTACTACTGGGGGCCTGGTCTGTGCCATACCTCTCTTACTGCCTGGGGGCTGGTCTGTGCCATACCTCTCCTATTGCCTGGGGGCCTGGTCTGTGCCATACCTCTCTTACTGCTTGCGGGCATGGTTTGTGCCATACCTCTTACTGCCTGTGGGCCTGGTTTGTGCCATACCTCTCTTACTGCTTGTGGGCCTGGTTTGTGCCATACCTCTTACTGCCTGTGGGCCTGGTCTGTGCCATACCTCTCCTACTGCCTGGGGGCCTGGTCTGTGCCATACCGATTCCTACTGCCTCGCTTGGACATTATTCACAGAAAAGTCTATGGGGCTGTTCCCATGTTTGTGGAGAGCTGTGTGTTTATGGTCCAAGTAGAGAATCAAATTCACCCATTCAAATCAATTACTCCATGAAAACCCTTGAGTGCACACACACGCCACCTCAGCTGTCCGCCTCTTACTGCCGATTGTGTTTGAGAAGCTCTATATTTTTTTCTTATAAGAATAACGGAATAAAAGAAATTAATGAAAATTGGATCGCAGCCACTGATAAAGGTCCGTTGTTTGAGAATATTTTCTCTTTGACTGAGTTTACTGAGAGACGACTAGGATGATATTCAGCGTCCTGTGTCCATATGTTTTATTTCCAGGTCTGCATGATGTTGGGCCACGCTGCCATGTGTCACCATTCTGTGTGGAAAATGCTGTGATTGGGAGTAGAAATGAGAGTTGGACAGTACAGGCTCAGAGGGCTGTCTAGGCCCAGAGTATGGTGCATGGTTGTTACTCACCTGTCCTGGCCCCAGCACTAGACCTCCAGTTTAGGACGGGCTCATGAGTACGTAGCCACAGAAGAACCAATAGTGGGTGCAATAGACTAGGGTGCACATAAAAAGTGATCTTTTCCATATGCAGCATTTCTACCCGAAGCTCCAACTGCTCGGGACCAACTTGAACAACTTCAGAAAGGGCTTTTCCCTCGATTGAGTACACCATCAAAGGACTCTGGAGGCTTCGGACAGGAATCTAATACCGATCCACCATAGCTTGTTGCAAGAAATTTACCACCGAACGGGAATCAAGGTAGGCCATATCAACGAACTGGGAGCCTCGCATGATACGGATACATTCAGAGGTATAACTCTTTCTCAGGCTCTTGCTCAGGATAGCCTTTTCCTACAGATCTTAGCATTGGAGTTTTTTGATTTCTCAGAAAACAATGGATGATATGTTCCGTTCTACCACAGTAGTAGCACAGTCACTTGGCAAAACCGTGTTCCTGCTGCTGCTCAGCCAGGTTCACACAATAGACCTGCATAGGTTCAGAAAAGACAGCAGTCTCAGAAGGCTGGGGAACAAGCAGTCTCTGGAAGGACGGAGCCAGACACAACATATCGTCATATCTCTACACCATTCCTGGAACTTGAGATCGATCCGGATTGCCAGGGAAATCAGGTCATCTAGGGTAGCAGGGATGTTCCGACCAACCAGTTCGTCCTTAATCCTTCTGGACAATCCCTCCAGAAGGTGGCTACCAGAACATCATCAAGCCATCCAAGTTCTAAAGACGGTGTGGAAACAGATGGCATATTGACCTAGTCAGACTTCCCTAATGCAGTCTAAGAATGGAAGACGCAGCAAAAGATAGACAACAGGCTCATCGAAGAGCTTACGGAATGCCCCCTACGAAGGCCAATAAATCTGAGGTCACAGGATCCCCTCTCTCACAAGGGGTTGAGCCACGCTACGGTCTCTCCTGCTAGGTGGGACATTAGGAATCCCACTTTAGTTCAATCAGAAGAAAACTGGTGCGCCAACAATTCATATTGCAGCATGCAGCAATGCTTGGGATCAAAATCAATGTGTGAGAGCAGACAGACGAGGACCAGCTCCAGATGCATAAGTTGCAGGCTGAATACTCACTGCTGAGGTTGCTGCAACAGCCGATGTCAGGGCATCCAAACAAGTATTCACTGTCCACAAATAGGACAGAAATGTATTTTGCTGATTTCGATGACGGGTCACCTCTTGGTACACCTCTGGCACTGGCAGGACAGGATTTGGAATCATGGGTAGGCTGGATGTCAAAGCCTGTTCTGACGGAACAGGTTCGGGCTCGGATAGAACAAGAAGTTCAGAAGGGACTAACTCAGGAATATGTTCAGACAGTTCAGGATTAGGTTAAGACAGGATGGGTTCAGGAACAGGTTCAGACAGGACAGATTCAGGGATAGGTTCCGGCAGGAATAGCTAATCAGGAATCATGGAGCTGACAACAAACTAGCGGGTACAAACTCAAACTAAACTAAAGAGGTTGTTCAGTCACCTCCCTAAAGGGTAGGGTGCTTTAAGTACCTGATGCCTTCCCAGATATTGGCTGGGGGCATATCCAGAGTGCCCATGCTGCCTCTTTAATAAGTGGGTAGCATGCACGCTAAGCATGTTGCCTGGAGCAGGAACCCACTGCACTACAGGGAGACGCTGCTGAGTGGCCATGGTGGTGAGTGTGTCGGTGTCCCTGCCGGGAGGAGGGAGATGCCGGCATTGATGTTACAAGCAGTACCAGAATTCTATAGTCTGCGTAGAAGAGACATGTTTCCCGAGATCCTTCATCTTTTCAATAAACCATGACTCACTCATAAATATTTCTCTACCTACAGCTCATAATAAAAGATTGTGTTCTATTGCATAGAAATTAACCATTCCAGTGCAACCATACTCAAATAGACCCATAGGCCAGGTTCATATGCTTAGTAGGTAAGATACGTATTGTGCTCTTTGTCATAGCCTCATTGTATCCCTCTAACTCTTTCAGTTGCAGTGCTAAATAAGGTCATTTTGATTATGGCATTAGCTTCAGTTGCGCCAATTATAATACCCGGATAATTTAGTGCAGGGCCAGGACAAGGTATTTTGGTGCCCTAGGCAGATGAAGCCAATGACGTCCCACCCTATGAACTCTCAGCCCCCAAGTAAACGAATGGGTCATAGCCTCTTTGTATCCCTAACTCTTTCAGTTGCAGTGCTAAATAAGGTAATTTTGCTTATGGCATTAGCTTCAGCTATGCCAATTATAATACCAGGATACTTTAATACAGGGCTGGGACAGGGTATTTTGATGCCCTTGCCAGATGAATCCAATGACCCCCCCCATCCTATGAACTCTCAGCCCCCAAGTAAAGGAATGGGCAGAGATTAAAGTAAAAACACCCTCCCATTCCGATGGGTTAACCATGGTCTGTCGACCACTTCCACTGAAATGGTTACCTTTTTTACCAAATAATACCATCAAAAGTAAAAAAAAATGTTCTTTGGAGAGGAGTCTCAACAAAGAGGATGTTTTCACAGTTAGATAGAATTTTTCATTGTTTGGGAACCATTTATACAATACCAGATACAAATACTGATATTCATCCCTGACATCCTATATTTTATGTCAGACACAAGGACAGTTATGGACACTAATATAACTTAACTATAATGGGGGCAAATTGGTTTCAATTAAGGTATCCAACAGTTGATGGATACCCTAATGGAAACTAAACCGACCCAAATATAAATGGATGCTTATGATGGATTTTACATCCGTTATGTGACAAATAAAATTTAGCAACAAAACTGCTGGTGGTTTTGATGCTGTATTCCTGTAGTGATGGATGTTCTGGTGCCATATTCCTGTACTGATGATGGTTCTTGGGCCGTATTTATGTATTGATGGTGGTTCTTGTATCGTATTACTGTTCTAATGGTGGTTCTGGAGATGTATTTATGTAGTAATGCTTATTCTGGTGCTGTATTCATATACTACTGATGGCTCTGGTGATGTATTCATGTAGTGATTATAGTTTTGATACTGTATTCATCACCAGAACCATCATCAATAAAATGAATCCAAAACTAAAATCATCATCATTACATAAAAAGAAAACAAGTGCCATCAATACTACATAAATACAGCACCAGAACTATAATAATTAAATAAATAGGTCACTAAAACTACCATCAGTACATGAATATGGCACCACAACCACCATCAGTACTTTAAGTCACCAGAATCTCAATCAGTACATGAATACATCACGAGAACTATCGTCAGTAAATAAATACAACACCAGTACATACAGTACAGACAAAAAGTTTGGACACACCTTCTCATTCAAAGATTTTTCTGTATTTTCATAACTATGAAAATTGTACATTCACATTGAAGGCATCAAAGCTATGAATTAACACATATGGAATTATATACTTAACAAAAAAGTGTGAAACAACTGAAAATGTCTTATATTCTAGGTTCTTCAAAGTAGCCACCTTTTGCTTTGATTACTGCTTTGCACACTCTTGGCATTCTCTTGATGAGCTTCAAGGGGTAGTCACCGGAAATGTTTTTCACTTCATAGGTGTGCCCCGTCAGGTTTAATGCTGGCATGAGAAGGGGGACCTTAAACGGAGTTTTAAAGGGAATCTTTCAACCCCTGGGACTTTTTTACCTATTAATAAGGGCATACAGGTAATAGAATTGTTAAAATATTCATACTTGTATGCCCATATCTGCAGTCTTGATTTGCAGAAATCGTCTTTTATTGTTATTGTAATGAATTCTTTCATGCTCCAGGGCATGCGGTGCTTGGAAGAAAACTCAACTTCCAGTCTTCATTTGAATATCATCCCCTTCCCATCAGTGAGACAGTGAACATTTCCCTGAGACAGCGGATTCAAAATTTCACACACAGACAATTCTTGACTGGCCCAGCCAGAGCCTGACCTAAACTAAATTGAGCATCTCTGGAGAGACCTGAAAATGGCTGTCCACCAACGTTCACCTTCCAACCTGATGGAACTGGAGAGAATCTGCAAGGAAGAATGGCAGAACATCCCCAAATCCAGGTGTGAAAAATTTGTTACATCATTCCCAAGTAGACTCATGGCTGTACTAGCTCAAAAGGGTGCTTCTACTCAATACTGAGCAAAGAGTCTGAATACTTAAGACCATTTGATATTTCAGTTTTTCTTTTTTAATAAATTTGCACAAATTTCTACATTTCTGGGTTTTTTTCAGTAAAGATGGGGTGAAGAGTGTACATTAATGAGAAAAAAAATGAATTTTTTTGAATTTACCAAATGGCTGCAATGAAACAGAGTGAAAAATGTTAAAGGGAATCTGTCACCCCATTTTTGCCATATCAACTAAAGATATGGCTGAATACAGCGTCCCATAACAAAGCCATCTGTCTTTTCCTTATATACTGATACCCCCGTTTTCATATAAAAATACCTTAGTAAAGTTGGTATTTTGGGCTGCCAATCAGGGCGGTCAGGTCAGGAAGGCGGCGGTTATTCGCTTCCCCCAACCCTCCTCAATTCTTGGCGTACGTAGCTTTTTTTTTTCTTGTCCGTTGTCTTTCCGCGCTTGCGCTGTGTAAAAGTCCCTCGCGCGTGCGCAGTGCTGTTTTCCCAACAGTGGGCCAGCACACTATCACTACCGCGCAAGCTCAAGTAATTTCTGGCACTTCACTTGACCCGGAAGTCGTCCAGTGATTGCTGATGACTTCCGGGCCAAGGAAAGTCAGGAAGTCTGACGCATGCGCAGTAATGTTTGACTGCTTTGCCCACTGCTGGGCAAATAAGACTGCGCAAGCGCGGGGGCCCTGCAGAAAACTTACGCTGTCTGTGATATTCACAGACAGCGTTACGTGACAGAAGTAGAGGAGCGGGGGGTTGGGGGAAGTGAATAACCGCCGCCTTCCTGACCTGACCGCCATGATTGACACCACAAAAACGAAGTTTACAAAGGTATTTATATATGAAAACGGGGGTATCAGAATATAAGGAAAAGACAGATGGCTTTGTTATGGGACGCTGTATTCAGCCATATCTTTATCTAATATGGCAATTTTGGGGTGACAGATTCCCTTTAAGGGGTCTGAATACTTTCCGTACTCACTGTATATGTGAGCGTCTAGCGTAAACATTTTTTTATTTAGAACAGAAAAAAAGAATCTAGAAAGTAAAAGATAGAATAAAAAGAGCATAAACATTTGGTAAAATAAAAAAGTAAATTTACTTAATGGACGTAAAAAAAATTACTGAGCACCCACAACTATCTGACACTAGCCCTGACTAAATTCAGTAAAAAATACTGTAGTAGATGCTGATTACTACAGTATATTTTTACTGTACGTAATTTAGTCTTATCAACTAATCTAATTTGTTTTTTATTCTTTGCTCACACAAAAAAAAAAAAGTAACAACCGGAGGCCGATCAGTGATGTGTGTCAGTGATCAGCGCTCGATGGCTGTAGGACGCCGGTATGGAGGTAATTCTTTTTTTAATCGCTATCTGACAATAACACTGACTAATTTCAGTCAAAAATGCTGTAGTAGACACTGATTACTATATTCCTGGTAAGGTCAGATTGCATCTGTGCACTCTTATTGGTGTGATCAACGTCATCGTCAGATCGTATCCAATCAGAGCTTGACCTGGTCATGCTGTCATTGCTAAGTGCCAGCCTATGATCTTAGCTGTTACAGCATCCAGAGACGGACTGTGACTGATATTCGGCCTTGGCGTTTGAAATCACAGAGGCCCACGCTGTTCTTGCCTCTGAGCCCCAGATGGGGATATATTACTAATATTACCCTGTCTAGAGGAAATCAAGATTTATTACAAGACCAATATTTCTAATAATACCATTAATATTGCTATATAAGTTTAATTATATCAAAATAATAGTTTTGCAATATTACAGACAAATACCAACAAACCATAACCAAATATTACCAGCATATACAGTTATAATATCACCATACTGATCGTTCAAGGGGTTGAGGTTAAAGTCTATGTAACTTTAGACTTCTGAATCCTCATAGTGCACACTGTGAGGATTCTCCGGTTCTGGCATTGAGAGCGAGCCGTCATGGCTTTAATTTCACTTGTATTGAGCAAGGCCATGCACATCTAGTCAGCACGTGACCGCATTTATGCAAATCACATACTTGCTGTAAAATAATCGGGCAAAACTACAGTAGGTGCAAGAGTTGCAATCGCACTGTTGTCCTGGAGCCTGGGGGGTATTAAAGACTTGCAATAAATGGGGGCTCCATTAGAGATTTTGCTTTTTTGCCCAGGAGAGGTGACCTATCAGGACAGGGACCCAACTTTGAAGGACACCTTGACATGGCAGTTGGGCTCACATATTTTGGCCAATCTATGTACTAAGCACCTTCTTTTTTACTGTATTTTTCATAGCAGTTTAGCAGATGAATATTTCATATATACAAGTGTGTCTCACTAAATTAGAATATCATCAAAAAGTTCAAATTTATTTCAGTTCTTCATTACAAAAAGTGAAACTCGTGTATTATATAGAGTCATTACAAACAGAGTGATCTATTTCAAGTGTTTATTTCTGTTAATGTTGATGATTATGGCTTACGGCCAATTAAAACCCAAATATCATTATCTCAGTAAATTAGAACAATTAACAAAAAACACCTGCAAAGGCTTCCTAAGTGTTTAAAAAGGTCCGTTAGTCTGATTCAGTAGGCTCCACAATCATGGGGAATACTGCTGGTTTGACTGATGTCCAGAAGGCAGTCATTAACACACTCCACAAGGAGGGTAAACCACAAAAGGTCATTGCTAAAGAATCTGGCTGTTCACAGAGTCCTGTATCAAAGCATATCAATGGAATGTTAAGTGGAAGGAAAAAGTGTGGAAGAAAAAAGGTGCACAAGCAACCGGGATAACCACAGCCATGAAAGGATTGTTAAGAAAAGGCCATTCAAAAATTTAGAGGAGATTCACAAGGAGTGGACTGCTGCTGCTGGAGTCATTACTTCAAGAGCCACCACACACAGACGTATCCAGGACATGGGCTACAAGTGTCACACTCCTTGTGTCAAGCCACTCATGAGTCATGACCAATAGACAACGCCAGAAGTGTCTTATCTGCGCCAAGGAGAAAAAGAACTGGACTGTTGCTCATTTGTCCAAGGTGTTGTTTTCAGATTAAAGTAAATTTTGCATTTCATTTGGAAATCAAGGTCCCAGAGTCTGGAGGAAGAGTGGAGAGGCCACAATCCAAGCTGCTTAAGCTCTAATGTAAAGTTTCTACAATCAGTGATGGTTTGGGGAGCCATGTCATCTGCTGGTGTACAGTCATGGCCAAAAGTTTTGAGAATGACACAAATATTAATTTTTACAGTCTACTGCTTCACTTTTTCTAATGGCAATTTGCATATACTCCAGAATGTTATAAAGAGTGATCAGCTTAGCAGCAATTACTTGCAAAGTCAATATTTGGCTAGAAAATGAACTTTATCCCCCAAAACACATTTCAATATCATTGCAGCCCTGCCTTAAAAGGACCAGATAACCTCTTTTCAGTGATTGCTCCATTAACACAGGTGTGGGTGTTGATGAGGACATGGCTGGAGATCAATCTGTCATGATTAAGTAAGTGACACCACTGGACACTTTAAAAGGAGGCTGGTGCTTAGCATCATTGTTTCTCTTCTGTTAACCATGGTTATCTCTAAAGAAACACGTGCAGTCATCATTGCAATGCACAAAAATGGCCTAACAGGGAAGAGTATCGCAGCTAGAAAGATTGCACCTCAGTCAACAATCTATCGCATCATCAAGAACTTCAAGGAGAGAGGTTCCATTGTTGCCAAAAAGGCTCCAGGGCGCCAAAGAAAGACCAGCAAGCACCAGGACCGTCTCTTAAAAGTGTTTCAGCTGCGGGATCGGGCTACCAGCAGTGCAGAGCTTGCTCAGGAATGGCAGCAGGCAGGTGTGAGTGCATCTGCACGCACTGTGAGGCGGAGACTCTTGGAGCAAGGTGTAATGTATGTAGTACAGTTCATATAGCGTCTTGTGCTTGGGTGCGATGAAAATACATGAGACACAGGTTTGATATAGAAAGTCTTGTATTACTTCATACAAGTTGGCAAAAATAGTCACACAGTTTGCAGACACAGAAGCAGGAGACACAGCAGGCCAGAGTAATCTAAGCTCAGCAATCACTCTCCACAACAGGTTCAGGATCTTCTTCTCTGTTACCGTAAGTCCATGCAAACGTGAGTCTTTCAAAGAGCAGGGTTCAGAGTCCACAAGTGCTTCAGAGTTCCTCAGTAGGAATAGCTGGAGTACAAGGTCCAAGGCTTTAGGAGTCAGGTCACAGGTTCACTGCAGGCTAGATTCTGAAGCACTGATTGCTCAGCTGTGGCTGCTTAAGAAGCAAAAGGAGAGAATCAGGGCGGGAACATGCAAGCTGGAAACTCCATTTTGACTGAGGGCAAGATAGCTGCAGCAAGACAGAAAGTAAAATGGCTGACGAACAAACTGAGTTTCAGGAACATGTACACAGAACCTTACATTACTCCCCCCTTAGGGACAACCTCCGGATGACCTCAGGCCAGGCTTGTGTGGGTACCTCTGATGAAACTGACGGAGCAAGCGAGGAGCATTAACATTATTGACTGGTTCCCATGAGTTGTCCTCCACTGGGTAGCCCTACCATTTAAATCAGATATTGTAACTGATTTCTATACAACCTGGAATCTAAAATCCTTTCCACCACAAATTCTTCCTGACCATCGACTAGCACTGGGTCAGGGCAAGGAGAAGAACGTCCAGGAAACGTATTGGGTGTCGCAGCCTTTAGTAGGGATACATGAAAGACAGGGTGAATTCTCATAGTTCTGGGCAGTTGAAGACGACAAGCAACGGCACTTATAATTTTACTGATTTTATAGGGTCCAATGTACTTATGTCCCAACTTAGACGATGGAATCCTTAACTTAAGATTTCTGGTTGACAGCCAGACCAAGTCTCCTACCTTGAAAGCTGGTGCAGGTTTACGAAATTTATCTGCTGCTTTCTTGTACCTTTCCTGAGCCGATTCCAGATTCTCCTTTAGAAGATCCATATTCTTCTGTAAAGACGTGATTCTTTCAGCCACTGCTGGTAAAGGCGTTTCTATGGGAAATCGTGGTAGAATGTTAGGATGATAACCTAGATTAGAGTAAAAAGGAGACTGCTTAGTGGAGGCACTCTGAGAGTTGTTATACGAGAACTCAGCTAATGGAAGTAGATCCACCCAATCATCCTGTAGGTGGCAGATAAAGCAGCGGAGATACTGCTCCAGGGTTTGATTGGTTCGTTCGGTCTGTCCATTAGTCTGGGATGAAAAGCAGAAGAAAGGTTTACTTTAATGTCCAATGCTGCACAGAAATTTTGCCAAAACCTAGAAGTGAATTGCACCCCTCGATCCGAAATAACCTCATCCGGTACTCCATGTAAGCGAAACACATCTTTAATCATCAAATCTGATGTCTGTTTTGCAGTGGGTAAGTCGACACAAGGGATAAAATGAGCTGCCTTTGTTAGACGGTCAACCACCACTAGAATGGTGTTCTTCCCTTGAGAGGTTGGTAACTCCACAATGAAGTCCATAGAAATGGATCCCCACGGGCGGGACGGGGTGGGAAGAGGCTGTAACAGACCAGTTGGTGAGGAGCGAGGTGTTTTGCATCTTGCACAGACTTCACATGAAGTGACATAGTTTAAAACATCCTTCCTGCAAGTGGGCCACCAAAAGAAACGAGAGAGAAATTCCTGTGTCTTTAGAATTCCTCTATGCCCAGCTATCTTGGAATCGTGAATGAGTTGCAATACTCTCAATCTGACTGTTTCAGGAATATACAGGCGTTGTCCCTGAATCCACACACCATTCTTAAAGACAAGACTTACGTCCCTTGGGGGTTGTGCCAAAAAGGAATCCGCATGGTATGCTTCCTTGATGTCCTTAAGTAGGTCTTGATTATGAATTACTCCTAGGAATCTAGAGTCAGGAAGAATAGTCTTAGGAGGAGTAATTGGACGTGTCTGCTGAGTAAATCCTAGAGAGTGCATCAGCCTTTCCATTGCGCGATCCTGGTCTATAAGAAATGATAAAATTAAATTGGTTTAAGAAAAGATTCCAGCGAGCCTGGCGAGGAGTCAGGCACTTAGCCGACCTGATAAACTCAAGGTTACGATGATCTGTCAGGACGACTATTTGCTGTGCAGCTCCTTGAAGAAGGTGTCTCCATTCTTTGAAGGCGGCAATAATGGCCAACAACTCTCTATTGCCCACTTCGTAGTTTCTCTCAGCCGAAGACAACTGCTGGGAAAAGAAGGCACAGGGATGCAAGACATTCTTCTCACCTGTTCTCTGAGAGAGTATAGCTCCAACGGCACAGTCTGAAGCATCCACCTCTATTATGAAGGCAAGCTCGGGGTTGGGATGTACTAGGATAGGTGCAGTGGTAAATTTATCTTTTAGACGGGAAAATGCTTCCTGGGCTTGGGGAGTCCAGGAGAACCTAGACTCTTTCCGGGTAAGTTGGGTGATAGGTGACACTACCTCAGAGAAATTTCTAATGAAACGTCTATAGAAGTTGGAAAACCCGATGAAGCGCTGTACCTCCTTCACATTTCTAGGACTTGGCCAATCCTTGATGGCTTGGGTTTTGCTTCCATCCATACTAATTCCTTGTGTAGACAGTACATACCCCAGAAATTGAATTTCGGTCCTATGGAATTCACACTTTTCAAGTTTGATGTAAAGATGATTTTGTCTTAGACGTTCCAAGACCATTCTCACATGTCCATGATGTTCCTCTGTGGAGTTAGAAAAAATTAGAATATCATCCAAATAAATTACCACGAATGTATCTAGGAGATCCCTGAAGATGTCATTCACCAAGTGTTGGAAAGTGGCTGGGGCGGTACTCAGACCAAAAGGCATAACTAGATATTCAAAGTGTCCATAGCGTGACCTGAATGCAGTCTTCCATTCATCCCCAGGTCTAATACGGACTAAGTTATAGGCCCCACGAAGATCTAGTTTAGAGAAAATTTTGGCATGTCGCACTCTCTCCAATAACTCAGGGATTAAAGGCAATGGATAACGGTTTCTAATAGTAACCTTATTGAGTTCCCTATAGTCTACGCATGGTCTCAGAGATCCATCTTTCTTCTTTACAAAGAAGATGGGTGCACCTGCAGGAGATGAAGAGGGGCGTATGAAGCCCTTGGCTAGATTTTCGTCTATGTAATCCTTTAAAGCCTTTAGCTCGGGCCCCGCCAGGGGTAGATCTTACCAAAAGGTATCTCTGCTCCAGGCAATAATTCAATTGGACAATCATATGGACGGTGAGGAGGAAGCTGGTCAGCGTTCTTCTTGTCACATAAATCCACATAGTCCTGGTATACAGCTGGTAGTTCAGGGACTGACATGGTTCCTTTAGGAACAGAGCAAGCTGAAACTTTTGGACTCATCTGTTTCTCTGGAAAGTGTAATTCCTTGGTCTCCCAGTTAATGGTAGGATTCTGAGCCTGCAGCCATGGTAGCCCTAGAATAATGGGAAAGTGGGGAGAAGAGATAAGCATAAAGGACAGTTTCTCTTGATGATCTTTACCCATAAGAACCCTCAAAGGCTCTGTTTCCTGATCCACTGGTCCAGAGGTCAGCAGGGAGCCATCCACAGTTTCCATCTGTACTGGAGTAGCCTTCTTCACTGAACGTATCCCCTGTTTCAGAGCAAAGGAGACATCCATAAAATTTCCACTTGCCCCTGAGTCGATCATAGCAGAGCTAGACACCCAAGCTGAGTCAACCCAGAGTTTGATGGAAAGAAAGCAATAAGAATTGTTTTTCTTACAACTCAGCTGGGACACCGCTGAGGAAACTTGAAAAATGGCAGCGTTTACACAGTCAACGTCCTCAGAGGTAACGGAGTTTAAGTCCGAGAAATCAAGATCTGTTGCTGCAGATCTCTCTGGAGCCTGAGGCTCGGACCTGACAGATCCCCTCTCGCAACACTCACAATGAATGAGTGCTGCAGTAGTCTTACGAGAACGGCTGGGGCAGTTTATAATGAAGTGCCCTGACTTACCACAATAGAAACATAGATTTTCCTTAAAACGATGTTCCTTGCGTGCATCACTAACCCGTCGTTGTAAAGAGTCTACCTGCATGGGTTCAGGTTCCCGTGTAATCCTACTCAAAGGTTCCTTAGCTGGAGAGGAAGGTAGGAAAAGGTTAGTGCGATTGCTTTCGAACCATCTCTCTTGCCTGCGTTCAGTCAGACGAGTATCAATACGGATGCAGTAGTTAATAAAGTCACCTAACGCAGTGGGAGGGTAGGCACGAGCAAGTTCATCCTTAATCAGTGGAGATAACCCCTTTCGAAAAATAGATTTTTTGGCGGAACTGTCCCAGGTGGTATCAAGGGCCCATCTCCTGAAATCCAAGGCATATTCAGCTACCGAGTGCTTACCTTGGCGCAAAGCTAACATGGCTGCTTCAGCTGTTGCACCTCGATTGGGGTCATCAAACACCTGCCCCATGGCTGAAATAAAAGCATCAAGGTGATTCAAACAATCATCCTCAGTCTCAATCAGAGGGTTTGCCCACATCAAAGCCTTGTTGGTAAGCAACATAATTATAGTAAGCACCTTAGATCGTTCAGTGGGAAATTGTGAAGCATGTGCAGAAAAAAAAAAGATTGCATTGATTAATAAATCCCCTGAATTTCTCACGTTCACCGCCAAAACGAAAAGGGGGCAACTTGGGAATCCCAGAACTCGGGGCTACGGCAGGAGCCTGGACTCGCTCTTCTAGAACCTCAATCCTGGCTCGCAAATCCTGGGCAGTCTGTCCAAACACTTGCAAATTGTGATTAGTGAGGTCCTGTAGGCTTGAAAAACGGGTCTTTATATTCTGCAAATCTGCAAGGATATTATCAGTCACTCCGCAAAGTTCCTTTATGCGGGCCTCCATTTTCCAGATCTTTTAAGACAGGAGTACTGGAAGAAGAGGAGAGGAGAAAAAAAAACCAATAGTATTTACCTGTGGTAACACTGCAAAGAGAAAAAAAATTAAGGGAACTGCTCACCTGGAATGGTTGTGAGAAGTCACAACCACTATCATCACAGAAAGTTCACCCGGACATCTGATATCCACAGTTACAGCAGACAAAAAAGAGAAAAGAGAAAAAAAAAAAAACAATAGTGTTTACCTGTGGTAACACTGCAGAAAAAAAAAACACTTAAGGGAATTGCTCACCTGGAATGGTTGTGAGAAGTCACAACCACTGTCATCACAGAAAGTACAACCGGACATCCGATATCCACAGTTACAGCAGACACAGCCTCTCCAGACCCAGCAGACACCAACGTCCTGGCTTCAGAATCTTGTAATGTATGTAGTACAGTTCATATAGCGTCTTGTGCTTGGGTGCGATGAAAATACATGAGACACAGGTTTGATATAGAAAGTCTTGTATTACTTCATACAAGTTGGCAAAAATAGTCACACAGTTTGCAGACACAGAAGCAGGAGACACAGCAGGCCAGAGTAATCTAAGCTCAGCAATCACTCTCCACAACAGGTTCAGGATCTTCTTCTGTTACCGTAAGTCCATGCAAACGTGAGTCTTTCAAAGAGCAGGGTTCAGAGTCCACAAGTGCTTCAGAGTTCCTCAGTAGGAATAGCTGGAGTACAAGGTCCAAGGCTTTAGGAGTCAGGTCACAGGTTCACTGCAGGCTAGATTCTGAAGCACTGATTGCTCAGCTGTGGCTGCTTAAGAAGCAAAAGGAGAGAATCAGGGCGGGAACATGCAAGCTGGAAACTCCATTTTGACTGAGGGCAAGATAGCTGCAGCAAGACAGAAAGTAAAATGGCTGACGAACAAACTGAGTTTCAGGAACATGTACACAGAACCTTACACAAGGCCTGGTCTCAAGGAGGGCAGCAAAGAAGCCACTTCTCTCCAGAAAAAACATCATGGACAGACTGATATTCTGCAAAAGGTACAGGCAGTGGACTGCTGGGGACTGGGGTAAAGCTATTTTCTCTGATGAATCCCCTTCTCGATTGTTTGGGACATCAGGAAAACGCCTCATTCGGAGTAGACAAGGTGAGCGCTACCACCAGTCTTGTCTCATGCCAACTGTTAAGCATCCTGAAACCATTCATGTGTGGGGTTGCTTCTCAGCCAAGGGAATCAGCTCTCTCACAGTCTTGCCTAAAAACACAGCCATGAATAAAGAATGGTACCAGAATGTCCTCCAAGAGCAACTTCTCCCAACCCTCCAAGAGCAGTTTGGCGATCAACAATGCCTTTTCCAGCATGATGGAGCACCTTGCCATAAAGCAAAGGTGATAACTAAATGGCTCAGGGAACAAAACATTTGGGTCCATGGCCTGGAAACTCCCCAGATCTTAATCTCATTGAGAACTTGTGGTCAATCATCAAGAGACGGGTGGACACACAAAAACCTAAAAATTCTGACAAAATGAAAGCATTGATTGTGCAAGAATGGACTGCTATCAGTCAGGATTTGGTCCAGAAGTTGATTGAGAGCATGCCAGGGAGAATTGCAGAGGTCCTGAAGAAGAAGGGTCAACACTGCAAATATTGACTTGCTGCATTAACTCATTCTAACTGTCAATATAAGCTTTTGTTACTCATATGTTTGCAATTATTATATTTCTGTCTGTGATAAAAACATCTGTCAAACACACATAAAAACCAGAGGGCAGCAGATCATGTGAAAATATAATATTTGTGTCATTCTCAAAACTTTTGGCCATGACTGTAGGTCCACTGTGTTTTATCAAGACGAAAGTCAGCGCAGCCATCTACATGGAAATTTTAGAGCACTTTATGCTTCCCTTTGCCAACAAGCTTTTTGGAGAACGAAATTTCATTCTCCAGCAGGAACTGGCACCTGTCCACACTGCCAAAGGTACCAATACCTGGTTTAAAAGCAACAGTATCACTGTGCTTGATTGGCCAGCAAACTCACCTGACCTTAACGCCATTGTCAAGAGGAAGATGAGAGACACCAGACCCAACAATGCAGATGAGCTGAAGGCTGCTATCAATGCAACCTGGGCTTCTATAACACCTCAGCAGTGCCACAGGCTGATCGCCTCCATGCCACACCTCATTGATGCAGTAATTGATGCAAAAGTAACCCCGACCAAGTATTGAGTGCATTTACTAAACATACATTTCAGTAGGCCAACATTTCAGACTTTAAAATCATTTTTCAAGGTGGTGTTAAAAAGTTTTCTAATTTACTGAGATAATGAATTTTGGGTTTTCATTGGCTGTAAGCCATAATCAACATTAACAAAAATAAACACTTGAAATAGATAACTGTGTGCAATGACTCTATATAATGAGTTTTACTTTTTGTATTGAAAAACTGAAATAAATTAACTTTTTGATGATATTCTAATATAGTGAGAAGCACTTGTACACTATATAGAGCTTTTTTTCCTTTTTGCCCATTTTCTATGGAAGTAATGCAGTTTTAATGTTCTTGAGTAATCATTCTTGGTAATTCATGGTGCAACCTTTACAGTTTTTCAAGTTACCCAGTTGGTCCTGTCCTCGGCAGGTCGCAGAAAAAGGGATGCCCATGGCCTGCTTGGGAAGGTAATCAAGCCCAGATACTTTGTGCTGTGTCACAACTGCTAACAATGTGGGAGTCTTGAGGATGCAGATCCTAATAACAATGTAGCGACAAAGCAGCCCAAGACCAGACAGGCCCTTCTAGCATTTGCCAGAAATGCCAGATGGCCAGTCCAGCCCTGCATGGTGCATCTGAATCACTGGAAAATAACTCGCCTAACAGCGGACAGAAAACTAGTACTGCTGCTGCAGTCGACCAAGAGGCTTGTGAAACATCTGATTCACTGGATAGTGGATAGAGGCAAATGTGGACTGCTGCTGCAATTGACAATAAGGTATATGGTACGTCTGACTCACTTGATAGTGGGGAGACTACTAGTACCGCTGCTGTCATGGTCCTCAACACTTAAGACTGACTCATCACCGTGGATGAAAACCTGGGAGAAGAGGGAATAGGGAAAAACACACCGGACCTGACGTCGAGGTCTGGATACCTGACAACATTAGGCAGGAAAGCAGTGTCCAAAAATGTCCACGTCATGAAATATGTCCTTAAGGGCCTGTGCACACGTTGCGGATTCCTAGCGAAACCGCATACACAATACAACTCATTATGACCTATGAGATTCCGCAATGCTGTGCACATGCTGCGGGTTTTTCCGCGGCGGAATTGCATTGCGGGAGAATCCGCGGCGGAATCGCTTTGCGAGAGAATCCGCAGCATGCTCATTCTTTTTTGCGGAACCGCGGCGATTCCGCCGCCATAGGAATGCATTGAACCAATTACTTTCCGCATGTGGCTGTGCCCACCATGCGCAAAGTAAGCGGTTCATGTGCGGATGGTACCCAGGGTCTGGAGGAGAGGAGACTCTCCTCCAGGCCCTGGGTACCATATCCATGTAAAAACAATAATTAAAATAAAAAATAATGGATTTTCTCACCTTCCGGCGTCCCCCGCAGCTTTCCCGCCTCTCAGCAACGCTCCCGTTCCCAAGAGTCCTTTGCGAGATCACTCAGATGACGTATCGGTCTCGCGTGATGCTACGTCATCGGGGTGATTGTCGCAAAGGACTCCTGGGAACGGGATTGGCCGGGAGCGTCGCTGAGAGGCGGGAAAGCTGCGGGGGCCGCCGGAAGGTGAGAATATCACTATTTTTTATTATTTTTACATTAGATCTTTTTACTATTGATGCGACATAGGCGGCATCAATAGTAAAAAGTTGGTCACACTTGTCAAACACTTGTTTGACTCGTGTGACCAACCTGTCAGATCGCTTGTAAAACGCTAGCATTCTGCAAGCTAATTACGCTTGCAAAACGCTAGTTTTTAGCGGGAATACGCATACCTATAATATGCGTATTTCCCGCGGCAGGGCGGTGCGGAATTGCCGCGGAAATTTCCATGGCAATTCCGCAACGTGTGCACATAGCCTTAATGTGTTCTGTCACACCATATTACTTTATATTTTTTAATTTCTTTTAGTCAGCCAGGAACCGGCCCTCACACAAAGGCTGGCATCACACTTCCGTAGAATACGAGCGAGTGCTATGAGAGAAAACATTGCATAGCACTCGGCCCAGTGTTAATCTATGGGGCAGCTCACATCACCGTTTATTTTCTCGGGCGTATTCAGCGTGCGTGTAAAATCGCAGCATGCTGCGATTGGCACCGAGACTCGGCTGAGACTCGCCAATGCAAGCCTATGAGTGCGAGAAAAAATAAATCGCACAGCACTCGGACCATGCGAGTGCTGTCGGATTTTTTACACACTGGTGTCCTTTGAAAAGTCGGCAATTCGTGTGCCGCATACAGTAAAATCACATTGACAGGTTAGAATAGAATAGATAGATATATATACATAGATACTGTATATAGATGTCAGTGACACACGCATATAGTGGGGGAAATAAGTATTTGATTACTTTCTGATTTTGTAAGTTTGTTCACTGACAAAGACATGAACAGTCTATAATTTTAAGGGTAGGTTAATTTTAACATTGAGAGATAGAATATCAAAAATAAAATCAAGAAAATCACATAGTATAAATTATATAAATTTATTTGCATTTTGCAGTGAAAAATAAGTATTTGATCCCCCTGGCAAACAAGACTTAATACTTGGTGGCAAAACCCTTGTTGGCAATCACAGCAGTCGCTTTTTGTAGTTGATGATGAGGTTTGTGCACATGTCAGGAGGAATTTTGGTCCACTCTTCTTTGCAGATCATCTCTAAATCATTAAGATTTTGAGGTTGTCGCTTGTCAACTCGGAGCTTCAATTCTCTACATACGTTTTCTATGGGATTAAGGTCTGGAGACTGGCTAGGCCACTTAATGACCTTGATGTGCTTCTTTTTGAGCCACTCCTTTGTTGCCTTGGCTCTATGTTTTGGGTCATTGTCTTGCTGGAAGACTCAGCCACAATCCACTTTCAACGTACTGGCGGAGGGAGGGAAGGAGGCTGTCACTCAGGATGTTACGGTACATGGCTCCATCCATTCTTCCATTGATGTGGTGAACTAGTCCTGTGCCCTTAGCAGAGAAATATCCCCAAAACATAATGTTTCCACCTCCATTATTGACAGTGGGGACAGTGTTCTTTGGGTCATAGGCAGCATTTCTCTTCCTCCAAACACGGCAAGTTGATTTATTGCCAAAAACGTAAATTTTTGCCTCATCCCACCACAGCACCTTCTCCCAATCACTCACAGAATCATACAGGTGTTCATTAGCAAACTTCAGACGGGCCTGCACATGTGCCTTCTTGAGCAGGGGGACCTTGCGGGCACAGCAGGTTTTTAAACCTTTATGGCGTAATGTGTTAGTATTGGTTTTCTTGGTGACTGTTTCCAGCTGCATTGAGATCATTAACAAGATCCCCCTATGTAGTTTTAGGCTGATCTCTCACCTTCCTCATGATCAAGGATATTTTGTATGGTGCCCTAGATCGATGTCGATTAACAGTCATTTTTGTATTTCTTCCATTTTCTTACTATTGTACCAAAACTTGTCTCCTTCTCACCCAGCGTCTTACTTATGGTGTTATAGCCCATTCCAGCTTTGTGCAGGCCTATGATCTTGTCCCTAACATCCTTATAAAGCTCTTTGGTCTTGCCCATGTTGTAGAGGTTAGAGTCTGACTGATTAATGGAGTCTGTGGACAGGAGTCTTTTATAAAGGTGACTATGTAAGACGGCTGACTATAATGCAGGTAACAAGTTGATTAGGAGCATCTTACTGGTCTGTAGGAGTCAGAACTCTTAATGGTTGGTAGTGGATCAAATACTTATATCTCACTGCAAAATGCAAATAAATTTATATAATTTATACAATGTCATTTTCTGGATTTTATTTTTGATATTATACATAATACATAATATATATAATATATATATATATATATATATATATATATATATATATATACACACATACAGTGCAGACCAAAAGTTTGGACACACCTTCTCATTCAATGATTTTTCTGTATTTTCATGACTGTGAAAATTGTAGAATCACACTGAAGGCATCAAAACTATGAATTAACACATGTGGAATTATACATTACACTTTACAAAAAAGTGTGAAGCAACTGAAAATATGTCTTATATTCTAGGTTCTTCAAAGTAGCCACCTTTTGCTTTGATTACTGCTTTGCACGCAGAAAAGGTGAACGGATGGACTCTACATGCCTGGTTCCCACCGTGAAGCATGGAGGAGGTGGTGTGATGGTGTGGGGGTGCTTTGCTGGTGACACTGTTGGGGATTTATTCAAAATCGAAGGCACACTGAACCAGCATGGCTACCACAGCATCTTGTAGCAGCATGCTATTCCATCCAGTTTGCGTTTAGTTGGACCATCATTTATTTTTCAACAGGGCAATGACCCCAAACACACCTCCAGGCTGTGTAAGGGCTATTTGACCAAGAAGGAGAGTGTTGGGGTGCTATGCCAGATGACCTGGCCTCCAGTCACCAGACCTGAACCCAATCGAGATGGTTTGGGGTGAGCTGGACCGCTCACCGCTTCAATTTTGAATAATCCCCAACAGTGTCACAAGCAAAGCACCCCAACACCATCAAACCACCTCCTCCATGCTTCACGGTGGGAAACAGGCATGTAGAGTCCATCCGATCACCTTTTCTGCGTGCAAAGCAGTAATCAAAGCAAAAGGTGGCTACTTTGAAGAACCTAGAATATAAGACATATTTTCAGTTGTTTCACACTTTTTTGTAAAGTGTAATGTATAATTCCACATGTTAATTCATAGTTTTGATGCCTTCAGTGTGATTCTACAATTTTCATAGTCATGAAAATACACAAGAATCTTTGAATGAGGTGTGTCCAAACTTTTGGTCTGTACTGTATATGTATTTATATTGCATCATAGATAGATACAAGAAAACCAGCAATTCAGCAGCCTCGTAGTGTAAAATCACAGCATGAGCCGACAGGATATAAGGGATAGATTAGATTACATACAGTAAATAAATATAGAATAGGTATACAGCTGTCAGTGACAAATACAGTTAGTACAGAGTGCATGAAGCTTACTGTACATCTATTTAATACAAGATTATTTTTTGTAAAAAAAATGGCATGGGCACCAGCGCAATTTTTGTAACCAGCAGAGGGAAAGCCGATGGCTGGGGGCCGATGTTTATAGCCTGGGAAGGGGGTATTACCCATGGAGCTTCCCAGGCTATTAATATCAGCTCACGGCTGTGTAATTGGCCTTTACTGGCTATTAAAATGGGGGACCCACAAAAAACAAATAACGTGGGGTCCTCATATAATTTATAACCAGCAAAGGCTATGCAGACAGCTGTGGGCTGATATTAATAGCCTAGGAAGGAGCCATGGATACTGGCCCCTGAGGCTAAAAACATCAGCTTTCAGCCACCCCAGAAAATTTGCATCTCTAAGATGTGCCAATTCTGTCACTTAGCCTCGCTCTTCCCATTTGCCCTGTAGCGGTGGCAAGTGGGGTGAAAGTTGGGGGGGTTTGATGTCACCTTTATATTGTCAGGTGACATCAAGCCCTGATGTTGATAACGGAGAAGCATCAATAAGATGCCCCAATTACTAACCCCATAGTCATATTGTAAAAAAACAGAACCCAGAAAAAAGTCCTATAATTGAAAGAAAGACTCCTTTAATATTCTTAATTAAACCATACTTACGACCTCGCATTCTCCCGATGTCCTCATCATCTGCAAAAGATGTAAAAAAAACAAACAATATTCCTCAACTTTCCGCAAAGATGCTTTTAATCCATTTGTCCCACGACGGGTCTATCTCTGCTACATCTAGATGGCAGGCTACATGGTTGCATAATGCGACCATGCAGCCTGTCATCCAGTGGACACTGAGTACCATGTGCTCAGTGTCTACCTGTGAACTGGTTTTCCCTGTATGAGGGCACCGTGAATGTGAGAAAGTTCTCCTGTTAGCGGTGCCACAACATGTCCTGCGAGTTCACAGCCAATGAACTCACTTCGCCTTTCTGACGTCAATGCAAGTGCCGTGGAAAAATGTCCCACAGTGCTCGCGCTGACGTCACATAGGTGAAGTGAGAAAATTGGCCGTGAACTTGCAGGACCTGTCTATCCTGTCACTCTGTAATTTTACTGTATGCGGCACATGAATTGCCGGCTTTTTTTTCTATTTATACAGATATGCTCAAAAGTTTACATACCCAGGCAGAATTTTTGCTTTCTTAGCCTTTTTTCAGAGAATATGAATGATAACACCAAAACTTTTTCTCCACTCATGGTTAGTGGTTGGGTGAAGCCATTTATTGTCAAACTACTGTGTTTTCTCTTTTGAAATCATGACAACCCAAAACATCCAAATGACCCTGATCAAAAGTTTACATACCCAATTTCTTAATACCATGTATGGCTCCCTCTTACATCAATGACAGCTTGAATTTTTTTGTGGTAGTTATGGATGAGGTTCTTTACTTTCTCAAATGGTAAAGCTGCCCACTCTTCTCCTCCAGTTCCTGTAAATACCTGGGCTGTTTAGCATGAAGTGCGCACTTGAGATCTCCCCAGAGTGGCTCAATCATATTGAGGTCAGGAGACTGAGATGGCCACTCCAGAACCTTTGCTGTAGCTAGTGACAGGTTGACTTAGCCATGTGTTTTGGATCATTGTCATGTTGGAACGTCCCATGCGCAGCAGTATTTGCTGATAGCGTGCTGCATTCATATTTCCTTCAACTTTGACCAAATTTCCTGTGCCTATGTAGCTCACACATCCCCAAAAACATCAGCAATCCACCTCCGTGCTTTACAGTAGGAATGGTGTTCCCTTCATCATAGGTCTTGTTGACATCTATCCAAATATCACATTTATGGTTGTTGCCAAAAAGTTCAATTTTGGTATCACACTAAATTACTTTGTTCCAGAAGTTTTGAGGCTTCTCTGTGCTGTTTTGAGTATTGTAGGCGAGATATTTTGTGGCATTTGAGCAGCAATGGCTTTCTTTTGGCGACTCGACCATGCAGCCCATTTTTCCTCAAGTGCCTCCTTATTGTGCAGTATTTCAGCTGATGTTGTGGGTTTTTCTTTGCATCACAATTTTCCTGGCAGATGTGGATGAAATTTTTGTTGGTCTTCCTGACCGTGGTTTTATTTTTACAGAGCGCCTGATTTTCCATTTGCTAATCACAGTTTGAATGCTGCTTACTGGCATTATCAATTCCTTGGATATCTTTTTGTATCCCTTTCCTGTTTTATACAGTTCAACAACCTTTTCCCGTAGATCCATTGACAATTCTTTTGCTTTCCCCATGACTCACAATCCAGAAACATCAGTGGCTGGATGAAAGATCCAAGAGTCTACCTAGATTCCAGAAACTCACTCAGCTTTTATGCACACACACTGATTACAAGCAAACAGGTCACAGTACTAGCAATTCAAACCCCCATTTGTGTCAACTTCTGTGTATGTTATTAGGCCAAAATCACCAGGGTATGTAAACCTTTGATCAGGGTCATTTGGATGTTTTGGGTTGTCGTTATGATTTAAAAAGAGAAAACACAGTAGTTTGACAATAAATGGGTTCAACCAACCACTAACCATGAGTGGAGAAAACGTTTCGGTGTTATTATTCATAATCTCTGAAAAATGGCCAAGAAAGCAAAACTTCTGCTGGGGTATGTAAACTTTTAAGCACAACTACACTGCTCAAAAAAATAAAGGGAACACTCAAATAACATCCTAGATCTGAATAAATGAAATATTCTCATTGAATACTTTGTTGTGTACAAAGATGAATGTGCTGACAACAAAATCACACAAAAATCATCAATGAAAATCAAATTTATTAACCAATGGAGGCCTGGATTTGGAGTCACACACAAAATTAAAGTGGAATGTAATGTCCTTAAAACAAGTCAAAATGATGCTCAGTAGTGTGTGTGGCCTCCACGTGCCTATATGACCTTCCTGTGACTGTATGACCTCCCTACAATGCCTGGGCATGCTCCTGATGTGGCGGCGGATGGTCTTCTGAGGGATCTCCTCCCAGACCTGGACTAAAGCATCTGCCAACTCCTGGACAGTCTGGTGCAACGTGATGTTGGTGGATGGAGCGAGACATGATGTCCCAGATGTGCTCAATCGGATTCACGTCTGGGGAACGGGCGGGCCAGTTCATAGCTTCAATGCCTTCATCTTGCAGGAACTGCTGACACACTCCAGCCACGAGGCCTGGCATTGTCCTGCATTATTAGGAACCCAGGGCCAACCGCACCAGCATATGGTCTCACAAGGGGTCTGAGGATCTCATCTCGGTACTTAATGGCAGTCAGGCTACCTCTGACGAGCACATGGAGGGCTGTGCGGCCCTCCAAATGCCACCCCATACTATTACTGACCCACTGCCAAACCGGTCATGCTGAAGGATGTTGCAGGCAGCAGATCGCTCTATACGGCATCTCCAGACTGTCCCATGTGCTCAGTGTGAACCTGCTTTAATCTGTGAAGAGCATAGCGCAACAATGGCGAATTTACCAATCCTGGTGTTCTGTGGCAA
This sequence comes from Oophaga sylvatica, assembly GCA_033576555.1. NCBI lineage: Eukaryota > Metazoa > Chordata > Amphibia > Anura > Dendrobatidae > Oophaga > Oophaga sylvatica. Next base: position 490,453,050 of record JARQOD010000005.1, read on the forward strand.
ATGCCAAGCGTCCTGCACGGTGTTGGGCTGTGAGCACAACCCCCATCTGTGGAAGTCAGGCACTCAGACCATCCTCATGGAATCGGTTTCTAACCGTTTGTGCAGACACATGCACATTTGTGGCCTGCTGGAGGTCATTTTGCAGGGCTCTGGCAGTGCTCCTCCTGTTCCTCCTTGCACAAAGGCGGAAGTAGTGGACCTGCTGCTGGGTTGTTGCCCTCTTACGGCCTCCTCCATGTCTCCTGGTGTACTGGCCTGTCTCCTGGAAGCGCCTCCAGCCTCTGGACACTATGCTGACAGACACAGCAAACCTTCTTGCTACAGCTCACATTGATGTGCCATCCTGGATGAACTGCCCTACCTGAGCCACCCTTGTGGGTTGTAGAGTCTATCTCATGCCACTACGAGTGTGAAAGCACAACCAACATTCAAAAGTAACCAAAATATCAGCCAGAAAGCATTGGTACGGAGATGTGGTCTGTGGTCCCCACCTTGAGTGTGTCTTGATAATTGCCAATAATTTCCATCTGTTGTCTATTCCATTTGCACAATAGCATATGAAATTGATTGTCAATCAGTGTTGCTTCCTAAGTGGACAGTTTGATTTCACAGAAGTTTGATTTACCTGGAGTTATATTCTGTTGTTTAAGTGTTCACTTAATTTTTTTGAGCAGTGTATATACAGTGGGTACAGAAAGTATTCAGACCCTTTCAAAGTTTTCACTCTTTGCTTCATTGCAGCCACTTGGTAAATTCAAAAAATGTTCATTTTTTCCCTCATTAATATACACTCGGCACCCCATCTTGATTGAGAAAAAAAACTGAAGAAATATAGAAATTTTTGCAAATTTATTAAAATAGAAAAACTGAAATATCACATGATCATAAGTATTCAGACCCTTTGCTCAGTATTGAGTAGAAGCACTATTGAGCTAGTACAGCTATGAGTCTTCTTGGGAATGATGTAACAAGTTTTTCACACCAGGATTTGGGGATCCTCTCCAGTTTTGTCAGGTTGGATGATGTACTTGGTAAACAGCCATTTTCAGGTCTCTACAGAGATGCTCAATTGGATTTAGGTCAGGGCTTTGGCTGGACCAGTCAAGAATGGTAACAGAGTTGGTCTGAAGCCACTCCTTTGTTATTTTAGCTGTGTACCTAAAGTCATTGTCTTGTTGGAAGGTGAACCTTCAGCAAAGTCTGAGGTCCAGAGCACTCTGGAAGAGGTTTTCATCCAGGATATCTTGTACTTGGCAGCATTCATGTTTCCTTCAATTGCAAACAGTCGTCCTGTCCCTGCAGCTGAAAAACACCCCCATAGCATGATGCTGCCACCACCATGTTTCACTGTTGGGATTGTATTGGGCAGGTGATGAGCAGTGCCTGGTTTTCTCCACACATACCGCTTAGAATAATCGCCAAAAAGTTCTATCTTCGTCTCATCAGACCAGAGAATCTTATTTCTCATAGTCTGGGAGTCCTTCATGTGTTGATTTTTTTTTAGCAAACTCTATGCGAGCTTTCATATGTCTGGCACTGAGGAGAGGCTTCCGTCGGGCTACTCTGCCATAAAGGCCCTACTGGTGGAGGGCTGCAGTGATAGTTGACTTTGTTGAACTTTCTCCCATGTCCCTAATACATCTGTGGAGCTCAGCCACAGTGATCTTGGTGTTCTTTACCTCTCTCACCAAGGCTCTTCTCCCACGATTGCTCAGTTTGGCTGGACGTCCAGGTCTAGGAAGACTTATAGTGGTCCCAAACTTCTTCCATTTAAGGATTATGGAGGCCACTGTGCTCTTAGGAACCTTGAGTACTGCAGAAATTATTTTGTAACCTTGGCCAGATGTGTGCCATTCCACAATTCTGTCTCCGTGCTCCTTGGCCAGTTCCTTTGACCTCATGATTCTCATTTGGTCTGACATCAACAGTGAGCTGTGAGGTCTTATATAGACAGGTGTGTGTCTTTACAAATCAAGTCCTATCAATTTAGTTAAACACAGCTGGACTCCAATGAAGGAGTAGAATGATCAAGGAGGATCACAAGGAAATGGAGAGCATGTGACTTAAATATGAGCGTCTGAGCAAAGGGTCTGAATAATTATGACCATGTGATATTTAAGTTTTACTTTAATTCCCTGGCAATTGAACCACCCCCATGTCATGCTGCTCCAGTATGTGGATGATCTTTTGTTGCGTGCACGGACGGAGCAGGAAGCCATAACTGCTACTGTTAGTCTTCTCAAGCATCTGGCAGATCTGAACTGTCGGGTTTCGGCCTCGAAACTTCAGTTGTCTTGCTCAAGTGATATTTTTGGGTTACAGTCTCCTTCAGGGTGTCAGATACCTCACAGAAGAAAGAAAAATAGCTGTCAGCTCCCTTCCTTTCCCAAAAAATGAAACTGAACTCCAGCATTTCCTTGGAATATGTACTTATTGCCGTCAGTGGATACCGGATGCATCCCGCATAATGTAAACCCTTTACAATGCCTTAAAAGACGGTATAATGAACTATAAGGAAAGATCACCGATTTGTATGGAAAGCCTTTGTCGTGCCTTCTCTGAATTAAAGCGGCTTATTGCTTCCGCCCCTGCCTTGGGCATCCCGGACTATACTCGACCGTTCCATTTGTAGGTGTCTGAGAATTAAGGACACGCTGCAGGGGTACTTACACAATCACATGGCAATAGGCAACAACCAGTGGGCTATTCGACCCATCTCGACCCAGTGGCCCGAGCATCACCAAGTTGCATGAGAGCAATTCACGCCACTCACTCGTTGCTTGACAAGACTGCAGACATAATTCTTGGACATGAAACGCATATTTTTGCCCCGCATGATATTGCAGCTATACTAACACCCCAAGAGCCAAGACATTTGACTGTACAACGACATTTACGGCTGCAGTGTTCACTCCTTTTCCCTATGTCAAGTTGCATCGCTGTGCTACAATCAACCCCGCTACTTTGCTGCCGGTCCCCAAGAGAGATGGCAGTGATGAGGATTATCTCCAAAATGATTGTTCCCAACTTCTGACTGAAGAAACAGCTACTCCGCCAAATGTCAGTGAGAATCCACTTCCGAATCCCGATCTGGTGTTGTACACGGATGGTTCAAGATATGCTGATGAGTTTGGAAGATTCCACACGGGATATGCGGTTACCACAGAGGACACTGTAGTGCACGCAGCTGCGCTCCCGCCATCAGTCAGCACAAGAAGCAGAACTTCAGACTCTGTCTACTGCATTATTTTGGTCAAAGACAGACGGGCTAATATATATATGGACTCACAGTATGCATTTGGTATTGCTCACGATTTTGGGGCTCTATGGGCCAATCGAGGGTTTATTACTACTGCAGGAACTCCAGTGAAAAATGCTGAAACTGTTAAAACCCTTATGGAGTCGATCAAATTGCCTACTCAGGTGGCCATTATTAAAGTCAAGGCGCACGGTCCAAGGAACAGTCCACAGACAATTGGCAACGCATTTGCGGATATGCAAGCAAAGGCCACTGCTCTTCTGCCCGTTGAACTAACCATACCAACTATGGTGACCATCACACTCTCAGCGTAAACAGTTGCAAGAGATCCTGACTCTACAAGAACCTGATGATCTAAGACAGTCAGATTTTCTGTCAGACCCCGCGAGACTGCTTAATGACGATGCAGAGAATGTCTCCAAAGGAAGAGGTGAAGCAGTGGAAGGCTGATGGAGCACGTATGGACAATGGTCTCTGGAAAAAGGACCAACTTGTGTGTCTCCCTAAGCGGATGTACCCTGCTATTGCCACATGGGCACATGGACATACACATTGAGGAAAAAAAACAGGCCCTAGCCCTGGTACAAAAATTCTACTGGGCTACAGGTATTTCTACAGTCCTGACAGCACTCAACCGTGCATGTAAAATCGGTCAGACTTGCAATCCCGGTGAACTTCAACATGTACGTCCGAAGCATTTTGCTAAGCCCGACTATCCTTTCCAAAGGCTCCAAGTGGACCATATCACGTTGCCTAAGTCCGGAAGGTATGAATATTGTCTGGTGGTTGTCGACATGTTCTCCAGTTGGAGGGAAGCATTCCCTGTTAACATGACTGCAAAGACCACAGCAAGAATCTGGTGATGGATGTCATCTGCAGATATGAAGTTGCAGAAGTCGTTGAAAGTGATCAAGGTCCGACTTTTTCTTCTCATGTGTATCAGGAGGTTCTGACAATGCTTGGATCCACTGTAGCCCTCCATACTCCGTACCATCCACAATCCAGTGGGAAAGTTGAGAGGTTGAACGGCACACTGAAGGGACAATTGACCAAAATGATGCAGGAGACTACGGCTCCATGGCCAGAGCTCCTACCCATTGTACTATACCACATTCGTACTACCCCTATTGCAAAACATGGCCTGTCCCCATATGACAGTGATGGATAACCTTGGCACTCCAGCTGTTGTAAAACTACAACTCCCAGCATGCCCTTGCAACCTGCAGCAGTTGAGGCATGCTGGGAGTTGTAGTTCTCCAATAGCTGGAGTGCCAAGGTTCGCCATCACTGCCATATGAGATAGTTTGGTGCCAGGCCCCCAGTTGCAAACTTCCAGCCTCAGCAGTTAGTAGAAGAAACTGACCGTGCTGTTCAATATGTTATTCAGCTTAGTAAAAATCGTGCTAAGACCCATGCTCTAGTTTCTCCTTCTCATCCAGATTCAGCAGAAACCGACACTTGTCACAATTTGAAGCCTGGCGATTTTGTGGTCGTGAAAAGGCATGTCAGAAAACACGGACTAGAACCCTTGTATGACGGTCCCTATCAAGTTCTTCTCATCACCCCTACGTCAGTGAAACTGGGAAGGAAGACCGACTTGGATTCACGCACTGCAAGCTGGTTAAACAAGCCAATAGAAAATAAAGGAGACAATGTTTTGGTTTTTCGCATTTTCCATGTTATTATTGTTATTATTAAGAGGTACTTGTACTCTGGCTCGCTTGACCCCGGCCACCTTTGTTATTCCAGATAAACAGTTGGATACACAGGCTATGCCTAAACATACATTATATAAAAAAGAGCTGCAGATAACTCATCCCGCCCTTCAGGGAGATCACATATAATACAAATGAGTGTGGCCAATAAAGTTGTCAGTTCTATTTTCATTTACCCTATGATTACACAAATGTGGGATAAATTGGTAAGGGCCATAGACTATCTAGATCAGTGTTTCTCAACCTTTCTAATGCCGTGACCACGCAATACAGTTCCTCATGTTGCGGTGACCCCCAAACCAAAAAATAATTACAGTCCTCCATACAATATTATGGGCACCACATAGTCCTCCATACAGTATTATGGGCCAAATATAAAGCTCCATAAAGAATACTGGTCCCCATATAATGCTCCATACAAAATATGGAGCTCTCATCTGCACTGTGCTGCATTCTGCAGTGTTACGGCTCAGGAAAGGGCACTGTGGAAAGACTCCACATTATCATTATCATTGCCTCCCCATCATCATCATCGCCTCCCCATCATCACTGTCTCCCCATCATTATCATTGCCTCCCCATCATCATCGTCTGCCCATCATCATTGGCTCCCCATTAACATCATTGCCTGCCCATCATCATTGGCTCCCATCACATCATTGCTGCATATCATTGGCTCCCCATCATCATCATTGCTTTCCCATCATCATTGGCTCCCCATCATCATCATTGCCTGCCCATCATCATTGGCTCCCCATCATCATCATTGCTTTCCCATCATCATTGGCTCCCCATCATCATCGCCTCCCCATCATCATCATTGCTTCCATCTTTGGTCCCCATCATCATTGCCTCCCCATCATCATCATTGCCTGCCCATCATCATCGGGTCCCCATCATCATCGTTGCCTCCTCACCACCATCACTGCCTCCCCCCATCACCATCACACATACAGCACCACACACAGACAGCACCGCAGCACTCTCTCACATACACACACACAGGCAGACACACACACACACACACACACCTCACATCTCACCTGTCCGGCGCCCACGCTCTCTGCCACGGCCGCGCTGAATGATGAGTCATCCAGCGGCGCTGCTGTGACAGGAAGTGCGGCGCCCTACAGCCCGAGCTACGGAGGCACGGGGAGAGGTAAGTATTGCGCCGCCTCTCAGGCCGGGTCCCCCTCTCCCCGCACAGTGGACTCACCGACCCGCCGCTCAGCTCGGAGGGTCCCGGGCCGCTGCACTGTGACTCTGTGGGAGGAATTGCTGCTGCTGGGCGGACGCCCACACAGTGCTGGGCGGACCGCCCACACACGTGCTGCCTGGGCGACCGACACAGTCTCTGCGACCGCCCACACACGTGCTGCTGGGCGACCGCCCCCCACGTGCTGCTGGGCGGACCACACGCCCTGGCGACCGCCCACACACGTGCTGCCTGGGCGACGCCACCGTGCGCCTGGCGACGCCACACGTGCTGCCTGGGGCGGACCGCCCCACACACGTGCTGCCTGGGGCGGATCGCCCCACACACGTGCTGCCTGGGCGGACCGCCCCAACCGTGCTGCCTGGGCGACGCCCACACAGTGCGCTGGGGCGGACCGCCCCACACGTGCTGTGGGGCGACCCAACCGTGCTGCCTGGGGCGGACCGCCCACACACGTGCTGCCTGGGCGGACCGCCCACACACGTGCTGCCTGGGGCGGACCGCCCCCCGCCCACGCTACTCCTGGGGCGGTAGCGACGCCGCTCCCACTGAATATGGCTGCTCCCTCCAGCCTGGCCCGTCGCTCCGATAATGCCCGCCCCACCCCATCTTAACATGCTGCGCTGCCGGGCCCGGTACGCCGCCCCATCCTAACTGGCTCGCCCTGTGACTGGACCCGCCCCACCTGTATACATGGGCCCGCCCCATCCTGTTGCCATGGGCGATCCGCCCCACCTATACTGGCTCCGCTCCCCCCATCCTGTTACATGGGCTCCGCCCCACACATCTGTGACTGGCACCGCCCCCCACGTTCTGGGCGACGCCCCACACACTGTGCTGGCGCCGCCCCATCCTCATCCTGATCGGCTCGCTCCCTCCTCCCCCTACACACGTGCTGCTCCACCCACCTGATCTGGCGGACCGCCCCACACTGTGACTGGGCGACCGCCCACCCGCCCGCCCACCTCATCCTGTAAACATGCGGTATGCTGTACACATGGCTCCGCTCCCATCCTGTATACATGGCTCCGCTCCCCCTCCCATCCTGTATACATGGCTCCGCTCTCCATCCTGTATAATGGCCGCTCCCCTCCATCCTTATACGCTCGCCCATCCTGTATACATGGCTCCGCTCCCCTCCCATCCTGTATACATGGCTCGCTCCCATCCTGTATACATGGCTCCGCTCCCATCCTGTATACATGGCTCCGCTCCCATCCTGTATACATGGCTCCGCTCCCATCCTGTATATATGGCTCCGCTCCCCTCCCATCCTGTATACATGGCCCGCTCCCATCCTGTATACATGGCTCCGCTCCCATCCTCCCATCCTGTATACATGGCCCGCTCCCATCCTCCATCCTGTATACATGGCTCCGCTCCCATCCTCCCATCCTGTATACATGGCCCGCTCCCATCCTCCCATCCTGTATACATGGCTCCGCTCCCATCCTCCCATCCTGTATACATGGCTCGCTCCCCCGCTCTCCCATCCTGTATACATGGCTCCGCTCCCATCCTCCTATCCTGTATACATGGCTCCGCTCCCATCCTCCCATCCTGTATACATGGCTCCGCTCCCATCCTCCCATCCTGTATACATGGCTCGCTCCCATCCTGTATATGGCTCCGCTCCCCTCCCATCCTGTATACATGGCTCCGCTCCTATCCTGTATATATGGCTCCGCTCCCCTCCATCTAACAGGCTCGCTCATTACATGGCTCCGCTCCCATCCTGTATACATGGCTCCGCCCCCCCATCCTGTATACATGGCTCCGCTCCCATCCTGTATATGGCTCCGTCCCTCCCATCCTGTATACATGGCCCCCTCCCATCCTGTATACATGGCTCCGTCCCTCTCCCATCCTGTATACATGGCCCGCTCCCATCCTCCCATCCTGTATACATGGCTCCGCTCCCTCCTCCCATCCTGTATACATGGCCCGCTCCCATCCTCCCATCCTGTATACATGGCTCCGCTCCCATCCTCCCATCCTGTATACATGGCTCGCTCCCATCCTCCCATCCTGTATACATGGCCCGCTCCCATCCTCCCATCCTGTATACATGGCTCCGCTCCCATCCTCCCATCCTGTATACATGGCTCCGCTCCCATCCTCCCATCCTGTATACATGGCTCCGCTCCCATCCTCCCATCCTGTATACATGGCTCCGCTCCATCCTCCCATCCTGTATCATGGCTCCGCTCCATCCTCGTATACATGGCTCCGCTCCCATCCTGTATACATGGCTCCGCTCCCCTCCCATCCTGTATACATCCTGTATACTGGCTCCGCTCCCATCCTGTATACATGGCCCCCATCCTGTATACATGGCTCCGCTCCCCTCCCATCCTGTATACATGGCCTCCCTCCCTCCATCCTGTATACATGGCCGCTCCCCTCCCATCCTGTATACATGGCTCCGCTCCCTCCTCCATCCTGTATTACATGGCGCTCCCCATCTGTTCATGCCGTCCATCCTGTCATGGCCCGCTCCTCCGTAACAGGTCGCTCTCCTTACATGGCCCTCCACCGTATACTGTCGCTCCTAGTATACATGGCTCCGTCCTCCGTATAATGGCTCCGCTCCCTCCATCTGTATACATGGCTCCGCTCCATCCTGTATAATGGCTCCGCTCCCCCCCATCCTGTATACATGGCTCCTCTATCTGTTACATGCTGCTCCCCTCCCATCCTGTATACATGGCTCCGCTCCCATCCTGTATACATGGCTCCGCTCCCATCCTGTATAATGGCTCCGCTCCCCTCCCATCCTGTATACATGGCCCCCTCCCATCCTGTATACATGGCTCCGCTCCCATCCTCCCATCCTGTATACATGGCCCGCTCCCATCCTCCCATCCTGTATACATGGCTCCGCTCCCATCCTCCCATCCTGTATACATGGCCCGCTCCCATCCTCCCATCCTGTATACATGGCTCCGCTCCCATCCTCCCATCCTGTATACATGGCTCCGCTCCCATCCTCCCATCCTGTATACATGGCCCGCTCCCATCCTCCCATCCTGTATACATGGCTCCGCTCCCATCCTCCCATCCTGTATACATGGCTCCGCTCCCATCCTCCCATCCTGTATACATGGCTCCGCTCCATCCTCCCATCCTGTATACATGGCTCCGCTCCCATCCTCCCATCCTGTATACATGGCTCCGCTCCCATCCTGTATACATGGCTCCGCCCCCTCCCATCCTGTATACATGGCTCCGCTCCCATCCCATCCTGTATACATGGCTCCGCTCCCCCCATCCTGTATACATGGCTCCGCTCCTATCCTGTATACATGGCTCCGCTCCCCCTCCATCCTGTATACATGGCTCCGCTCCCCCTCCCATCCTGTATACATGGCTCCGCTCCCCCCTCCCATCCTGTATACATGGCTCCGCCCCCTCCCATCCTGTATACATGGCTCCCGCTCCCATCCTGTATACATGGCTCCGCTCCCTCCTCCCATCCTGTATACATGGCTCCGCTCCCCCTCCCATCCTGTATACATGGCTCCGCTCCCCCCTCCCATCCTGTATACATGGCTCCGCTCCCATCCTGTATACATGGCTCCGCTCCCATCCTCCCATCCTGTATACATGGCTCCGCTCCCTCCTCCCATCCTGTATACATGGCTCCGCTCCCCCCTCCCATCCTGTATACATGGCTCCGCCCCCCTCCCATCCTGTATACATGGCTCCGCTCCCCCCTCCCATCCTGTATAATGGCTCCCTTCCACCCTCCCATCCTTGTATATATGGCTCCGCTCCCATCCTGTATATATGGCTCCGCTCCCCCTCCATCCTGTATATATGGCTCCACTTCCACCCTCCCATCCTTGTATATATGGCTCCGCTCCCCCTTCCATCCTGTATATATGGCTCCGCTCCCCCCCTGTATACATGGCTCTGCTCCCCCGTCCTCACCCAATCATACTTACCCTCCTCACTCCGTTACTGCAGGTCCCTGAGTCCCTGTCGGCCGCGGCAGCTTCCTCCTGTGCGCAGCGGTGCCGTAATACCGCTCATTAAGGACATGAATAAGGATGCCACGTCTATGGGAGTGGCGTCACGTCCATATTCATTACCTTAATGAGCGGTACTACGTCATCGCACTGCCAGGAGGAAGCTGCCGCAGCCGACAGGAAGGCAGCGATGGAAGGTAAGTATGGATGTCTTCTTGAAGCCGGCGGCTGCAGCTGTCACTACAGTGCTGCAGCCGCCGGCTCCTTTAAGCGACCCCTGTGTTTTGGTCGTTCGACCCCCGCGGGGGTCGCGACCCACAGGTTGAGAACCGCTGATCTAGATGATCAAATTTGGGATAGACGGATTTTGGTAAGACCTTACCTGTAAAATCCTTTTCAGCGAAGGAAGGGAGACACAGTCATTACTAGTGGGTAGGCGGAGCCCACACAGGATAGAACACCTCAGATTAAAAAGTGTTGACCGGCCCCTCCAGCTTGGGCTCCTCCTACTCCAGCTCTCCAGTCCGTACACAAGCTAAGGAAGAGCAAATATCACTAGCGGAGCAACATAACCCCTTCTGAAAAAGTTTCAGAGAAAAAAAACAAAAGACAGGTTATGCATATAACAGAAAAAACCACACAGTCCCAGGTACTACTCACTGAACCTGACCACTGCGATGAGCTGGCAATGCTGGAAACAGAGCCTCAGCGCGCCGACCTCAGCCCAGATAATCGCTATCAGAGAAGGGTCACGCCGCATCTGAAAACACAACAACACACTTCTGCCATGGGAGGGAGCTGTGTCTCCCTTCCTTCCTTCGCTGAAAAGGATTTTACAGGTAAGGTCTTACCAAAATCCGTCTTTCAGCAGCAGATGGAAGGGAGACACAGTCATTACTAGTGGGACGTCCCAAAGCAGTCCAGAAATTAAGGGTGGGCAAAAAACCAACAGAGGCAGATTCCCAACAACTTAAATAAATGCGCAACTAGCGCTAAATACAAGTTCACAAGAACTTTAAACTACAGCCGCCTGCAGGACCCTACGTCCTAAGGCCGCATCAGCGGAAGCACTGACGTCCACCTTATAAAATTTCGTAAATGTGTGGACGGAGCGCCTGGTCGCCGCCCGGCAGAGCTGAGCTGCCGAGGCTCCTTGATGAAAAGCCCACGATGAACCCACAGCCCTCGTGGAGTGAGCTCGAATCTTAATCGGGCAAGGTTCGCCCTTAAGTCGGTAAGCCTCTAAAATGGCCGACCAAATCCAACAAGCTATAGAATCCTTGGAAGCTCGGTGACCACGTCGACGACCTGCTGGAATCACAAACAGAGAATCCGACTTCCGAAAACTTTGAGTAATAGACAAATAGAACTTCAAAGCCCGCACTAAATCCAATGTATACAAGGCCCGTTCTTTCGCATTCCTCGGCTCCGGACAAAGCGAAGGCAACACAATATCCTGGTTAACATGAAACTGTGACACCACTTTAGGTAGAAAGTCGCCCCGTGTGCGAAGCACTACGCGATCCGGGTGAAACTCCAGAAAAGGAGGCGAGCAAGAAAGAGCCGCCAACTCAGAAACCCTTCTCAAAGAAGTGACCGCCACTAGGAAAGCAACCTTCCAAGAGAGCAAAGAAAGGCTAACAGAGTCCATAGGCTCAAAAGGCCCATGCTGAAGAGCCTCCAAGACCAGATTAAGCCGCCAAGGAGACACAAGCGCCTTCCGCGCGGAAACTGACTGGTTACCCCGCGAAAAAAGGAACGTACGTCCCTACGCGAGGCGATAGCCTTCCGAAACACCAAGGACAGAGCAGAAACCTGACCCTTCAGAGTGCTAACTGCCAAACCCTTGTCCAGCCCGAACTGTAAAAAGGCCAATAAATTGGGAATGGAAAAAATCCTCAGGTTCCTAGAAGAACCCGAACACCACGAAAAGAAGGCTTCCCAAGTCTTGTGATAAATCCTAGTAGCCGGACCTCTGGCAGCTCGCAGAGTGGCAATGACTTCGGCTGAAAAACCTTGACGGATCAAGATTTCGGTCTCAAGAGCCACGCCGTCAAACGCAGAGACTTCAGGTCCGGGTGACGAACGGGCCCTTGGGTTAACAGGTCCGGGCGAAGAGGGAGTGGAAGTGGAGGCGCTGCCAGAAGCGACACCAGCGTAGAGAACCACGTCCTCCTTGGCCAATCTGGGGCTATCAACATAGCCGGGACTCTCTCCAGTCTGATCCGTCGCAACAGCAGAGGAAGGATATCGGCGGGAACATATAGATTAGCTCGAATTGGTCCCACGGAGCCACCAGAGCATCCACCGCCACAGCCTTCGGGTCCTTGTACCTGGACATGAAGGTCGGTAACTTGGCATTGAACCTGGATGCCATCAAATCCACTTGGGGAGTTCCCCAACGGAGCACAGCAGTGCAAAAATTTCCAGATGAAGAATCCATTCTCCGGGATCCATCTTTTCGCGACTGAGGAAGTCCGCTGTGATATTCTGAACTCCTGGAATATGAATCGCAGAGATGGCTGGCACCCTGGCCTCGGCCCATACCAGGATCCGAGACACCTCCATCATGAGCCTGAAGCTCCTCGTTCCACCTTGATGGTTGATATACGCTACCGCCGTCGCGTTGTCTGTCTGCACTCGGACTGGTAGACCGCTTAAAGGGACCGTCCAGTGTTGGAGGCAAAGGAAAATTGCCCTCAATTCCAGGATGTTGATCGGCAGGACAGACTCTACTGAAAACGTTTATCTGGACACAGGCGTTCCTTCTCCACTGCCCCATTAAGCTCATCCAGAGATGATAATGCTGATCGCGACCTATGCGACTCCTGAAACATCCGGGCCGACTTACCAGGACGTCTAGTTACCTCCTCCGGTAACTGTAACGCCTCCCTCATGGCCCCAATAAAAGCCTCTGTACTCCGACGACCATACACCCTGAATCCAGAGATCGTTCCAGACACCCCCCCAGCCCATCAGGCTGGCATCGGTGGTTATGACCGACCACCTCGGAGGGAGGAAGGACTTCCCCAGGGATAACACTTCCGGACGTGACCACCATTCTAGAGACTCTCGCACCCTGTGGGAGATGACACTGCAATCCAGTGAAACCTGCGATCGATCCCAATGGTTCAAAATGAGCATTTGGAGAGCCCTGGAATGAAATTGGGCAAACGGAATTGCCTCCATCGACGCCACCATCAAACCCAGAAGGCGCATACACCTTCGAAGGGACATTGCTGTCGAAGACTTCATAACCTGTACCTGTCGAAGAAGACTCGCTTGCTTGTCTGGAGGCAGAGATACCACTGCTCGTACCGTGTCGAAATGCATTCCCAAAAACAGGATTGACTGCGACGGTTCCAGAGACGACTTCTCCCAATTGACCAGCCACCCGAAGTCCTCCAGGAGCTGAAGGATAGATTGCGAGCCGTCACCGCCTCCTCCTTTGAGGACGCCACAATCAAAAGGTCGTCCAGGTAGGGAAGAATCGTAACCCCCTGTCTTCGAAGAATCGCCATGAGAGGTGCCAGAATTTTCGTAAAAACTCTGGGTGCTGAGGCCAACCCGAATGGCAGGGCCACAAACTGGTAATGGTCCTGACCTATGGCAAAACGAAGGAAGCGTTGGTGGGCCCTTCCGACGGGAACATGTAAATAAGCGTCGCGAATGTCGATTGATACCAAAAAGTCGTTCTGCGACAGGGCCGCCACAACGGAGCGAAGCGACTCCATGCGGAATTTCCGGGTGCGTACATGCCGATTCAATCTTTTGAGATCCAGAATGGGGCGAAATTTGTCCTCCTTTTTGGGGAGGTTGGAATAAAACCCTCTTCCCCGGTCCTCCGGCGGAACCGGTACCACCACGCCCTTCTGCAGAAGGGAATCGACCTCCCGCAGTAGAGCGGCAAATAGCTCGGGCTCTGACGGAATGCGAGACTGGCAAAAACTGTCTGAGGGTCGAGAAAGAAACTTAAGTAGCCTGCCGACACAACCCGAGTCACCCAGGCGTCCGACATGCGGGAAGCCCAAGTCGGTTCGAATTGGAGCAAACGACCCCCCACTCGAGAGCCCTCGAGTGAGACCCTGGCGTCAGTCCGCCTTAGCGGGTTTTTTGTCAGCTTCCCGCTTGTCTTGACGGAAGCTCTGTTTCCAGGGAGTGCGGGATTTCTGAGAATTCTTTTTTCCTGAAAAAGAGGGACGACCCGATCCCCAAGAGGGCTGACCGAACCGTCCCCTGGGCCGAAAGGACCGCCGACTACTACCGGCACTAGGCCTGGCAGACGCAGAAGTCACAGCTCTTCGCTGTGGTAAAGCCGTTTCTTTTGCCTTTGCCTTGGCAATTAACTCCGTGAGGTCAGATCCAAATAGCTGACCACCCTTGTAAGCTAAAGATAGCAAACCTTGCTTGGAAACCGCGTCCCCGGTCCACTGTCTAAGCCACAGTGCTTTCCTGACTGTGACCGCCGAGGATTGCGCCCTGGACAGCAGTGACGCAGTATCCAAACCTGCATCACTGCCATATCGGGCTGCATCCTCCAATAACTTGAAAAGCCCATCTACCTCGGATAGTGGGGATCCATCTTGCCACTCCGTCCGTAGGCGGTCTAACCAGCTCAGGGAAGCTTTACAAGCACACATGGACCCTAGTACTGCTCTGAATCCATGACCCGCAGCCTCGTAGATAGATTTCGCCGCCATCTCCGTTTTTCTGTCCAGCGGATCCTGCAGACTCGCCTTCCCTTTAACAGGAAGTAATGAGGATTTGCTAAGCTGGGATAAAGGGACATCCACTTCAGGAGGAGTCCAATTATCAATCAACTCCGCCGTACACGGATACAGCGTCTCAAAAAACCGTGTCCCATCCGAGCTTGAAGGGGAACCCTCCATGCCCGAGATCTTCGAGTCGCTACACGGGAAGGATGGCACCGGCCTGTGTCGCTTCCTGCCATGAGAGGATCTAGCTGACACCCAATAACCTAGAAGGTCAGACAGGCCATCAATAGAACGAGCGAGGGCCTCCATTTTGACATCACTGAAACCTCCGACCGCTGCGCTTGACGCCGTCGAGGTCTGCGTGTCAGATACGCGAGACTGATCCTGTAGCGGATCTGGGAGACGGTCCGCACCTCCTGGACCCTGATCTGACATGCCCTCACACAGTATATGGCAGGTTAAACCTGTCAGTAACTAGAACAGTGTGGTTTCTTAAAGAAAAAACGAACGCTGAAGGGTTAAAGCTCTTAAAGAGAGCTACCCCAGCTGTCCCCCAATTAAGGGTTAACTGCCTAAGAAGGAGTTAATGTCGCAGACTCCCCACAACCTCTGTTAATGAAAAGGGTGTGCGAGCCCCAGACAAAAAAAGGTGCCTCTTATGAGGTAACAGCTGCAGGACAGCGCAGTCTGCCACCTAATTGTGCCTCAGAAAGGTGTCCCGCGCTGTGGGGATGAGGGAGTTAAGCTTCTGCCCTCACAGGCAGAAGCGACTCACCCAGCTGGCCGCGGTGCAGTGTCCCAATTGTTCCTTCGGTCGGTCGGGGAGAGTGAGGAGCCCGAGGAGGCCGTCAGTAATGGCCGCGGCGCTGAAGGAGAGAAGCCGGAAAAGGAGAGGCAGGGTAAAGCGCGCGCTCAGAGCGCTTCCTGCCCGCGAAAAAACGGGAAAGCGCGAAGCCACGCCCCCCCGCCGGCTTCAAAAAAGCGCGCGACTCCTCCGCTCTCCGCTCCTGCCCCGCTCCCATGTCCTGCAGGCATCCACCTGCGGACAAAAGTACACAAGTCACCAACACTGAAAACATGTAGCAGCGGCTGCCGCAGCAGCCGCTGAAGCACTCAAACACGTTAAAATGTTGAGTACTCACCCAGCTGAGCGCCACAGGGACCCCCAGGGATTTGTGGCGCTGTGCCCATAGCTTCCCCCCCAGGGCGGGGAACGCAGTGACCCCAGAAGCGCGGTTTGCGTCCCCGCCAGGGAAGCAACCCTCATCCCCCAGGGCCGGCAGTGTTCTGCAGGGACCACCTTAAAGGGTAATGCAGATCCGCCAAGGGAGGGGTGGGGGTAAAGCAGCGCTGAGACCCCTGAGACCTCAAGAGTCCAAGTCCCTGTCCGATAAAAATAAAAAATTCTTCTGAGGAGCTGCTCCAGCAGCGACTATCCTCTGTGACCTCAAATTTTAGACTGGAGAGCTGGAGTAGGAGGAGCCCAAGCTGGAGGGGCCGGTCAACACTTTTTAATCTGAGGTGTTCTATCCTGTGTGGGCTCCGCCTACCCACTAGTAATGACTGTGTCTCCCTTCCTTCATCTGCTGCTGAAATATTGGATATACTTAATACTACTGTTGCTGTCCAAAACCAACTAATCATAGTCACTAATCAACATACTATAGTACTGGACTACTTAACAGCAGCACAAGGTGGTATGTGTCAGATTATTGGACCCGCTTGCTGTCATTATATAGATCCTAACAGTACTATGAAGTTAAAGTTAGAAGATATTCAAAGACTCAGAGATCAATATGATAAAGATAATGATCGTAATAAGGACAGTTGGTGGGCAGACACTTTCGCCTTTCTTAATCCAGTCAATTGGTTCAAAGGAATTGGGGGTTGGATAGCTGGAATCTTGCAAAGTTTGTTACACATCGCTGCCTGTACCCGTCGAGCTTATAGCGTGGGATAGTAACTCTGATGCTGCACATAAATTAACAAAATTAATCTAGGGGGGATTGTGAAGGGTTAAGCTAAGATCAGAACCATTTTGTGCTTGCAATTCCATCTTGTCGTTTATTAGATAAATTCTGTTACTAGGCTATAGTTTCTGGCTGTTATAAAGCCAAATTGTTCTTTTGTAATTAGGGCAAAGTTCGCGCTTGTAATAAAACCAGATTGTTCTAGTTTAGATCAGATATGAGACCTTGGGATGTATCATTGTACTGTAGAATACTCTGAAGAATGAATATGCCATTGTCCCTCTCTATGTTACGTAGGTACGGCCATATATGTAGTTTCTGGTCTTTCTGTATTTTCATAGGTTGTTGTAAGTATGTTTTTATGCTATTGGTTGATGTACAAACTTGCTAAATACTATAAAAGAAATGACATAATAAACGGGGTAGAAAAATCTGCTTTGATTCTCCCAAACAGAGACACGTTTCCGTCTGGTCATTGCCGGCAATATCCTGTGAATTAATTTGGAAGTCACTTTGTCAACTGAAGGGTCACTTCAGATCCTCCCCCATCACTGACATGCACTGTGCATGACAGGAAGCTTCACAGCTCTGTAGACACGGATGTTGTCATGATGACATTGGGTCTCCATGGCAGCGATCGGGACCCCGTGGCGTGCTGCGGTGTCTCCGATCCAAAGGCAGAGGGGCTGTCAGCCCCTGTGCTGGCTCCGAAATGCTGCAATCATGTTTGATAGCAGTGTTTCAGGGGTTAAAGTGCAGGGAGCTGTCACAGACTAAATGCCAGGTGTCAGCTGTGAGAATCATCTGACACCCGGCCGCGATCCCCCCCCCCCCCCGAGAGCACAGCCGATCGCACATTACGTACTATCCCGTCCATGGGAATTAATGCCCAGGTCACATGGACAGGATAGAATGTCTAATGTCAGAAAGGGGTTGAAGTATGGAATAAAGGACTTTCACACTTCTCGAACTTGTGAGTACTGCATGTGTTCTTCTATATGCCCTTAAGTTTTGTATACTCTAATGCAGAACACCTAACACAGAACACTGTTCGATGAGCTGATGTAGCTCTTTGCGAGTGTCATTCTTCCATGAGACTTTCACTGTTTGCTAGTGCCATTACTCTTTTCTTTGGACACTTCACATACATATGTAGCTCTATTAGTGATGAGCGAATGTGCTCAGTTAGACGTTATCAGAGCATGCTCGTGTGTGAACAGTGTCTTTGATGTGCTCAAAAAATATATTCAAGTGTCCCCATGGCTGCATTTCTCACAGCTGCAACACTTGAAGGGATTGCCTGTTTGTTAGCTGTTGATATGCAGCCAAACAGCTGTGAGACATGAGCCATGGGGACACTCATATTTTTGTTGCACGATGAAGACACTTCACACACAAGCATGCTTGGGTAATGCCTTAGCGCACGTTTGCTCATCACTACTGTATTCCATTTGTTGAAACTGGAGGTGTAAATACCATGAAGCTCACAGAGTTCCCAATCACCAGCCTAGTAGTGTAAGCAGCCACAGCATTGCTAATCACTCATCGGTCAATTGCGCAACTGTCCTTACTGCTGGAGGCAGCAGAGTTGCGTCCCTTGACAAACTGGTAGCAGCAGTGGGATCTGCGTGATCTCCCTTGTGTTATTCTTGGCAAACACTTCAAAAGAAAATTTTTCAGCAGGAATATTCACGTTAAAACTAAAGGTATGAGCAAAATGGCACGTCATACTGATTTAATACATCCCTTTAGTGTAAAAGTCTGCAGCCTGGATTTTGTTTACCCATAAAGATGAATTTTTGGTACTCACCGTAAAATCTTTCTTGGAGCCTTCATTGGGGGACACAGGTAACCATGGGTGTATGCTGCTGTCACTAGGAGGCTGACACTAGGCAGAAAAAAAGGAAATAGCTCCTCCTCCCCAGTAGTATACATCCACTGACAGGAACACCTCAGTTAGTGTTAAAGCAGTAGGAGAAGCAACCAAAATCTCGACATATGCACCAACTCAGCAATAAAAGGCACGTAGGCCCAAAAAATGTGAAAAAGTTAGGGACGGTGCTGTTGTGAAGGACTAAATTAAGAAAGATCAAAACTGAATGCTCCATTTTGTGCTTGTAATTCCATTTTGTCGTTTATGAGATAAATTCTGTTACTGGGCTGTGGCTCATGGCTGTTATAAAGCCAAATAGTTTTTCTACTGGAGTAAAGGTCATGGGCTGTAATAAAAACTAGACTGCTCCAGTTTGGACAAGATATGAGACCTTGGGATGTATCACTGTAGAATACTCTGAAGAATAAGTACGCTATTGTTCCCTACTATGGTCACGTGGATATGACCATATATGTAGTTTCCAATTTTCTTGTATTTTCATAGGTTAATTGTTGTACAGTCATGGCCAAAAGTTTTGAGAATGACACATTAATTTTTACAAAGTCTACTGCTTCACTTTTTCTAATGGCAATTTGCATATACTCCAGAATGTTATAAAAGAGTGATCAGCTTAACAGCAATTACTTGCAAAGTCAATATTTGGCTAGAAAATGAACTTTATCCCCCAAAACACATTTCAACATCATTGCAGCCCTGCCTTAAAAGGACCAGCTAACCTCTTTTCAGTGATTGCTCCATTAACACAGGTGTGGGTGTTGATGAGGACATGGCTGGAGATCAATCTGTCATGATTAAGTAAGAATGACACCACTGGACACTTTAAAGAAGGCTGGTGCTTGGCATCATTGTTTCTCTTCTGTTAACCATGGTTATCTCCAAAGAAACACATGCAGTCATCATTGCAATGCACAAAAATGGCCTAACAGGGAAGAGTATCGCAGCTAGAAAGATTGCACCTCAGTCAACAATCTATCGCATCATCAAGAACTTCAAGGAGAGAGGTTCCCTTGTTGCCAAAAAGGCTCCAGGGCGCCCAAGAAAGACCAGCAAGCACCAGGACCGTCTCTTAAAAGTGTTTCAGCTGCGGGATCGGGCTACCAGCAGTGCAGAGCTTGCTCAGGAATGGCAGCAGGCAGGTGTGAGTGCATCTGCACGCACTGTGAGGTGGAGACTCTTGGAGCAAGGCCTGGTCTCAAGGAGGGCAGCAAAGAAGCCACTTCTCTCCAGAAAAAACATCATGGACAGACTGATATTCTGCAAAAGGTACAGGCAGTGGATGCTGAGGACTGGGGTAAAGTTATTTTCTCTGATGAATCGCCTTTGATTGTTTGGGACATCAGGAAAATGCCTCATTCGGAGAAGACAAGGTGAGCGCTACCACCAGTCTTGTCTCATGCCAACTGTTAAGCATCCTGAAACCATTCATGTGTGGGGTTGCTTCTCAGCCAAGGGAATCGGCTCTCTCACAGTCTTGCCTAAAAA
Source organism: Oophaga sylvatica (assembly GCA_033576555.1). Taxonomy (NCBI): domain Eukaryota; kingdom Metazoa; phylum Chordata; class Amphibia; order Anura; family Dendrobatidae; genus Oophaga; species Oophaga sylvatica. Next base: position 490,473,271 of record JARQOD010000005.1, read on the forward strand.
CAGCCATGAATAAAGAATGGTACCAGAATGTCCTCCAAGAGCAACTTCTCCCAACCCTCCAAGAGCAGTTTGGCGATCAACAATGCCTTTTCCAGCATGATGGAGCACCTTGCCATAAAGCAAAGGTGATAACTAAATGGCTCAGGGAACAAAACAGAGATTTTTGGTCCATGGTCTGGAAACTCCCCAGATCTTAATCCCATTGAGAACTTGTGGTCAATCATCAAGAGACAGGTGGACAAACAAAAACCTAAAAATTCTGACAAAATGAAAGCATTGATTGTGCAAGAATGGACTGATATCAGTCAGGATTTGGTCCAGAAGTTGATTGAGAGCATGCCAGGGAGAATTGCAGAGGTCCTGAAGAAGAAGGGTCAACACTGCAAATATTGACTTGCTGCATTAACTCATTCTGTCAATATAAGCTTTTGTTACTCATATGTTTGCAATTATATTTCTGTCTGTGATAAAAACATCTGTCAAAACAAACATAAAAACCAGAGGGCAGCAGATCATGTGAAAATATAATATTTGTGTCATTCTCAAAACTTTTGGCCATGACTGTAGGTGTGGTTTTATACTATTGGTTGAAGTACAAACTCACTAAATACTATAAAAGATGATGTAATACATGGGGTGGAATCTGTTTCGATTCTCCCAGACAGAAACGTCTCCGTTTGGTTATTTCTGTTGCTAGCAACGTTCTGTGAATTAATTTGGAAATCACTAGGTCAACCGTGAAGGGTCACTTAGATCCTACCTCAACACTGTGTCCCCCAATGAAGGCTCCAAGAAAGATTTTACGGTGAGTACCAAAAATCCATCTTTCTTTATCGCTTCATTGGGGGACACAGGTAACCATGGGACGTCCCAAAGCAGTCCCTAAGGGTGGGAAACAAAAACAATGCAAGGAAAAAAAACTAGAGTTGGCCGGTGCATAACCACCGTCTGTAACACCTTCCTTCCTAGGCCTGCTTCAGACAAGACATTATGAAAACTTATATAAAAAACACAGCGAAAGTGTACAATGAAGACCAGGTTGCAGCTAACAATCTGTTAAGCCGAAGCCTGGTGACAAACTGCACAGGCAGTTCCCACTGCCCGTGTAGAGTGAGCTTTTAACCTCGGAGGAAGTTGTTAGTCCTGAACGAGGCATGCCTCCAATATTGCCGAAGGAAACAGAACGGGCAATAGTGGACCTGGAAGCTAGGAGTCCCTTACCTTGACCTTTATAGATGTCAAATAGGGCAGCTGAGAGGCGGAAGGGAGTAGTCCTTGAGAGATATACTCGGATAGCTCTGACCAGATCTAACTTGTGAAGGGACTTCTCCAGGGGATTAATCGGAGAGGGACAGAGAAGGAAGGACCTTTTTTTTTCTTTTTAATTGATGTGAAGTGAAGAGATCACCCTGTGTAAGAAAGGAAGGAATGGGCCGAGAGCTACAGAGTCCTGATGGAGAATCAGGAACGAGGAACGTTAGAAGAAAGCCGCTAACTTAGAAACTCTCCTGATGGAAGAATGGCAGCTAAGTAGGCCACCTTTATGACAGGAGAGAAGACAGAAAAACTTGACTCTTAAGGGTAATGACCACATTTTGTTCACACTCCATTTAAAGAAGAACTTCCAGTATCTGTGATAAACGAGGATGCTGGTTTTCTTGCCCTAATTATGGTCTGAATAACCTGATGGGAAGGTTCAATCACCCCTTAAGACTGTGGCCTCAAAGGTTATGCCATTGAAAATAGAGGCTGAGAACTCTGGAGGAAGAGGGGGCCCTGCGAAGGAAAATCTGGACGGTCTGGAAGGCCCGAGAGCATTGATGAACATGTTCACCAGCTCCGTATACCAGGCCCTTCTTGGGCCATGTGGAACTACCAGGATTACGGGAGTTCCTTTCGCCTATATCCTTTTCACAACTCTCGGAATAAAGGGGAGAGGCGGAAGAAGATAAGTCAACTGAAAATGTGATCACGGTGTCAATAGTGCAAGACAAGCGGGTCCCGAACTAAGGAACCTTGTGGTTCATGAGAGACACCAGCAGGATGACGCCCGGAGAGCCCCATCTCTGGCATATTTGCATGAAAATGATGGAAATGAAAGACCACTCGCCCGGTGAGAGACCCTGAAGACTCAGAAAATTAACTGCCCAAGTTTCCACCTTAGTAGAGTGTATGGCTGATAAGACGGGAACGAGACGCTCCGCCCGTCGCAGAATCCTTGTTACCTCTGCCAACATCTGTTTGTTGCGAGTCCCTCCTAGATGCTTTAAGCCACGGCAGTGACGACGTCCGATTTTATACGGGCCTGCTAGGAAGGACTCTCAGTGGCAAAGGGCAAGAAGAAAAAATTTCTCTGATCCCCAGGAGATTGAAAGGGAGAGCGGAAACTTAGGAATTCCAGCGATCTTGCGCTGAATGAAGAAAAAAAAGCTCCCCATCCGAGGAGATTGTAGTCAGTAGTGATGACCTGCTACCAGAGAGTGGGGAAGGACCACCCTTGAAGGACTGACGCTAAAAACGTCCGCCAGGTCAGAGACTGCTTCCCTTTAAGAGGCAGTAGAATGGGCCGGCCCAGGGAAACAGTCTTGTCCCAAGCCGACAGAGGCCAGCTGAAGAGAACGGGACTGAAACTGGGCGAAGGTGGATGTGTCCATGACATAACTATCTTCTCCAGAACTCTCATACTGTAATGTAGGGAGAGAGAAGCTGGTGGTTTAGAGTGCGGATCCCTCGGCAGAGGGATAAGAACTTCACCTTTGGAAGGAAGACAAAGCTTGTGCCATGTCAAGCCTCATACCCAGAGACACCAGATGTTGGGCTGGGGTGAGGAAACTCTTATCTTTATTGAAGATCTAGTCGGGACAGATTGTCCAAGATGAACTCTGGTCGCAGCCTGAGCAGGACTCCATCTTGAAATGACGGATCCGAACATGACAATTCGATCGCTTGAAATCTATAATCAGACGGAAAGATCCGACTTTTTCCGGGACTATGAAAAGATTAAAGTAGAACCTTGAAACGCAATTGTTCCGGAAAAAACGGGTACGATTACTCCTGAGTGTAGCAGGGAAGAGTCGGCCTGAAGAACCTCTGGCACCTGCTACAGATGTCTTAGCACGAGACAAAGAAACGTCCTCCTGTGAGGGAAGAAAAAAGTTGATTTTTTTTTTTTTTGAGGATGGATCTGCAATCCACACCTTTAATGAGAGGATGCTGCACACAGCAATGATGTTGCTGTTCTCCACAGCGGAGCAACAGGCTGCATCCAAAGAGGCGGTCAAAAGATATTTGCCGGCATGGGAAAAATGTTCTGCCAAATCCGCCATCTCATCAAGAGAAGCTGCCGCTAAGATGCCCTGGCGAAGCATTGTTGCCCAGGCAGACATGAACTTTGCCACCAGGCGGAGGCAAGGATGGGAAAAAGATTCAATCCATCTATCCATAGTGTTCCTAAGAGACACACCGTCTGGAAGACAAGATTGTCTTGGAAGACAGGTGAGTAACCGGCGGGCCCACTCTAGGGGACCCTGCCCATCTACCAACGAGATCAGGGCTAAAGACGGATTTTGGTAAGAACTTACCTGTAAAATCCTTTTCAGCGAAGGAAGGAAAGGAGACACACTAGTAATGACTAGTGGGTAGGCGGAGCCCAGATAGGATTGACACCTCAGATTAAAAAGAGTGTTGACCGGCCCCTCCAGCTCGGGCTCCTCCTACTCCTGCTTCTTCAGTCGTACAAAAGCTTAGGGAAGAGCAAATATCACCAGCAGAGCAACATAACCCCTTCTGAAGGGCTTCAGAGAAAAAGCAAGAATACAGGTTATGCATGCATGTGGCAAAAAACCACACAGTTCCAGGTACTACTCACTGGACCTGACCACCGCGATGAGCTGGCAATGCTGGAAAGGAGCCGTAGCGCGTCAACCTCTGTCCAGATAATCGCTACCAGAAGAGGGTCACGCCGCATCTGAAAACACATCAACACACTTCTGCCATGGGCGGGTGCTGTGTCTCCTTTCCTTCCTTCGCTGAAAAGGATTTTACAGGTAAGTTCTTACCAAAATCCGTCTTTCAGCAGCAGAATGGAAGGAAAGGAGACACACTAGTAATGACTAGTGGGACGTCCCAAAGCAGTCCAAAAATTAAGGGTGGGAATATAACCAAGAAAAAACAGGCAGAATCCCAACAACCTTGGTAAATGCGCAACAGGCGCCAAATACAAGTTAACTAGAACTTTACACTACAGCCGCCTGTAGGACCCTGCGTCCTAAGGCCGCATCAGCGGAAGCACTGACGTCCACCTTATAAAACTTTGTAAACGTGTGGACGGAGCGCCAAGTCGCCGCTCGGCAGAGCTGAGCTGCCGAAGCCCCTTGATGAAAGGCCCACGATGAGGCCACAGCCCTCGTGGAATGAGCACGAATCTTAATCGGGCAAGGTTCGCCTTTAAGTCGGTAAGCCTCCAAAATGGCTGACCGAATCCAACGAGCTATAGAGTCCTTGGAAGCTCGTTGACCACGTCGACGACCTGCTGGAATCACAAACAAGGAGTCTGACTTCCTAAAACCTTGAGTAACAGACAGATAGAACTTCAAGGCCCGCACTAAATCCAATGTGTGCAAAACCCGTTCCTTTGCATTCCTCGGGCCCGGGCAAAGTGAGGGCAAAACAATATCCTGGTTAACATGGAATTGCGACACTACCTTAGGTAGAAAGTCACCCCGTGTGCGAAGCACTACTCGATCCGGGTAAAATTCCAGGAAAGGAGGCGAGCAAGAAAGAGCCGCCAACTCAGAAACCCTTCTCAAAGAAGTGACTGCGACTAGGAAGGCAACCTTCCAAGAAAGCAAAGAAAGGTTAGCAGAATCCATTGGCTCAAAAGGCCCATGCTGAAGAGCCTCCAGGACAAGGTTGAGCCGCCAAGGAGACACAGGTGCCTTCCGCGGTGGAAACTGACGGGTTACCCCGCGAAAAAAGGAGCGCACGTCCTACGCGAGGCGATAACTTTCCGGAACAACAGGGACAGGGCAGAAACCTGACCCCTCAGGGTGCTAACTGCCAAACCCTTGTCCAGCCCGTACTGTAGAAAAGCCAACAGATTGGGAATGGAAAAAATCCTCGGGTTCCTTGAAGAACCCAAACACCACGAGAAGAAGGCTTCCCAGGTCTTGTGGTAAATTCTAGTAGTAGCCAGACCTCTGGCAGCTCGCAGAGTGGCAATGACTTCGGCTGAAAAACCTCTACGGGTCAGTATTTCGGTCTCAAGAGCCACGCCGTCAAACGCAGAGACTTCAAGTCTGGATGACGGACAGGACCCTGGGTTAACAGGTCCGGGCGAAGAGGAAGTGGAAATGGCGGTGCTGCCAAAAGCGACACCAGTGTCGAGAACCACGTCCTCCTTGGCCAATCTGGGGCTATCAACATAGCCGGGATTCTCTCCAGTCTGATCCGACGCAGCACCAGAGGAAGTAAGGATATCGGCGGAAACACATAGATTAGCTCGAATCGGTCCCACGGGGTCACCAGAGCATCCACCGCCACAGCCTTCGGGTCCTTGTACCTGGACATGAAGGTCGGCAACTTGGCATTGGACCTGGATGCCATCAAATCCACTTGGGGAACTCCCCAAAGGGAGCACAGCAGTGCAAAGATCTCCGGATGAACACTCCATTCTCCGGGATCCATCTTCTCTCGACTGAGGAAGTCCGCCGTGGTATTCTGAACTCCTGGAATGTGAATCGCAGAGATGGCTGGTACTCTGTCCTCGGCCCAATTCAGGATCCGAGACACTTCCACCATGAGCCTGGAACTCCTTGTCCCGCCTTGGTGGTTGATATAAGCGACCGCCGTTGCGTTGTCTGTCTGCACTCGGACTGGTAGACCGCTCAAAGGGACCGTCCAGTGTTGGAGGCAAAGGAAAATTGCCCTCAATTCCAAGATGTTGATCGGTAGAACAGACTCTTCCGATGACCATACTCCCTGAACCCAGAGATCGTTCCAGACACCCCCCCAGCCCGTCAGGCTGGCATCGGTGGTTATGACCGACCACCTCGGAGGAAGGAAAGACTTCCCCAGTGATAACGTTCCTGGACGTGACCACCAACTTAGGGACTCTCGCACCCTGCGAGAGATGAGGATACTGCGATCCAGTGCAATCTGCGATCGATCCCAATGACTCAGAATGAGCCTTTGGAGGCTCTGGAATGAAACTGGGCAAACGGAAGCGCTTCCATGGAAGCCACCATCAGACCTAAAAGGCGCATACACTTCCGAAGGGACATTGCTGTCGAAGACTTCATAGTCTGTACATGTCGAAGGAGACATGCCCGCTTGTCTGGAGGTAGGGACACCACTGCCCGTACCGTGTCGAAATGCATCCCCAAAAACAGGATTGACTGCGACGGTTCCAGAGACGACTTCTCCCAATTGACCAGCCACCCGAAGTCCTCCAGGAGCTGAAGGGATAGATTGCGAGCCGTCACCGCCTCCTCCTTTGAGGACGCCACAATCAAAAGGTCGTCCAGATAGGGAATAATCGTGACTCCCTGTCTTCGAAGAATTGCCATGAGAGGCGCTAGAATTTTTGTAAAAACTCTGGGCGCTGAAGCCAAGCCGAATGGCAGGGCCACAAATTGGTAATGGTCCTGACCTATGGCAAAACGAAGGAAGCGCTGGTGAGCCCTTCCGACGGGAACATGCAAATAAGCGTCGCGAATGTCGATTGACACCAGAAAGTCGTTCTGCGACAGGGTTGCCACAACGGAGCGAAGTGACTCCATGCGGAATTTTTGGGTGTGGACATGCTGATTCAATCTTTTGAGATCCAGAATAGGACGAAATTTGTCCTCTTTTTTGGGGACCACAAAGAGATTTGAATAAAAACCTTTTCCCCGGTCCTCTGTCGGAACCGGTACCACCACACCCTTCTGCAGAAGGAATTCCACCTCTCGCAGCAGAGCGGCAAATAGCTCGGGCTCTGACGGAATGCGAGACTGGCAAAAACTGTCCGGGGGTCGAGAAGAAAACTCTATGAAATAGCCTGCCGACAACTCGCGTTACCCAGGAATCCGGAACGCGGGAAATCAAATTCGCCTTGAATTGGAGCAGGCGACACCCCCACTCGAGAGCCCTCGAGTGAGGACCTGGCGTCAGTCTGCCTTGGCGGGCTTCTTGTCAGTTTCCCGCTTGTCTTGACGGAAACTTTGTTTCCAAGGGGTGCGGGATTTCTGAGAAGACTTCTTTCCCGAAAAAGAGGGACGACCCGATCCCAAGAAGACTGACCGGATCGTCCCCTAGACCGAAAATACCGCCGACCATTACCGGTACTAGGTCTGCCAGACGTAGAAGCCATAGCCCTTCGCTGTGGTAAAGCCGCTTCTTTAGCCTTTGCCTTGGCAATCAGCTCTGTGAGATCAGATCCAAATAGCTGACCACCCTTGTAGGCTAAAGACAGTAAACCCTGCTTGGAAACCGCGTCCCCGGTCCACTGTCTAAGCCACAGTGCTCTTCTGACTGTGACCTCTGAAGATTGCGTCCTGGATAATAATGACGCAGCATCCAGACCTGCATCACAGCTATATTGGGCTGCAGTCTCCAATAAATTGAGAAGTCCATCTATCTCGGATAATGGAGATCTATTTTGCAACGCCTTCCGTAAACGGACCAACCAGCACAGGCAAGCCTTAGAAGCACACATGGATCCTAGTACTGCTCTGAATCCATGACCTGCAGCTTCATAGATGGATTTCGCCGCCATCTCCGTTTTTCTGTCCAGCGGCTCTTGCAGACTCGCTTTCCCTTTAACCGGAAGCAATGAGGATTTACTAAGCTGGGATAAAGGAACATCCACTTCAGGAGAAGGAATCCAATTATCCGTCAATTCCGTTGAACACGGATATAATGCTTCAAAGAACCGTGTCCCTTGAAAATGTTTATCTGGACACAGACGTTCCTTCTCCACTACCGTATTAAGCTCTTCCAGAGCCGGTAATGTTGACCGCGACTTATGGTACTCCTGGTACATGCGGCCCGACTTACCAGGCTGTGTAGTTACCTCCTCTGGTAACTAACGCCCCTCTCATAGCTTCAATTAAAGCCTCTGTTCGGCTCACAAGAGAGAAAGAATGTCCCTGCCGATCCTCCTTATCCGAATCGGATAACTCCCCTTCTGAGTTTGAAGGAGAACCCTGTCCGCATTCCATATCAGATACCTCTGATTCGCTACGCGGAAAAGATGGCACCGGCCTGCGCCGCTTCCTGTCATGAGAGGATCTAGCTGACACCCACTGACCTAAAAGGTCAGACAAGCCATTAATTGACTGAGCGATGGCATCTAATTTGGTATCGCTGTAAATCGCAGCGCTTGATGCCGTCGAAGTCTGCGTATCAGATACTTGCGACTGATCCTGTAGCGGATCTAGCAGATGGTCCGCACCTTCCGGACCCTGAACCGACATGTCAGCAGTAAATGGCAGGTCAAAACCCTGTTAGTAACTGGAAACAGTGTGGTTACTAAGCAGACTGAGCAAGTACGCTGAAGGGTTAAAGCTCTTAAAGAAGAGAGTTACCCCAGCTATCTCTCAGTATATAAATAACCTCCTGCGTTCTGATCCCTACCGGGTAGAACCTGCGGCGGTTATTGCTGAAAGGGTTAACCCTTCATAGGGGTTAATGCCGCCAACTCCCCACAACTCCCTATATAAAATAAAAGGAGTGTGCGAGTCCCAGGTCTCTATAAGAGAACGCGGCTGCAGATAAACGCTATCTGTCACTTGGAACACAGATAGGTTCTGCGCTGTGGGGTGATGATATTCACTCACCCAGCTGGCCTCGGTGAAAGTATACCTTAAACAGGAGGAGCGGAGCATGAGGAGCCCGGAGTCTTTGTAATGGCCGCCGCGCTGAGAGAAGCCGGAAGAGAAGGACAGTGAAGCTGCAGTCTCCTCAGAGCGATTCCTGTCACAAAAAGAGCGGGAAGCGTGAAGCCACGCCCCCCTCCGGCTTCAAAAAAGAGCGCGAACTCCTCGCTCTCTGCTCTCCTCTGTCCTGCAGGTATCTGCCTGCGGACATAAAATACAGTCACCAAACATGTCATCTAATACATGTACCAGCGGCTGCCGCAGCAGCCACTGAGAGCACACACACATTCACATAAAAATGCGGTACTCACCAGCCGAGCGCCACAGGGACCCCCAGGGGTTTGTGGCGCTATGCCCATCGCTTCCCCCCCCGGGCGGGGAACGCAGTGACCCCCGATGTGCGGTTTGCGTCCCCGCCAGGGAAGCAATCCTCATCTCCCAGGGCCGGCGTGAAACTGCAGGGACCACCATACAGGGTATTACAGATCGCCAAGGGAGAGGTTGGGGTCCAGCAGCGCTGAGACCCCTGAGACCTCTAGACCACTTCTGGTGATCCAAGTCTCTTGTCCGATAAAAATAATAAAGTTTTCTGAGGAGCTGCTTCCAGCAGCGACCATCCTCTGGACCTCAAATTTTAGACTGAAGAAGCAGGAGTAGGAGGAGCCCGAGCTGGAGGGGCCGGTCAACACTTTTTAATCTGAGGTGTCAATCCTATCTGGGCTCCGCCTACCCACTAGTCATTACTAGTGTGTCTCCTTTCCTTCCATTCTGCTGCTGAAAGTAATAAAGAATGCTTATCTGCTTCTTTCCCGGGAAACGCTTTTCAGGATGTTTCCAGAATTTAGCCACGATAGCTTCAAATTCTCTGTCTTAGGAGAAAGTCCGGGACGGAACGTTGTACCCGCTTGAGGGAAACTGAGTGCTCCTGAGCAGGTGGCTCATACTCCATGAGATTCAGGGTTCTGATAACTGCCAAGATAAGGCAATTGACCATACCCGGTGTCTTTCATACCTGGTCCGAATTGGACTCGGACTGGGAATCCGCTTCCGACCCCCTCAGAGGAGGGGGTCTGGGGAGAGGAGGACATCCTAAAGGGGAACTGGAAAGAGCCCATTTCCTGTACTTTGTACCCGATCTGTCCCTGTGAAGGTCGAGATCAGGTGCATACAAATCACCGTGAAAGGTGTTCGGAGCACTGCTGGCGGTAGACAGATGCAAAAGACGATCCAGGACCTGGGACTGTGATACACTCTGTCAGGTCAGAGACCGACTATGACAAGGCAACAGCCCACTCCAGAGGGAAGGGTGAGCTCTCATCCCAGGTGTAAGGTCGTGGTCAGGTGCATACGAATCGCAGTGAGAGGCGTTCGGCGCACTGGTGGCGGCAGACAGATGTGGAGGACGATCCATGACCAGGGACTGTGATACACTTTGTCAGGTCAGAGACCGACTGTAAGATGGCAACAGCCCACTCCGGAGGGAGGGGTGTGCTCTCGTGCAGGGCATTAGAGGGCTCCTGTGAGGCAATCACGGTGGTGGGGGTGGCAGGGCAGGCAGAAAAGACTAAGACTGGCCTGAAGACCACTTCTTTTTGCAGATGGCACAGGTGACTAGAGCTACTGTTGGACAAAGCCTAGATCCTGAGAAGAGAGAAAATAACCAGTCTGGGCTGGTCCTACCGGATAACAGACGGCGCTGTCGCTGCTCATGATGTAGTGCCCCCAAGATCCAGTGCAGAATAGTGATGGCTGTCCGCTGTGCCCTTTGGAGCCGGAATTAGATGGTGACAAAGTGCACGATTCTACCCAGGCTTTGCAGAGACGCACCATGCGGGGTGGCGTGACCCAGGAGACCGTGAGAGAGGAAAAAAGAAATACACTCTCTCATAAGGCGAAACAAACACGCTCATCGGAAGGGGCGTGGCTAAGCTCAAGGCGCGCACTGATTGGCCGAGGGTCCGAAAGGGGGCGTGGCTAAGCATAAGGAGCACACTGATTTGCTTGGGGCCGGAAAGGTGGCGTGGCTACACGGAAGTCCAGGAGAATGCCCAAAGCCGGGGGCTAAATTAACAGAAGAACCCGGCGATAGCCAACATGTCTCGGCACAAGCAGAGACAGGACCGATAAAGAAGGCCCTAGTTAGGGTTTGAAAAACTGGCCTCGCTGATGAGTGCCGGCCGGTATCAGGGAGAATGGGCCCTGCTATTGGCTGTGCTGCCGGGGAAGTGCACCAGGCAGACAGCGTTAACAGCCAGGGAGGAGAAGCTCCGTGATATGAGCAAGAAAACACGCCAAATAGCGTCCTGCGCCGAGAACGGGGCCCCCTGTGATTGGCCTGACGGCCGGGCGCTCAGGGAAAGGGGGCGCGTCCGGCCGAGGAAGAGAAAGTCATGCCGTGACAGGCTAGCGTGCCTTAGTGGGCGCGTGTAGCCTTAAGTGGGGTGGGCGCGTGTAGCCTTACGTGGGAGGGGCGCCGGGACTATGCGCAGGCAGGGGGCGTGCCCGGCGCTGGAAACCGAAGTGAGGCGGCGATAGGGAGAGCCCAGCGAGCGGGAGGTGACCGCCCTGACAAGGGGCTGACATCAGGGACAGAGCGTTCCCAGAGAGGCATGCCCCGGGGACAGGGGAAAGATGCAGGCAAAATGCAGGGAGAGGAGGGGGCGTTGCATGCACCTGAGGAAGAAGCTGCAATATGTCAGGCGACCGCGCGCTTCTGAGGAAAAAGGGCACAAAATTCAAAACTGCAGGAGGGCTGCCAGGACAATAAAGAGGTACCCAGAGAGGCTGAGGACGCTGCAGGAGCTCAGAGCTCGTTTGGGGGAGGAGGGGGGAGGGGGAGAATAAAGATACCTGTTGATGAGTCCGGAGTCTTCTTGTGAATGAGGATGCCTCAGGATCCCCCGGGAGATGCAGAAAGGTCCTGGTAGATAAAATCCTCCTTCCCGCACCGTCTCCGGACGGTGCAGAAGATGGCGTCAACCACTTACTAGAAGGGTGGAGGCCACAACCGGTGACCACAGTCTTCCTCTCAGCCCTCTCCAAGGAGAAGGGTGAGGAGGGGAACGACAAGGACTTGCCACCGAGAGTCACCCTGAAACACCCGAAGGGTGACAGGGGACAAAGTCCTGCCAGTGGGTCAGAGAGTGGGCAATGTGGGTGATACCACACTGCTCTCTCGGTCGCTTAAATGTGGGAAAACAGGGTGAACAAATTGCACACCTGTTACCCAAAGGGATAAATCTGAAAAACAAAGAGAAAATCATTAATAAACACACAAACCTGCAAAGGAAAATACTGCGGATCTGGTGTTAGATTCAGGTCCCCCTCCTACAGACACTAAGCAAAAACTGAGGTGTTTAGTTCCTGTCAGTGGGTGTATACTACTGGGGAGGAGCTATTTCCTTTTTTTCTGCCTAGTGTCAGCCTCCTAGTGACAGCAGCATACACCCATGGTTACCTGTGTCCCCCAATGAAGCGATAAAGAAATTTAGGTTTCCTCATCTCTTCGTTTCGTGCTTCGGGGCAGGACTGAGGGTAGGGTCTTCGGCTCAGCCAAGGTCCCTACGTTGCCTCTGTTGTATTCATCATCTTAAATTTGGGCTGGCGCCGTCCTAGCTGTGGGAGGCACTCTTGCAGATTCAGCTGGTGGTCTTCTTGAAAATGGCACAGATGCATTCGCAGATAGATCTCCGGTGATCTTCCGGAAAGTGGCACCAGAAGGCAGTGCATGTACAAAACGATATCTCGGCTCAACGACGAGCAGCAAGCTCATTCTGCTTATGCACAGACTCCCGGCGCCACTTTCCTGAAAACCACTGGAGATCATTCTCCGCATGTGACATATTCATGAAGACCTCCACCAGCTGAATCTGAGAGAGCACCACCCAGCTAGGATAGTATCAGCCCAAAATTTAACTGACGAAGATGATGAATACACAGAGCAGAAGGGTTATGACTGAGCGCTCTGAGCCAAACACCCTACCCAAAGTCCCACCGCGAAGCACAAAGAATTAGGATACCAAAATTTATCATAATGATTTAACAAAAACCAGGCTACAGATTTTAACACTAAAATGTATTAAATTAAATTAATATGACTACACCATTCTGCTCATACCTTTACATGCATATTCCTGCTGACAGATTCACCATATTTTCAGTGATAATACCTGATCAGTGATGACGCCGGGTGTTGGACCCCACCGATCCTATATTGAATACCTATCCTAAAAAGGTACATCATTAACAGAAAATTACTAGACAAATCCTTTCATGGTAGTAACACTGCATTTATAAAACGGTAGAGAACATTTTGGACGGTAGCTCAAAACACTAAAAATCGGTACCACAGAAATTAACAGATGAATTTCCAAATCTCTGCGCAGTCTCCTGCTTTTGGTCTTGGAAAGTTACACTGTACTGCATATTTCAAGATCAGACATTCAAGAACAGGCACAAGACTAAAAGGCATTTCACTGTATGTTGTTATAATTTCATAAAACAAATCAAATAACTGTCAAAATTGCAAACTCTGGTTACCACAAAGTACACGGTATCTTTCACTCGCCTGTAAAACCACTTTTAGAAGTCAAGAGAAATAAATGTAAACCAAGTTTATTTTGCTTTTTAAGTAGTAGTGTTCTTAAAGCACTACAGCATGGTAAACAATGTAAATTAGTACAAGTCATCTCAAAAGCCAGTTTTATGAGTTGTTAAAAAGATGCAAGCCTATTCTAACAGGATAAATATTTTTTTTTTTAACCATTTCACTTCTCGTTAATGAAGGCTCACAAATGAGCAACACTCCTCATTGAGGAAAACAAAAAGCTGTTGTCGACAAAGCGACAGCACACACACAAACAAAAAAAAAGTGTAAAAATAACTAACTGTACTGTGTTCCCATACTTTCCAAAGTTGCTTTACAATGGGATGATATGCACATGATCTTGCTGCAAAGGTCTATCCAACTTGATGTATTTAGTCTAAACCACTTTAACTCAAAATAATCCTGTAATTTCAGAAGATGCAGCGATGCCTTACTCGACTCCCAATCTAATTTTTGGATTTCTATAACATTCCTTCTAAGCTGCGGTACCCACTAGAGAGAAACCGCAATCAAAAATATGGATCTTCTATAGGGAGGGGAAAAACTCTTTTGCAGCAATAAACTTGTATTAAACAAATTTGACCACCCTTAACCCCAAAGCCAAAATAAAGAGGGAGTAATTTTTTTTATATATAAAAAAAGCCTTAATTCTTTATGTCATGCAAACCTAAAGATGACCAAAGCTTTAAACAATGGAAGGATAATTCACAGAAAAATCTGTTATAACAAAAAACGCATAAGAAAAAGGGCCACTAGGTGACATAATTTACAAATTGGCATCATTTTGGTCAACAAGAATCAAAAGTGATGTTTTCCTGAACAAATCCAAATGTTCAGTGGGAGGAGGGAAAGTAACGGCATAACTTGGCTTCTAAAAACTAATCGCACATTTCTTCAGGAATCTCGTGTGGGTTAAGTATGCCCGGAACTGACATCTGTATTCTGTGTTTCTCTTCCTGGGCTTGCCGAAGGGCAGTTTCCCTTTCTTCCAGAAACAGGTCTGAAGTATCTTCTCCAGCATACTCCTGGGTTAGAAAGCACAAGAACACAGACGATAAATGTGGTATTAGGATAACACTGAGTGCTTTAGGAATTTAAGAAACACACTACTAGCTTACAAATGATATCACACGAGACATTTATACAAAAATATTTGCAACTTTTCCATATCAAGTCAACTTTAAAAAATGGGCAAGTATAACTAGGTTTACTGGCCATGCCCCTCCTAAGACTGATTTACAATTAAAAAAGACAACATAGGCCCAGTTTTATTTTAACACTATGCGAGCTTAGGCGTTTATATTCTGGTCTTTAGGACAATCTATTATAAAGTAAATGTATTGAGAGGCATGCATTCTTAAAAAAAAAAAAAAAAAAAAAAAAAGATAAACCTGTCCTTTACTCACTTTATGAGATCATCAGTTTATGACTTCCATACGAAGCAACAGTATTAATAAATCCCACGCATAGATCTTACAAAGCAGCCACAGAACTTTACAAATAGCACTAAATTTCTAATGAACAGTCTACAAAAAAAAAACAACAACTAACGTGCAACAGATTTATCACTCTTACCTTAATCTGTACAAGAAAGTCCCTAAGGTGTTCTTTAAAAGCAGGAATATCCTGATTTAAACTGAAGAGGCCAGTCACAAAAAGTTTAACTTGTGCACTAAAGAGAAAAAATATAAAAAAAAATAAATTAGCCCCCCCAATTCACAATACATAAATGTAAGTATTAAAATAAGCAGTCTCTTAACCCCTTTCTGACATCAGGCGTAATAGTATGCCGATGTCTGACTCCGGCACTGAGCCCACATCTTTCCCGGGACATGTCAGCTGACATGCCCGCAATAGCAGCGGGTGTAATTGTGATCCACCCGCGGCTATTAACTAGTTAAATGCCATTGTCAAACTGACAGCGGCATTTAACTCGAGCTTCCGGCCATCGGTGACCCGTGTCACGTGTTCCCGGGTCACCAGTTCGTCGGCATGACAGCCAGAGGTCTCCGAGAGACCTCTATGGTTCTCAGTGCCTGCTTGCTGTGACTGCCACCTAGTGATCGGCACTCACAGCAAGTGACCAATTCTGCTATATATAGGCGATTTGATCATGGGCTCTATGTAGCAAAGCCGATCAGGTAGTGGCTGCTTCTGGTCTCCCATGGAGACTATTGAAGCATGCCAAAAGTAAAAAAAAAGAAAAAAAAAGGTTTTTAAAAATACATATAAAAAAAAATGTAAAAGTTCAAATCACCCCCCTTTCTCCCCATTCAAAATAGAAAAAAAAAAAAAAACATTTGGTATCGCCGCGTTCAGATTCGCCCGAATAAAAAAAAAAAAAGGCATAGCGAGAAAAACTCAAAACTCCAGAATTACTTTTTTTTTGTCGCCGCAACATTGCATTAAAATGCAATAACATGCGATTCAAAGATTGTATCTGCACCAAAATGGTATCAATAAAAACGTCAGCTCGGCACACAAAAAATAAGCCCTCACCCAACCCGAGATCAAGAAAAATGGAGATGCTACGGGTATCAGAAAATGGCGCATTTTTTTTTTTTTTTTTTTTACAAAGTTTGGAATTTTTTTTCACCACTTAGATAAAAAAGAACCTAGACATTTTTTATGTTTATGAACTCGTAATGACATGGAGAATCACAATGGCAGGTCAGTTTTAGCATTTAGAGAATCTAGTAAAAAAGCCAAACAAAAAAGTCTGTGATTGCAGTTTTTCTTCCCGGTATTCTAGTACATGACATGGTAAAACCAATGCGTCGTTCAAAAGTACAACTCGTCCAGCAAAAAACAATCCCTCACACGGCCATATTGATGGAAAAATAAAAAAAAGTTATGGCTCTGAGAAGGGGAGCAAAAAAATGAAAACGCAAAACCAAAAAAAGCTTCAGGGGTTAAAAGGAGCCCTCCCATCACAAGGCAAACAGATGCAGGAGACCAGTAACATTAAGGGCCCCGTCTCACATAGCGAGATCGCTACCGAGATCGCTGCTAAACAGCGATCTCAGCAGCGATCTCGATATGTCTGACACGTACTAGCGATCAGGCCCCTGCTGTGAATCGCTGGTCGTGTCAGAAATGCCAGGACTTTTTTTTTTGATCGCTGGTCTCCCGCTGGCCAGCACGCATCGCTGCGTGTGACAGGCAGGAGACCAGCGATCAGCTGGTAACCAAGGTACACATCAGGTTTCCAGGTGCGGGGCTGTGCCTGGAAACCAGACGTGTACGTTGGATACCAGCGTGCTGCTGCATGGGAGCTGGTAACCAAGGTACACGTCGGGTTTCCAGGCACTGCGCAGCACCTGGAAACCCGATGTGTACCTTGGTTACCAGCTCCAGCACAGGCCGCAAACCACAGTCTTTCTGCCCTCCCGTTGCGACAGCATCGGCACACATCTAGTTGTATCATAATGGCAATTAAAAGCCTGATGTTACCATTTTACTACAGTAAAAGTATCACTTAAGAATAAGAAATGTATTAGGGAGAGGGGGGGTCAGGGAAATTGAGGAGTCGGAAGTTTGGCTTACAGACTCCACAGTCCTAATCAAAATTCTCAGTTATGACATAAAATCTGTTTTCAGTGCAGACAGACTTTTCCATTACCGACAGAGGAGGTGGCACATGGTGCTGGTACAATTTTATGTAATCGGTGGATGGAGGAGCTCGAGGCAAAGCTCCTCTCTCCTACATAGAATCTCATCAGCACAAGCTGCCATCTATCTCAGTAATAGGAAAGTCTGTCTGCAATGAATACAGATTTGACATCAGAATTAAGAATTTTGATAATGAGATTAATTCTGGCAGAGTAAGAAGCAGATTTCTTTGATGAGATCTATTTTAAAAATTTGCTTAATTTCATGTGCGCTGCTGATTTCTGAAATAAAAATTAATACAACAGTTACTCTTAAGGCTGAGTGTAAGGCTGTTATAACACTCGTCAACATTGCAAACATTTTAGTTTGATGGACCTGAAGAGAAGTCTTACACCCTGCATCACTTACTCTTGCAGATGAGGAAATGCGGATTTTAGAAGGTTGGCCACATATTCCTGAATAAATAGTTGGTTATTAGGTGGATTTGCTGGATTCAATGATGCATTTATCTTTCCTTCCTCTACCAAGTTAAACATGTAGGCCAGGATTGAAGCATGCATTGTTAAACCTGCGAAAAAAAAACAAAAACACATAGACGGTTTGTTTAATACTACAAAACTTTAGGATTAGATGAAAAATGCCTACATTTTGAAAATTGTGGCAAATTAAACTATATCAGAAGGCATTTATAACTTTAGTTCTACATGCTAAAACCACACAATACAAATGCAAATATTTTATAGAAAGAATTGTCACTTGCAAAACCTGGAAGAGGGATTCAGGATTGCATTTAGGGCAATGGAAGTTAAATTTGTGCTAGAGATTGCAAGACCAGGATCAGACGGGCACATTTCACCATCATGCAGCCTTATATGCAAATCTATGGAAGGTGTAAATTCAGGTTGGGAGACCAGCAGTCAGTGTGGACATTGTGGTCTGTATAAGGACCGTGAACCCTGCTTTAAGATGGAGTTTGCTATTCAAAATCTGAATTGTAAGGAAAAGGATCAGCAATGCCCAGAAACACTTACCAGCTGTATGAGAGGTATCTGTCACAACAGAGAAGATGTGCTGTAATATATCACAGAAGTATGTCTGATAGAAACTCTGTGCGGCAGCTTCCTCCTGAGCAACATTTTGCAGCAATGTGTAAAGGATCTGTAATCCTAAAATTGACAAGGACATTAAATAAGCAAAAAAAAAAAATACTTATTAAAATAAGAAGCTAGACAAGTGGCTGACAAGAATAGAGCCAAACTAAAAAACACAAGAAAATGTATTAAGTTAAACAATGTAAATGTATTCAGCAATATTTTTAAGTGTTTAAATGACCAATCATGTAAGGCGTTTACTCCATTAAAGCCCCTTCCATGGACCTTTTTAAGACACTTCACATTTACCTTTGTGACTTTCACAACTATAAAAAAAATTTAAAATAAATTTGCAGAAACGCACTCTAGTAGCCGGATTCAAAAACAAGACTGGACTTGAATTCAGTAAAACTACGAAGTTCCAGTTAATTACTTTAGAGCACTAGACCAGTATAAAGTATCAATCAGATGTGCTCTCGACCTTATTACACTTACAGGCGATTTGGAGGGTAATTAGTGATGAGCGAATGTGCTCGGGTGTTATCCGAGTATCTTGGACATGCTTGGATAATATGTTAAGAGTCCCTGCGGCTGTTACGCGATTCCCGCATGTGTTGCGGCTGTGTAACAGCCACAAGACATGCGGCCACAGGGACTCAAACATATCAGCGCACACCCAAGATACCCGAGCGTGCACGGATGAGGACTTAAGAGGTGGTGTCTCTAGGAAATACTCCACTAATCACATCACAGTTATGGTCTCGTTAATAGTGAACAAAACGGAGAGGTATTTCATTTGTACATACCAGTGTCAGCAACATTTCGCATTGTGTGTTTAAAAGCCCAGATTATGGAGTCCAAAACCAGCTTAAACTGTGCTGGGGGAATGGCCAAGAATGCAGGGAAAAGTGTGAATTTACAGCTTGTAAAAGCAAGAAAAAGTTTGTCCTGTGATCTGGATATTCCTCAAAGTCCTGGACAGAAAACAGAATAGAGAATTTTAGTGAATTTTTTCTACTGCAAATAAATTTTTATTGTTGTGATATGCAAATTGCCATTTCATTGTGTGCCTGACTCATCTGTACATTTGGTAGTGTGGCGGCTGGTATTGTGGCTGCACCATTTACAGCCAGTACAAAATGAACAACAATGTGCCTGGTAAATTGTAAATGAAACGCAGCGCTTGCTTCAATTAGCTGATCCACACAATTCTCAGAAGTTGGTGCCCTATTGAGCTGATAATTTTGGACTATCCTAAAGGGTATGCCACACTAAACAATATCGCTAACGGGATCGCTAAAAAACGTCATTATTTAGCGATATTGTTCAGTGCGGCAGCTTCCAGCGACGAGCTTCCTGCTGTGATCTCGCTCGTCGCTGGAATCGTTCCGGACCCTATTTCATCGCTGGCGCTCCCGCTGGGTAAGTATCTTATCGCTGTGTGGCACCTTTTCTTAGCGATTTAGCGGTACTTTTGTACCGCTAAAGTCGTTAAGAAGATCGCTAACGGCGATAGCGTCGTTAACTATATCGCTAAATGTGGCCGCATTTAGCGATATAGAAACGATCCCGCTAGCGATCTCATTAGTATGCAACGCTAACGAGATCGCTAGCGGGATTGTTTAGTGTGGCAGTACCTTAAGGCTGCTAGGTCATCAATATCAAAACCTCCCAAACAAACATTTCAAGGCAATAACCACTAACATAGCAAACATAGCAAACAAAAGCAAAAACCTTTCACATACCTTATTAATCATATTTAACGTGCATTCAAAAACAGCATCAAATATTTGAGGTATTTCAGCTGTGATATGGCCCCCAAGCTTGTTTACAATCGTGGCCATTGTGCTAAGTACTTCAGGCTCCCTGGCAGCGGGAACGTTTCTCTGGTAGTCAATAAGAACAGCATCCAACAAAGGTGGGACAAAGTTTTCTGCAACCTTAGGACAAGAAAAAAATAAAGTTGACACAAACTTTTTTTTTGCAAGCAGACCAGCGTGTCTGCAAAACTAAATTACAACCACTTCCTTATATGAAGC
>JARQOD010000005.1:490493576-490519953 GCA_033576555.1 Oophaga sylvatica
GGAATATTTAAAAGCAGTCTGGAAAAGTAAGAGCTTCAGCTAGGCAGAAGTCGGTTGTGTTACTTTTGCGGACTGCCTGTCTAAGCTGCAGGAGCTTAAACTGATTGCTGTAGTTAAAATAAAAAATCGGGCTTTCACATTACAGTGCATTTATATGAAATTTTGAGTGGCTATAATTAAAATTACTACCCTAAAACCCCCCATATTAATATAATTTTTTTTATTTTTTTTTTTTTTAAAAATTTTGGGGTCAAAAAAAAAAATTGGGATCAAAGAGAGAAAAAAAAATGTCCCAAATGAAAATGAGTTAGGGTAAAACTTTAAAAATTTAAATCTGAAAAAAACGTTTTAATTATAATGTGTAACGTACATTTTGGCATGGGTCCTAAGGGAAACGGGGGGGTGTAAAAAAAAAAAATTTAAAAATCTCTCAACCCCAAATTTTTCCAATGGGATACGTTTGTTAGTCAAACTTATTTTTCCCCCGTGCATACTGGGGTTTGGGGGGAACCTGAGTCCATTTTTTGCCCACTTTTGGGCTGCACTTGCACCTGAGCATTAAAGGGGAAAAGAGCTGCCCGGGGGGCTTTCCCGCCCCAATCTCCCCTTTATCGCATTCTTCAAGTGTTTTAAAAAGGGTCTTCCCCCCTTTGGATACATTTTTAAAAACCCCGTCAGCCCTTTTAAAAGTGTGGAGGGGGGGTTTAGCTGTTTACCCTTTTGGCCCTCGCGGGTTTTGAAAATTTTCTTTGAAGCTCTAGCTTTTTATCTTGCAGTTTAATTCTATTCTGCTACGTGACTTGTGCATTTGATTGGGTGCATTCCCTTTAATGCAAGGGCTGTAAACAAGCTAATTCCTCTCATGGGCAATTTAAAAAATTTTTTAAAAAGGTTTTTGGGGGCCCCACAAGTTGTCATGTAGAGATCTCGGACTATATATAAACATTTTGAAACTGTGTCTTTATCCTGCAAAAAAGTAATCTGATTAAGGGGCCCATTTTGTATTAAGTAGATTCAAGTTTTTTTGCTACAGTCCAGTAAAAAGGGAATTTTTGGGTTGTGTGTGTGTGTTTTTGGGCCCAAATAAATCGTAAAGTTGTGTAGGTTCATGGTTTTGGGGTTTTGAATCAAAATTGTGGAGGAAACCATTTTTAATTTTAAATACTGAAAATTTCTTTTTAGAAGTTTAAATTTTTACTTTGATGGTATAAAAATTAAAAAAACCAGCTCCCCGGGGCAAATGTTTTTTGTGCGCCCACCAGTGGTTACATTGGTTGTTTAACAGACCCGAACATTCGGGTTTTTGGGGTGAACATGGAGCAGACCCCAAGGGGGAAAATTTGAGCATTTCAGCTGCGTGAAAGGAAGAGAGCCACAGTATTCTTATGATGGGGGCGGACCCCCCAGTCAGGTGTACCCGATAAAAAGAGTCGCTGGGGGGCCCCCCGCCGGGCTCCTCCTTCAGCTCCTTCTAAGTTTGAGGTCCGAGGGGGGGCGCTGCTGGAAGCAGCCCTAGAATTTTTTATTTTTTTTATCGGACAAGGTTTTTGGACGTTTTCAAAAGGCCCCCAGGGTTTTCAGCGCTGGGGAAACCCCTTCCCCTGGCATCTTTTTTACTTAAAGCCCGCGTCCTTCCGGGCCCGGGGGGGGGGGGCTTCCCGGGGGGAGCAAACCCACACTGGGTCACTGTTTTCCTCGCCCTGGGGGAAGCATGGCACGCGCCGAACCCCGGGGCCCCCCTGTGGCGTTGGGGTGGTGAGTCCCCCAAAAAAAATTTTTTTTTTTAATGGTAGTGCTTTTGCGTCTGGGCAGCGTTTTCATTTTTTATCAGTATGCTAGCGCTGCGGTGACAGTGTTTTACGTTTTCAGTGTATCCACCAGTCCCCTTGGGGCGGATCGTAACTACAAAAACGCCTGCAGTCTTCCGGGGCCCTGGGGGATGAGGAGATTTTCCCGGCGGGGGGCAACCACACCCCGGGGTACTGCGCTTCCGCCTGGGGGAGCATGGGCATAGGCCAGAAACCCTTGGGGGGCCCTGTGGGTTTTTGGGGTGAGTACCCAAATTTTTGGGAAAAAGTTGTGAGTGTTTACGACTGCGCGGCAGCCGCTGTCATATTTTCCGTTACAATTTTTTCTATGTCCCAGGGGGTCCTGCAGGACGAGGGGAGGGGGTCGCGCTCTTTTTATTTTTTTAATTTTTGCGCCCCTTCCCGGGGCGCGCGCTTTACTCCCCGCCTCCTTTTTGGCTCCTTTTACTGGAGCAAATGGGGCGAGCGCGGGGGCCTTTTCTGATAAAAACGCGCAAGCTAAAACCCCCCCGGGTGTTCCCCCTCCCCTCCCGGGAGAAACGTGCCAGCTTGGGGTCGTTCTAGCCCCCCGGGGAAAGCAAACCCTTCACCTCCACAGGCGGGGGCCTTTTTGGGGCACTATGAGTGACGATTGAGCTGCCTGGGCTGTTCTCGCATAAGGGGGCTCGCACCTTTTTTAAAATTTTAAAAAAGGGCTGTGGGGAGTCTGCGACATTAATGCTGCCACTATACGTTTCCGCTGACGATTTCCGATGGCTCGATAATATTGCGATCGTTTTTTGGGGTCATTTTTTTAAAATTTTTTTTAGCTCCAAAATGGGCGATCTCATTGCTCGCATAGGCATTAGCGATCTCCTTGACAACTTTGGCGGTCATTTTGTTATAAAAAACGCGCAATTTTTTTCGATCTTGTGGACGTTTTTTTTTTTAGTGTGGCATGGCTGTCCCCCAGCTGCGATTAAAGAGGGGGCCCGAGATTCGCACACCTTTTTTTTTTTTTTTTTTTTATTTTCAAGGGGTTTGGAGAGTCAGCACTTTAACCCTTCTTGGCGGGGTTTTCTTAATGGGAACCGCTGGGGTAGCTCCGCTTTAAATTTAACCCCAGCCCCTTTTTTTTTTATTTAAATACGCTTGGTTCGACAGGTTTATCCGCCATAAACTATGAAATAAAATCAGAGACCCCCCTTTCCCGATCCGCTCGGACCAAAAGCTATTGGGAAAAAGCAGATCTCGACCCATACACTCAAAAGGTTCCAAAAGGGGGCAAAATGGGGCCTTTTCGGTTCTATTGAGACCTTTTAGGGGTTTTGGGTGTCAAAGTTTTCCCCTTTAAGGAAGCGCCCAAATCGGTGCTTTCCTTTCCCCTTAGCGAAGAAGCCCCTTTTGGCCAGAGGATCGGCGGGACACCCTGCCCTTCCTGGGCCGTAAAAAATTTCTGTGGAACCAAAAAAGGCTTTTTCAGTTCCGGAGGAGTACTGTCGTCCGGAAGTGGGCCCCGGATGTTGCAAGGGTCGCATGGGTCCGACGACCTTACAAACTACCTTTTTTGGGGAGTTTTGGGGTTAATTGGGGCCCCCTTTCCTGAAGAAAATGTCCCTTTATTCCACTTAGAAATCCCTGTAAAAGGGAAAAGAATTGCGGACACGTGGGACAGAAAAAAAGCGGCAACAATTTCCACCTGTGTACCGTGGATATGTTCGGTATTAAGGATCAGGGACTTGTTTAATTTCCCCTGAGGGGTTGGGGACCTTAAAAAGGCGGGTGGAAGTTTCCTCTATAAGGTAAGGGTTTCATTGAAGGATAATGCGTCATGTACCCGGGGCCCAAATCCCGCAGTTAAGGGGTAAAAAGAGCACTGTCTTTGATAAAACGCTTTTTTCCAAGGGGGTTTTTATTTTAGCTTAGAAAGGGGGTCGCTATTTGATGACCCAGGGAAAAGCTGATCCCAAGGCAAAGGCAAAAGAAGCAGTTTCCCGCGCGCAAGCGTAAATTCTGCGTCGGCGGACTTTGTGCCGATAGTTATGGGCACCTTTTTTCGGTTCAAGGGATGTCTGACCAACCCCGGGGTTTGTGTGTCTCTCTTTTAAAAAAAAAAAAAAAAAAAAAAAAAAAAAGGGGGGAATTTTCTCAGAATTCCGTTTTCCCGGAAACAGAATTTTTTTTAAGGAAAACGGAAAAAAAAAAAAAAAAAAAAAAATTTCGCAAAGGGGGGATGCTTCTAACTTCCGCAGACCGAGCAAAGCTTTTGGCTCATTATGGCAGCCTGTCGCAGACATCATCGACTTTGGGGGACTTTTTTTTGGCATTTTCCCCCATCGGAAGACTCACCGGGTTGTGGTCGACCATTCGGTTTTGGTTTTAACCCCAAAAAATTTTTTACAACGTTCTGACCCAAAATTCATGGAATCCTTCAAAGGGGGGTTTTCGATTCGCCTTTTGGACGGCCTTTTTCGGTTGGGTTTAAAAAAAAAGTGTCTTGGAATGTCGCGGCAATCCTTTTTTTTGGGAAGTTTCGACTTGGTACGGGGGGGGTTTCCCCTCCTCCAACAAGCGGCAGTTGCTCCGATGTAGGGGCTATAAGTCTGCGACAGCAGTGCCCCCTTCGAAGGATCCCCCTTTGGGGTTTTGCGGTCGTCCATGGTTTTTTCGTTTGTCCCTTTTTTTTTCCGGGCCCCCATAGGCTCTTTTGAGTCGTTGGGATCAATCGAAAGGGTTTTCGCTGGTTCAGCGTCATCATCTTAAGGGTGCGAGAACCCCTAGGAGGGTGAGTCCAGGGGTTTTCCCTGGGAAAGTTTTCCTCCCTCCGAAGGGCGGTAAAAAACCCACCTGCCGCCTGAGGGCTGGGGGGGGGTTTTGGAACAATCTTGGATTCAGGATTGGCATGGAAGATCTGTTCTTTTCCGACAACACCCCGGAAAATTTTTGGCGTTTTTTTCCCTTTGCCCCCAACAGGACGGTCCCTTTGAGCGGTCTCCATCCGGTGAGACAAAAACGAGGCTGTCGCGTATACAATCCCCAAGGGGGAAAAGGGTTCCAGACTCAGGTGGGGGGCCCCCCAAATTTTGATTTTGGGGGAGGGCAGGTGCAGCCATTTGGGGATTCACATTCCAGGGTTCAGAATATTCAGCGGACTTTCTCTTCGCAGAAGGAGGCCCGGGGGGGGAGCCTCCCCCGGGTTTTTGCACACTGTGCTCTCGGGGGAACCCCCCCAAGGGGGTTTGTGGCATACGGCCAAATCCCCCAAATTCCGCGTTATGCCGGTACAGGCCCCAAGGCTGGGGCGGTGGATCTCTGTGGCTCGGGGTCATTTTGAGCTGATTATGATTTTTCCCCCCGATCCCCCTTTTTTCCTTAGTATGGTCGGTTCGAAAGAGAGTTCCAGCTATTTGAAAAGCTCCAGATGGCAAAAAGGTGGGGGTTTCCCCCAAAATGTCCTTTGGCGGACCCCCTTTTACTCCCCTTCCCGGATTGTTGACTCAGGGGCCCATTTGTCATCCGGGTGTTTCCCTGCGTTTGAGGGGGGGCTCTTGGCCCCGAAATCTTTAACCTTTTAAAGGGTTTTCCCCCCGAGGGCATTTCCCCCCTTTTGTGCGAAAAGGGAATCCCCTACTACTAGGTTTTTCCACAAAATTTGGGGGAAAACCTTTTTTTCGTGGTTTTGGGTCCCCGGGGAAAAAAGAGAAAAATTTTTCCATTCCCAACCTTTGGGTTTTCTGCAGCATGGGCTAGAAAAGGGTTTGGGCAGTCACCCCTGAAAGGTCAATTTCTGTCTGTCCTTTTTTTCCCCGGGGAAAAAAGCTTTAAAAGAGACGTGCTCTCCTTTTTGGGTTATATCTCGAAGTTTTCCCCCCGCGGAAGGCCCCCCGTGTCCCTTGGGGACTAACCCCTTTTTTTTGGGGGCTTTCAGCTAAACCTTTTGACCAAAAATTCTGCTAGCCTTTCTTTACTTTCTTGGAAGGGGGCTTTCCTTGTTGAATCATTTTAGGAGAGTTTCTGATTTGGGCAGTCTTTCTTGTTCGCCCCCTTTTCTGGAGTTTTTTCCGGATTTAGTGCTTCGCATCGGGGTGGTTTTTTGCCTAAATGGTGTCACAATTCATGTAACCGGTATTGTTTGCCTTATTCTGCCGGATCCGAAGAATGTGAAAAGCGTGCTTTACACCATTGGATTTAGTGCGGGCCTTGAAGTTTTATCTATCTATTACTCAAGGTTTTCGTAAGAACGGACTCCCTATTTGTGGTTTTCATCGTGGTCGGCGGGTCAACGAGCTTCCAAGGATTCTATAGCCGTGGATTCGGTCAGCTATATTGGAAGCTTACCGTCTTCAGGGTGAATCTTGGCCCGATTAAGATTAAGCCCATTCCACGGGGCGTGGCTTCTGTGGGTTTTCACCAGGTGCTTCAGCTGCAGCTCTGCCGGGCGCGATTGGCGCTCTGTCCACAGTTTACGAAGTTTTTAAAGGGACGTCGTGTTTTCCGTTGATGCACCCCTCGGAGTAGGGTCCTGCAGGCAGCTGATTTAAAGTTGGATGAACTTGTGTTTAGCCTGGTTGGCTTTTGTTGTTAAGGTTGTTGGTTTCTGCCTCTTGTTGGTTTTTTCCCACCCTTATTTTTTGAAATGCTTTGGGAGTCCCATCGTAATGAATCTGGGTCTCTTCCTTTCTGCAGCTGAAAAACACGGATTTGGTAAGAACTTACCTGTAAATCCTTTTCGCGAAGGAAGAAGAGAGACACAGCACCCTCCCAAGGCAAAGGTGTTGAGTTTTCAATGCAGCCCGACCCTTATTGATAGCGATTTTCTGGGCGAGGTCAGGCCGCTAAGGCTTTTCCCCGCATCGCCAGCTATCGCAGTTCAGGTTCCGTGAGTAGTACCTGGAATCGTGGTTTTTGGCTTTCTTTGCATCAAACCTGTAACCTTGTGTTTTTTCTTGAAGTTCCTTCAGAAGGGGTTTGTTCTCCGCTGGGATCTGTCTTTTCCCTAAAAGCTTTGGCGACTGGAGCGATAGGAGGGGGCCCGAGCTGGAGGGGCCAGCCAGCAGCACTCTTTTGATCGAGGTGAATCCTGATCGGGGCTCCCCCCATCAGTAATAAATACTGTGTTTTTCCTTCCCTTCGCTAAAAAGGGATTTTAAGGTAAGTTTTACCAAAACCCGTGTTTTATGCTGCTGCTTTTTGTATATGCACTGTGCGACTGAGTTTTTGGTATTACCTTGGCTTGTATTTAATGCCATACATAACTTATGTAAACAGTATTCTGATGTGTACTATGGAAAATAGCAATTTAATTTTGAAAGGGAACTGCTTTCTCTGCTGCCTAAGCCGCAGGCTCCATGAATCGCTGTCTGCTTTTAGAGCGTGTAAATTTTTCAACGGTATATAGTAAAAGCCATCCGGGGGACTATGTATCTCAACTGATTAGTCCACCATCTTGTCCCCACCATGCTTCCCTAGACTAATGGGGATTTCCCTGTCTGGCAAGGATCAGGTTGTTAAGAAAGCCACCAAGCAGAGGCTTTATAGTAGTTGGTTAAAGGGTATGCCACACTAAACAGATCGCTAAAAACGTCACTATTTAGCGATCTCGTTAGCGACCTCATGTGTGTGGCATGTAGCAACGATGTGGCCCCTGCTGTGATGTCGTGATCGTTCACTAGCGTTCTGGACCGTTTTTTGATCGTTGGGTCCCGCTGGTAGGCCTATATCGTGTGTATGGCACCTTTTGCGAAGACCTCGTTTGTGACTCATATGACAGCGCGCAGGCGGGACTAGGGTTTTTAGCGTCAGAGTGGATCGCAATATCTGTAAGTTCTCTTTTGCGTCACGAGAGGAATCGCAGAAGTTGCAAAGAGGCTAGCAGGACGCAGAGAGCAGGAGCGATGCTGGAAATTCCATTGAATCAGAAGCGCTCGTACATGCTAATGACAGATCCTAATGACCGCCAAAGTCGTTAGAGATCGCTGACGCTGATGTGTCGTTTGAGATCTCCTGTTTGGCAGCTACTAGCGACCTAAATGGGATCACACCACGATCTCATTTAGCTTGCGTCGTTATCGTGATCGCTAACGAGATCGCTAAGTGTGGCAGTACCTTAAGACACCTTGTCTTCAAGCCAGTTTTTCAAATCGTTTTAAAAGTAAAATATGCAGTAACACAGCCTGCCATTGATGAATGCTGTGGTTCTGGCAGCATGCTGCCATTGTGAATGCCTGTGGTTCAGGCAGATGATCTGAAATCACACGTACCCTGAAGTATATAGGAAAGTAGTCTAAAATGTATCTGGATTTTTTTGTCCTACATGTATTATTAACATGTAATATCTTTTATTGCAGTAATCTATGCCAGCAATTATGACCATGTTAGCGGACCATGCAGCTCGACAGCTGTGGATTTCAGCCAGAAACTGGACATCAACCTTTTGGACAATGTGGTGAATTGCTTATTCCATGGAGAAGGTGCACAGGTAACTAGGAACTTTTTTTTTTTTTTGTCCCTACCATAATGTTGATTTGTTTATAAGTAAATTACTAATCTCTTAAATAAGACCTCTCTAATGGGCGATTTTACAACTAGAGTTCAAAAGTGGCTATCTAAAATGTGTAGGTTGGAAAACCTATTACCTGGTTAACAGTGTGCAGTAGATGCGCTTATGCATGTTTATCTGGAGTGTGCACCAGCCTATTTAGAAGGTTTATCTACAGTGTTAACAATGTAACAGTTGCCCTACAGGTGTACATGCCAACATAGACACGTTTGGCTGGCTGCGTCTTTTCCGTCCTTATCACATGAATGTTTGGCGGATGTTGATGTGATCTATATGGGAGAAGGGTGTTGGCTACTACTAGACGCAAGAGAAAAAGTGTGGGACATGCGAAGTCCAACTGCTCGGTCCTTCTCTCAACATCAAATATCACATGTTAAATAGTTGGCTGATTACCAGCCAGTGTGAACACCTTAAGGGTAAGTTCACATAGCTGTTTTTTAAATGTTTTTTTTTCGCAAAAAAAACTGTTCTCTTGGCAGGAAAGAAGCTACAGAAAAAAATCATGTTTTCCTTGCTGTTTTTGTTTCGGTTTTGGCATGCTAGATTTCTCTCTTGTTCATGCTGATAAAGTTTAGTGTGGAAAAAAAAGTCTACTCAGGTTTTCGGCACAAAAAAATGCAGCAATACCTGATACCTGCATTTTTTCAGCATTTTTTCACCAACATTCATTTCAATGGGTAAAAAACTCTGAAAGTGAAATGCCTCCATTCTGCAAAAAAACCATGCAAAGCACAAAATCCTGATTGACAAAAAAAAACAAGTGTGCATGAGATTTCTGAAATCCAGACTTTGCTGTACTGTAAAACGCCACTGAAAATTTGAATAAAAAAAAAAAAAAACGCCTTGTGTGAACTTGGCCTTAATTTACTATTTTGGGGACACTTTTTAAAGTTAACCTATCTATCCAAGTCACTAATGGAAACAAATTTTTGAGATTATATTTGGCAATAGTTTTGTAACTTATTTTAAAATATGCCTTTGGTCTAGCAAATATGAATATTCATTGTAAATAAAGAATTAACCAAATCAGTACTTTTCCTGTAAGCAATCTAGGGCTTTTTTGCTGATATTTAACCCCTTCACTTTGCAGCCCTTTTTCATCTTTGCGTTTGTTTTTCGCTCCCCTTTTCCGAGCCATGACATTTTTTTCTTTTTTTTTTCTTTTTTGTCAATATGTCATGTGAGGGCTTGTTTTTTCGAGAAGAGTTTGAAAACATCATTGGTTTTACCATACTGTACTGGAAAATGGGGAAAAAAATTCCAAGTATGGTGAAATTGCAAAAAAAGTGCAATTCCACAACTGTTTTTTTTGGAATTTTTTTTTTTTTCCATGTTCATCAAATGCTAAAAATGACCTACCATTATGATTCTCCAGGTCATACGAGTTTGTAGATACCAAACATGTCTAGGTTCTTTTTTTATTTAAGTGGTGGGAAAAAAATACAAAGTTTGTTAACCCCTTTCCGACGTTGGCCCCTTTGGAAACCTCCCTTTTGATGTGGGCTCTGGTGCTGAGCCCACTCTTTCCCGGCACATGTCAGCTGTTTTAAACAGTCAACATGTGCCTCTTACAGCGTGTGGAATCGCGATCCACCCGCAGCTGTTAACCTGTTAAATGCATAGATTGACAACGGCATTTAATCGTGCGTCGGGAAGCGCACTGGATATCCTGCCCATTGGTGACAGCGCCCTACCCACCCCCCATCATAAGAAAAAATTAACGCCAGAATTACGTTTTTTTTTGGTGGACGCCACTACATTGCTATAGAATGCACCTAATGGGCGATCAACAGATATATCTACACCAAAATGGTATTAATAAAAATGTCAGCTCGGTGCGCAAAAAATAAGCCCTCACCCAGCTCCAGATCACGAAAAATAAGGAATGCTACAGGTTCGGAATATAGTGCCATTTTTTTTTTCCAGTTTGGCTTTTTTTTTTTTTTTTTTCACCACTTAAATAAAAGAGCCTACATATGTTGTGTCTGTAAACTTGTAATGACCTGGAGAATCATAATGGAGGTCAGCATTTTAGCATTTTAGTGAACTGGTAAAAAAAAAAAAACTACTGTGATGGAATTGCACTTTTTTTTTGCAGTTTCACCGCACTTGAAAATTTTTTCCCTGTTTTTCAGTTCACGATATGTTAATCCATGTGTCGTTCAAAAGTACAACTTGTCCGCAAAAAAATGGCCATTTTGACCAAAAAATAAAAATTATGGCTTGGGTAAAAAAGGGGAGCAAAAATGAAAATGGCCAGGGGTTTAAGGGGTTAATTTTTTTTTGTCATTTTCCAAGACCCATAGCGTCTCATTTTTCGTGATTTGGGGCGGGTGTGGGCTTATTTTTTGCGCGCTGAGCTGATTTTTTATTGATAACATTTTTAGTGTGGATCGATCTTTGATTTTAATACAATGTTGCGGCAAACAAAAAAAGTATTCTAGCGGTTTGCCTTTTTTGTTTTCTTCGCTACGCTGTTTACCGATCATATTTTTATTTTATTTTTTTTTTATATTGATCGGGCTGTTCTGAACGCTGCGATACCAAGTACCGTGTTTCCCGATAGTAAGACACCCCCATTGTAAGACGTATCGGGGTTTCAGAGGGGTCGGCTAATATAAGCCGTACCCCGAAAGTAAGACATATGTCTTACTTTCGGGGAAAACACGGGGGTATTGCCGCCTCCTCTCATCAAGTGCGCGCTGCT
Source organism: Oophaga sylvatica (assembly GCA_033576555.1). Classification (NCBI taxonomy): domain Eukaryota; kingdom Metazoa; phylum Chordata; class Amphibia; order Anura; family Dendrobatidae; genus Oophaga; species Oophaga sylvatica. Next base: position 490,504,630 of record JARQOD010000005.1, read on the forward strand.
TCTGCCCACGTCAGACCGTCCCCCTCTCCATACGTCGCCGCGTTCATCTACCACCAGAAAAACTCAGCTGAGTTTTCTGCAGCCGCCTTCCGCCACGGGCTCGGCTCCCTGCAGCGCGGGTCCCGCCGTCCTCCGTCGCTCCGTTCGCCCGCAGTCCCGGGCTGAAGTTCTCGGCGATCTATTTAAATTTTTTTTCGGTCCCGAAACGTCATCACGTTGGTCACTCACGTGACCGGAGAGCTGGAGAGAAACTGTCTACCCACTGCGGCCTCCGGTCACGTGAGTGACCAACGTGATGACGTTTCGGGACCGAAGAAGAAATTTAAATAGAGCGCGCGAGAATTCAGCCGGGACTGCGGGCGAACGGAGCGACGGAGGACGGCGGGACAGCGGCTGCAGGAGCCGGAGCCCGTGGGGAAGGCGGGCGGTGAGTTTTTGGTGGTAGATGCAGACGCGGCGACGTATTACACAGTTTAATCATACATCAGTAAAACATATACACTGGCATACTGGGGTATCATCTGCTGTTTGTAACCCAGTGGGTATCAGCAGGTGTCACACTGGATTAAATACAGCAGGTGGTACTGTATCACACTGGGTTAGTACAGGTAATTTTTTTTCAATATAAGACATACCCGAAAGTAAGACATAGTGGGGCTTTTTGGGGATAAAAAGAAAGTAAGACACTGTCTTACTATCGGGGAAACACGGTTTGTGTGTATGTGCATGTAGTTTGTGTGTAATTTTAAATTTATTACATTACCTCTTCTACACACAGGCGATGATCAGATTGCGGTGTGTAGCAGAAATGCTCAATTGCTATGATGGCAATGACAACCAAGGTGTCTGCTGCAGACCCCGGGTTGTCATGCCAAACCCCATCGGCGACTCGGGCGCAGATGTGCGGGATTAGTGACCGCTTCCGGCGCGATCACATAAATGCCACTGTCAGAGATTGCAGCCGCTTTTAACAAGGTTAAACATCTGCGGGTGGATCATGATTCCACCTGCGGCTGTTAGGGTCAATGTTAGCTTTCAAAACAGCTGACATGTGCCGGGAAATGATCTTGGGTTGGGGTGAGGGCTTTTTTTTTGCACGCCTAGCTGAAGATTTTATTGATGCAATTTTGGTGTAAATACAATGTTTTGATCTCCTGTTATTGCATTTTATTGCAATGTAGCAGTGACCAAAAAAGTAATTCTGGCGTTTTGAATTTTTTTTCCCTCAATCGCTCTAAGGCCTCATACTCACTGGCTGGAAAAAAATCGGTCGTTTTCTGCAGGAAAAAAAACGGTACATTTGTTGTAAAAAGGCATGCGATTTTGATGCGATTTTAAATCGCACCATGCGTTTTCTGTCAGTTTCCATCAGTTTTCCATCTGTATGCAATGCGATTTTAACATGAAGTTTTACATAGAGCAGTTATCTATGTAAAAAGTCATGTAAAAATCACATTGTAACACAAAAATTTACACAAAAAGCAAATATATTATATATATATTATATATATATATATATATTATATATATATATATATATATATATATATATATTTATATATATATATATGTCATACACTTCTACTAGTATAATAGCCGCTAATTTCATCCCTGGCATTACTGTAAAATCACACTGACAGCTTTAATAAAGAATAGAAACAGTACATATACACACATAGAAATACATATATATCTATATATATATATATATATATAGATATATATGTAATTGTGATAGATAGTTAATATATATATATATATATATATATATATATTATATATTATATTTATAGTTCCTAGACTTCTACATACTGTAATAGCTGCTAATTCAATTGCCGGCTTTTGTGAAATCACAGAAGCCGACATGAAATGATACATTGTTTCCACACAGTTAACCATGTCATTTCATGTATTTTGATATATGGTTTGAACTTACAATTTACATGAGTGTATTTGTACAAAATTTCAGACATGTAGGGGTTAAAGGTGTAAATTCGTTGAAAAAAAAATGCGTGGGCTCCCGCTGTATTTTCTCCACCAGACAGACAAAGCAAGCGAGTGGGGGCAGATAATAATAGCCTAGGGAGGGTACAATTTTTTTTGTCCCCCCCCCCCCTGGCTACTAACATCTGCCCAGACACCCCAGAAAGGGCAAATCTATAATTAGATTAGCCCTTTCTGGCACTTTGCCCGTCTATTCCCATTGCCTGTAGCGGTGGCGAATGGGTTAATAAGGCGTTAATGTCACCTTAGTATTGAAAGGTGACCTTAAGGCAGGTTAATAATTGAGAGCTGTCAATTAGACAACTATCAATTATTAATCCTATTGTATGATACAAAAATCAAACACACACAGTTTAATAAAAAATAAGTTTAATGAAATAAACACAGTTTTTGACCATATTTTATTTTCCTGCTAAAACCATTTCTGTAATAAAAATAAAATAAAAAAGCAAAATTATTCTTACCAATCGATGTACAGTCAGGTCCCACGCTGTAATCCATCAGAAAGGGTTAACAGGTTAGAGCTCGCAGAGAGCTATAATGCTGTCTGCTGAGCTCTTACCCCTGAATGAATAACTTAAGGTACTGCCACACTACACAATCCCGCTAGCGATCTCGTTAGCGTCGCATACTATTTAGATCGCTAGCGGGATTGTTTCTATATCGCTAGTGTCGGCCACATTTAGCGATATCGTTAAGGACGCTATCGCGGTTAGCGATCTCCTTAACGACTTTAGCGGTACAAAAGTACCGGTAAATCGCTAAAAAAGGTGCCACACTTGCGATATATACTTACCCAGCGGGGCGCCCGCGACGAAAATAGGGTCCGGAACGATTCCAGCGACGAGCGAGATCACAGCAGGAAGCTCGTCGCTGGCAGATGCCGCACACAACAACATCGCTAACGGGATCGCTAATAGTGACGTTTTTTTGCGATCCCGTTAGCGATGTTTAGTGTGGCATACCCCTTTTCTCTCCCAGTGAAAGGAGAGAATAGATTCATGAATGAAGCTTAATTGATTTATTGCCACTTTCACTTGAGTGACCTGACCTAAGGTGAAAGTGGATACAATCAATTAAGCTTCATTCATGAATCACATCCTCTCCTGTCGGCAGGAGATAAGCTCATTCATTCAGGAGCTATCAGATGAGCACGCAGGATTACTTGCGCTGCTTATCTGATTGCTAGTTAACCCTTTGTGAAGGATTACATCGTGGGACGTGAAGATCGCCAGATAGGTAATAATAATGTTGTTTTATTATTTTATATTTATTTTTAGAAGAACAAGGGCTTTGAACGGATTAAGAGTGAAATAAAAGATGGTCAAAAATGTGTTTTGATTTCATTAAAATTATTTATTCTTAAAGTGTTTGTGTTTTTTTATTTACTTCAATAGGATTAATAATTGATAGTTGTCTAATTGACAGCTCTCAATTATTAACCTGCCTTAAGGTCACCTTTCAATACTAAGGTGACATTAACGCCTTATTAACCCATTCGCCACCGCTACAGGGCAATGGGAATAGACGGGCAAAGTGCCAGAAAGGGCTAATCTAATTAGAGATTTGCCCTTTCTGGGGTGTCTGGGGGCAGATGTTAGTAGCCAGGGGGGGCACAAAAAAAATGTACCCTCCCTAGGCTATTATTATCTGCCCCCACTCGCTTGCTTTGTCTGTCTGGTGGAGAAAATACAGCGGGAGCCCACGCATTTTTTTTCAACGAATTTACACCTTTAATTAACCCCTACATGTCTGAAATTTTGTACAAATACACTCATGTAATCGTAAGTTCAAACCATATATCAAAATACAGGAAATGACATGGTTAACTGTGTGTAAACAATGTATCATTTCATGTCGGCTTCTGTGATTTCACAAAAGCCGGCAATTGAATTAGCGGCTATTACAGTATGTAGAAGTGTAAGAACTATAAAATATATATATATATATATATATATATGTTGTGTTACAATGACATGTGTGTGTATATATATATATATATATATAATATATATGTATTCTATGTGTTTGTATCTACTGTTTTGTGAGCTGTCAGTGTGATTTTACAGTAGCCGGGGATGAATTACCGGCTTTTCAAAGGAGACTGGTGCATATAAATCGGACAGCACTTGCATGGTGCGAGTGCTGTTCGTTTTTTAAATCGCACCCATTGACTTGCATTGGCGATTTTCATCCCAAAATCGCATCAAATCGTAGCAAGCTGCGATTTTTTTCTCACACCAATATCTGATGAGAAAAAAATCGCTAATGAGAACTCACCCATTGACTAACATTGGTCAGATTTGCATCCGATTTTTTATCGTCTGATTTTCATCCGTTTTCGGCACCAGTGAGTATGAGGCCTAACAATCAGGTTCATTCTTTTTTTTATGTTGATCAGACGATTCTGAATACAGCGATACCAAATGTGTATAATTCACTTTTTTTTTTATTTTGAATCAGACGATAGGAGGAGATTTGAACTTCTATATATATTTTTTTTTTTTTTTTTTTTTTTTTAGATTTATCTAGTTAAAAGCCACAAGTGGATCCCGAGTCCATCCGCGACTGTTGCAGGCACATGTCAGCTGTATAGATCAGCCTGCACCATACAGGGAGATTCGGATATGTGCTGAATAATACGCACATGTCGGATAGGGGTTAAAAGCGTTTCATCCTTCATTTTTTGCGGTATGCGTGCTACCTATTTTATGTAAAAAAGAGCAAGCGGATTGTGGTTTATTCGTCAATGTTTTTCATATTAAACAATTTCCTCATCAGGACAATCTACCCAGATAAGGATTTATTACTTAAAAGGATAGATCAGAGACCTGTAAGAATTAGCAATTTTTTTTTTTATAACTATATAAGGCCTTTGGTGTAGAACAGGCGTCTCAAACACGTGGGCCTCATGCGGCTCCTAAGGCAGGCATCTGTAGCCTGCGGTGCACCACGTCTCAAGAGGAGGAGTGCGCCGCTCCGTAGTGGCTGTGGCCCTGCGTGATGACATCCCTCTGGCGCTGTGTAATGACATACGCCAGGGGTCGGCGGGGGAGGGGGTGTCAGATCATGCTAACCCCCCGGCACGTCTCTGCAGCCCCCCTGCTTCTCCCATGATCTTAGGCTTCTTCCTTCAGCGGTCACGTGGTACCGCTCACATGAATATACACATATTCATGACTTTAATGAGCGGTACCACCTGACCGATGAAGGAAGAATAGCTGCGGGAGAAGCAGCGGGGCTGCAGAGACGCTCCAGGAGGGGGTAAGTATATGCGATATTCACCTGTCCCGGTCCACCGCTGCACACTGCTGTGTCCTCTGGCTGTGATGTTCAGGTCAGAGGGTGCGATGACTTAGTGCGCGCCGCTCCCTCTGCCTGAACAGTCACTGACAGAGAAGCAGGACGATGGAGTGGCGCGCAGAGTTGGTTCAGGGACAGGTGAATATCGCAGGTGCCGGGGCCCTGAGCCAGCGGGGAGACCGGCACCTGGCCCCCAGCGACGAGAGGCAAGTATGTCATTTTTTTTTTTTTTATTTGCTGCAGCAGCATATGGGGGCATAATCTATGGAGCATCTTATGGGGGCATAAGATATATGGAGCATCTTATGGGGGCATAAAATATATGGAGCATCTTATGGGGGCATAAAATATATGGGCATCATCTATGGAGCATCATATGGGGCATAATCTATGGAGCATTTTTATGGGGCCATAACCTTTATGGAGCAGCATATGGGGCATATTATCCTATATAGCATCTTATGGGGACATTATTAACTTTTGTGCAGCATTATATGGGGCGTATTTTGTATGGAGCATCTTATGGGGCCATTATGAACTGTATGGAGCATTATATGGGGCTCCAGATTCAATATGGATATTCAAAAACATTTAACCTACTGATGTCTCAATTAATTTTACTTTTATTGGTGTCTATTTTTTTTTGAAAATTTACCAGTAGCTGCTGCATTTTCCACCCTAGCTTATACGTGAGTCAATAAGTTTTCCCAGTTTTTTTATGGCAAAATTAGGGGGGCCGGCTTATACTCGGGTCGGCTTATACACGAGTATATATGGTAAGCTGTACATCGCAGCTGAGAACTTATTTGAACGGCCACTGAGAGAGGGGGAGGTCCGGAGGGAGAGAATTGTTATAGTAGTTCAAATAATTGTTTAACAATAATTTTGTACTGTATTAAGTTTGAATGGAATGCGGCCCCCAGCTTAAATTTTTTTTGTGTGGACTCTTTACTCTGCCGAGTTTGAGACACCTGGTGTAGAGAGTACATAACTACTAGTCTCTGGTTACAAATGTATGTATTTCTCATTTATTCACAGCAAAGAATGGCACAAGAAGTATTAACCCACTTAAAAGAACATCCAGATGCCTGGACAAGAGTCGATACCATTTTGGAGTTTTCGCAGAACATGAACACCAAAGTAAGAGCGCGGTGATGAGTTTAAGACAAAAAATCAACCCTTTGTTGCTTTGCACTTCTACCCTGCTCCCCTAACATCATGTTTGAAGAAGGCGTCTTGATTGCCATGTGCGGCTTTCATTATCTGCCAAAACTAGGTTGTTTTGTTTTTTTGTTTTGTATTTTTTTTTTTTTTTTTTTATTAGTTTTATGTGATTAGCTGAGTATGTGCAAACAAAGTCGATTAAATAATGTAGATTGATTTCACCAATACCTGACTATAAATGAGGGATAGATCAAACTATTAAATAGGACTGTCTGGTTCCCCTTTAATTCTGTAGGTCCTGATTAGTGTAGATGGTTTACAATTCCTCATTTGTTTTGTTTTTGTTTTTTTGTTTTTTTTCTATAATACCGTGCAGCAAATGAGCTACTATCCTGCACTTCTAAGGGCAATTTTAAGGTGTAACCCTTATCTGCATGAGATGCCCCAAATTATATAGTTACAAAAAATGATTGTCTTTAAAGTGTATGATTTGCCACCTTAAACCTGTAGTGTTTCTGCAACATGTATATCTGCCATCCCTGCTGCTAAAAATGTTTTTTCTGATAAATCTAAATCTTCAAAAAGCACCTTAAGCGTCTTCTGACCGCATCTTTTATTCATCAGTGATGTGATAATCAAACCTATCGTGCTTTAAATTGTCTGTATGGTGTTCAACAATTGAATATTTAAAGCTAAATCATATAGATTAAAATTTTTAGTGCATCTGCTATAATGTAAATGTAAACATTACAATTTAATAGATTTTAAAATTAATTTATCTTACTGTATACAATGACATTTTTATGCAGGTTCTGCTGCGTAAAACTTCCATTGTACATCCATTATTCATGGTATTTTAAGGCTTTTTATCTTGGCAAATCATTCCCAAATCTTCCTCAAAATGCTAACCGTAGTTAACAGTATTTGCTTGCGTGGACGTTTTTTTTCTGCTGTTCAACACTGACAGACGTTACTAATGTTTAAGTTGATTTATCAACAGTACATTATAAAAAAAACTCAAATTGTCTTGTGAAAAAATGACTTGATTAGCGGAACAGAAAGAAAGCAGCAGGTAAAGAACTCTTCAATTTACATAAACTGCAAATGATTTGGTGCTAAATTTTCTGCACTATTACATTTGGCTTTTATGCAATTTTTATTAAGCTGTTAACACTTCCTGATATTAATCATCATGTTCCATTATGTTGATTGCTTGTAATAGGAAGAAAAGGGGTGTCTTCCTGTGCAACTGACACAGCTAGGCTTTGACGGCAGGCCTCCACAAGGTCTACCCTTTTCATTCCCTTTAACTGAATTCTGTTCATCAATTGTTTTGTTTCATGGGTGGGTGTTGGGGAAGGGGGGCTTTGGGAGGCTAGTGGATATATGTATATAATTCACTATTTAGAAACTTCTGCCACAGGGATCATTATCATACAACTTGCTGTTCATATTTGCTGTTGTCATGCTGTGTCCAAATATTAGCGCTTAAAATGTACATCCAATTTTAGAACATATTTTATTTTTTGAGCCAAAAAAATCCTGTGCTGCACACACTTGGTAAAGACCTTAAAGGTTAGCACTAAATAAGGCTTGTATCTCTGATTGTATGACAAATTAAAAATATTCCACGGCAGCGGGAATAAAATTAAAGCTAAAATTTTAAATGTAAAAATTGCAAATTTCTGACTTGGTAATAGGTTTTCTTTTTAGAGAGATTTCCATGGTTAAATTTCTGTTTTGTTTTAAATAAAGCTCACAGGAATGTTCTGGTTATATATTTAAAAGAAAAAAGTCACAACTTGGCAAGTTTTGAGCTCGCTGCTAGATGGGTGATAACTTGCTGATTGCTGGGACCCCTCCAACCTATCCTGAGAACAGGGCTCTGAAAAGCCCCAGTAGAGTGGAGCAAATTGCATGTTTGCTGCTGCTCCATTTGGGGTATATGGGACTGCTGGTCTTTTACAGACTACCCTTCCCCACCCCACCTCCCTATTAATGTTTGGGAGAGTTCTGACTTGGGGATTAAGTCCTTGTATCTTCCATCTTTGAAATCAGTCGAGCTTCCATAATGATTTTGACTAATCCTATACGTTTTGTCATAGAATATTATTCTCTTTTAACCATTCCTAAAAAAGCGTGTGCCTGCATGTATTTTTATGCAGCCGCACGCTCCGGTCCGAGTGCCGGCGGCAGTGCCGGGTGTTCATGCGAGAGACTTGCACAAGAATCGTGTGTGTTTCTCGCATGTGTGATCCCGGCCTAATTCATAGGCGCTTTCAAGGGTTGATTTTTGACTTATTGGATAGCTACTTCCAATAAGTGACACTAAAGACCCCATTCTCTTGCACTGTGAAGTGACTATTTGAATTTCTTCCTACATACATGTTACTTTTAACATTCGTTTTATTATTTTTTTTTAGTTATTCCTTTTAATGTCTGACAAATTAAAACCCACATATTAAGTTTTGTGATAGGTGATCAGTCTTGTATGGGAAATGTAGAATTTCCACAGCAACATCCAATAGCAGATATTTTTCTTGCACATTGTGTGAGGCGCTTGTATGATCCCTTTGGTTGAAGTTACATTGATCGACTTTGTTGTATAACTAACCTTTTGTAGTTAAAAGCTTTTATCCTGTGTCAAACGTCTAAAATGCAGAATCTGCAAATTTACCTTTCAGGTATTGCTCATTATGGTGATGACATTTGTAGAATTGTAGTGTATTATTGCTTTCATAGACCGTGTGACTTAAAAGCTCTTCAGTTTGTTTCATAATGTCCATTATGGTCACTTAAGAAATTGTAGGTAATGGCAACTTAAACATATGTTAAGCAGGTGCTTTCTATATCAAGCTTCAGACTAAACAAGCCTTTAAAATTTTTGGGGAAATGGGGGTGCATCTTATAATGCGGATATACCTTACCGGCCACTGTGGAGCAAGGTCCCAGGGTCGCTGCAGGATGGGACGAGGGGGTGTTCCGTGCTGCTGGTGTTCTGTCGACATTTTGTGAAGGGTCAGAGTCCCCGCAGTTGCATGGTTTTCTTTGCGGTGTGCTCCGGGAAAATTGCTGCCGGGTGCGTTGTATGCGCAGATGGAGATCTCAGCACAAGATCTCGATGAGATTTCATCGCCGAGATCTCATCTCCCGAGATCTTTGTGCCAAGATCTCCATTTTCCCCAGAGTCCAGCACATAAAAAAACATGCAACTTTGGGGCTCTGGCCTTTCACAAAATGTCGGCAGAGCCCCCCGCAGCATGGAACACCTTTAGCGGCGCGCCACATATCCGAACACCCCCTCATCCCAGCCTGCAACATCAACCCACTCCTGCCTCCTCCAGCAACGACCCTGGGACCCCGCTTCACCGCTGCCACCACCCCCGGTAAGCAAGAAGACGCATGGATTATAAGAAGCAGCACCATTTTATTAAAAAAAAAAAGTTTTTTTTTTCCCCCTATTTTTCTCCTCAAATTTTGGGGTGCGTCTTATAATCTGCAAAATACAGTTAGTTTAGGGGATAAAACAGTCCTGCAATGTAATGTTTACATGTGCTCAGAAAAAAAGAGTACTCCCATCTCCAATATCCTATCCCAATATGTAGTAGGAATAATATTTGCAAATGCCTCCATTTAGAAATGTAGTATATTATAGTTGTTCTAACTGGCTATTTCGCTTACCCCATGTGCAGGACTTTGCACTAGTAGTCCCTCAGCAATTTTGCGGCAAAGTTCAGTGCAATTAATTGGGGTTTTAATCCTTGCCTTTTCACAGACTTGCTCTCCTCTCCATCTCCTTTACCGTAAAGAGAGCGCTATTGCGATAAGCCGATCATCTGATTACAACAAAACTTTTTCTTTGACCTAAACAATGGTGTTTCACATAAAATAACTGCAAGCGGAGAACCTAAGATGACTTATTGATACAGGAGATATGTTGTATTTGTCTAAAGGCATTATTGAATAGGCATTATTTGCCGATACCCAATGTCCCTTTTAACACTACGCCTTATATATTTCATACTAATGCATAATTTAACGGGGCTTCGTGTATGATCCGGACTCAGAAGTGTAGTCTGCTTCATACCCAGCAGATGATGTCTGTGTTACACAGCCAGCAGTTTCCCCGAATAGCAGCGAGCGGAGCTGCTATAACTTTAAACCCCTTTCCGACATCGGATGTAATGGTACGCCGATGTCAGACACCCTCCATTTGATGTGGGCTCTGGCGTTGAGCCCACATCTTTCCTGGCACATGTTAACTGTTCAAAACAGCTGATGTGCCCGAAACAGCCGCAGGTGGAATCTCTATCCACCCACGGCTATTAACCCGTTAAATGCCGCTGTCAAACTCTGACAGCGGCAATTAACATGCGCTTCCGTCAAGAGAGCCAGAAATCTACCCATCAGTAACCCCCTCACGTGATCGCGGGTCTCCTGCAGACCTCTATGGTTGTCACTGCCGGCTTGCTATGAGCGCCGCCCGGTGGTCGGTACTCATAGCTAGTGAGCAATACAGGCGATCTGATAATCACCCGTATGTAGCAAAGCCGATTGGGTTATGGCAGCTTCTAGCCTACCATGGAGACTATCGAAGCATGCCAAAAGTAAAAAAAAAAAAAAAAAAAAAAATTGAAATATAAAAGTTCAAATCACCCCACTTTTGCCCCATTCAAAATAAAACCATAAAAACCAAAAATCAAACGTACACATATTGGGTATCACCGCGTTCAGAATCGCCCGATCTATCAATATAAAAAAGATTAACCTGATCGCTAAACGGCGTAGCGGGAGTCAAAATGCCAGAATTACGTTTTTTTTGGTCGCCACGACATTGAATTAAAATGCAATAATGGGTGATCAAAAGATCATATCTGCACCAAAATGGTATCATTAAAAATGTCGGCTCGGAGAGCAAAAAAAAAGCCCTCACCCAACCTGAGATCACGAAAAATAGACGCTACGTGTATCGGAAAATGGCGCAACCTTTTTTTTTTACATTTTTTTTTTTTACTGTTTGGAATTTTTTCACCACGTAGATAAAAAAAAGAACCTAGACATGTTTGGTGTCTATTAACTCATAATTACCTGGAGAATCGTAATGTCAGGTCAGTATTAGCATTTAGTGAACATAGTAAAAAAGCAAAACAAAACAACTGTGGGATTGCACTTTTATTTAAAATTTCACTGCACTTTTAATTTTTTTCCCATTTTCCGGTACATGATATGTTAAAACCAATGGTGTCATTCAAAAGTACAACTCGTCCCACAAAAAATAAGCCCTCACATGGCCATATTGACCAAAAATAATAATTTTTTTTCTATTGCGCCAACATGTTCCGCAGCACTTTACATTATAGAGGGGACTTGTACAGACAATAGACATAACGGCATAACAATAAACACAGATCAAAGTAGATACCAAGAGGAATATGAGGGCCCTGCTCGCAAGCTTACAATCTATGAGGAAAAAGGGGAGACACGAAAGGTAGATGGTAACAGTTGCTTTCATTGTTCGGACCAGCCGTAATGTAGGAATCTGCTGTTCATGTAATTCTGCATGAAACAGTTAACAGCCAAAATATGTAACCGTACAGACACAGAGGGCTAATAAATGCATAAAGCGGGTGAGAACATAATACGAGGTACCTGATTATGGTCGAAAATATTTGAATGTGTAATGCGTTGAGGCGGTATGCCAGTCTGAACAAATGCGTTTTTAGGGCACGCTTAAAACTGTTGGGATTGGGGATTAATCGTATTAACCTGGTAGTGCATTCCAAAGAATTGGCGCAGCACGTGAAAAGTCTTGGAGACGGGAGTGGGAGGTTCTGATTATTGAGGATGCTAACCTCAGGTCATTAGCAGAACGGAGGGCATGGGTAGGGTGGTAGGCTGAGACAAGGGAGGAGATGTAGGGTGGTGCTGAGCCATGCAGTGTTTTGTGGGCGAGGGTAATAAGTTTGTACTGGATTCTGGAATGGATGGGTAACCAGTTATGGCTCTAGGAAGAATGGGAGCAAAAACTGAAACCGCAAAAATACCTCCGGTCATGAAAGGGTTAATGCCACTGTCCATTTGACAGCAGCATTTAAAACTCAGTGTTTCACCTGTCCATAATCTGCAACATAATTGCTGGGTGTCATTGAGTTGCCATGGTCTTGTCTGCCATGCTTGTGTTCCTGTGAAGACCTGCCCATAGCTAGGCTTTGTTAGAATTTTTTTTTTAATTATGTACTGCATTTGTATATATCGCAATAACACAGAACTTCCGAGCTGAAAATCGCAGGTTCAGATCCCTTGAGGGCACAATAAAGGAAAAAAAATGTTTTAACAATATAAAGCACATTCCGTCCCCCACCTTTATAATTAAAGAATTTTAAAGATGGGCAATTGCAGCATCCGTTAAAGTCTGACCTGAAAATTAATGAGCCCAGTCTAAACGCTGGTACTCTGCGAGCCAAACCTCCTGACTTCCCAGCACGGCCTCGCTACTGAGCATGTACATAAAGCACAGCACAGATTCATCTCCACTAAAAGCCCAGATCCTTAGATCAGGAACAGAACAGACATTTATAGGACATTTCATAACTTTACCAAATTCTTATGAAAACATTTAAAGCTTGTACTACTGTACCCAATGTATTATATGTTTTCGGAGTTGGTCCATTTTATACCGACTCCACCAAAATAGACAGACTCCATGACTGACCCAACAGCCCTGCCGAAAGAGAAAAATATCGAAACACCAGCATTGTGTTTTTTCAGTTGATGAAATTACACCATAAAATGCAATAAGAAACAATCCGGACGTCGTAGCTGTCATAAAATGGTATCAATAAAAAGCTTCACACCGCTTGGTGAATATAAAAACAAAAGCATTACAAAGTCTACTTTGTATTGCCATAATTGCAGTGACCTGGAGAATCATTTTAAAGGGGTCAATTTTGCAGCTCAATACACAACTATTCTGGAATTGTATTTTTTGTTACTTTTTTTTTTTTTTTTTGCAACTTCACTTGAAAAGTAAAAAAAAAATGATCGCAGTCTTGATGAGGTAATATGCACTGAAGCAGCTCTGGTAGAGAAAACCGTCAATCGTTATATAAGGTTATGTTCACACATCGCATTTTAGCAGCGTTTTTTTCTGCGAATCTTAAGCTGCGTTTGCCTGCAAGGAAATAAAACCTGCAACAAAAATGCAAGGTGTGAACATAGGATAAAGATGCAAGCACACTATATGATTGTAGTAATTTGTTATTAACAATATGGCAAAAATTAAAGGGGGTTGTCTGATTCTTTAGAAGTGAATTAAAAGTGAGAATGTCTGTTTTATATTGAGATGGTAAAATAGTAATTTATGTTCTACTTGCAAATGAATAATTTACGGTTCCTCTTATTTATGATGTACTTTAATTTTTACCATCTTTGTCTTTTGCATGGCAATGTACTTAAAGGGGTTGTCCACTACATAGTGTAATAAAAGTGGGCCAAGGTGGATCCTAACACAAAACAGATATTCACTTACAGACCCGGTCTTTCCTCCATATCATTTACTGTGTTTTTGCCATGACTCCTCACTTCCCCTTCTGGTAGGGAATGTCAAGTGACTGCTGATGTGCTGTTTCAGCCCTATAAAGAGCTAGAACATTATATCTGAGCAAGAAAAAACAATGTCAAGACCACAACCAGTCAGTAACCACTTGCTCCAGCAGTCTAGTGACATCCCAAACCAGAAGTGCAGCAAGTATAGACTGGGGATACAAGCAGTGTTATGGAGGTGCAGCAGTGTTCTTGTGGGTGAGTATCTGATCTCTTTTTGCTTTAAGCTCACAGCGTAGTGGACAATCTCCTAAAAAGGGAGCCTGTCACTAGTTTTTTCCTATATAACCTACAGCCACCAGCTTTCAGCCCCATGTGACAGCATTCTAATATGCTGTATATATGCCCCCAGTCTGCCCTGCAAGGCAATAAGAAAGACCTTTAAAAGTGCTCGCCTACGTCCTATTAATGTCGCGGGTCTTCATCCTGCGCCTCATTTCTTGCAATGCTGTCCTTCTATGCTTCATATGGATGACACGTCCTAAGTCATTCAGTATGACCCCCTTCGTGCTTCTGCGCAGTCGCACTTCTGTTCTGCTGAGGGCAGAGTACTGTTCTGCGCATGCGTTAGGAAAGGTCAAGAGCGCTGGTGCGTGAGCTTTACAGTACTTTGCTGTGCTCTTGGCAAGGCAGAGAGAAGTGCGACTGTGAGGAAGCACGGAGAGGAACACTATGGATAATGTACGACGCGTCATCCACACAAAGCGCACGAAGAGGGAGGCACCAGACCAAGACCAGCGACACCCATCGGACCGGGCCACGCAAGGATTTTAAAAGGTGGTGGGTTTTTTTTGCTTTGTTGGGCGAAATGGAGTGATATGTACAGCATTATAGCATGCCTTCTCATGGGGCTGAAAGATGGTGGCCGTAGGTTATATCGGAAAACACTGCTGACAGGTTCCCTTTTAAGCTTGGTTTCTAATATTATGGAATCCATGTACTTGCATAAAAGGATGTTTTTGTGTTCTTTTTTTTTTGTTTTTTCTATTTGCTTTTTTGCTTATGATAGTCTCATATTATCCATTCAGGTATGCATACTTCAGTGTTAGATTACTTTAGACCTGCAGATCCGATGGTCTCCATGACCTTTCACTATACAGTGCATCAGTGTGAAGGCAGTACTTGGTAATCGTGTCACCAGCTGCTCCATTTAAGAAGCTATGCTGCTGTCTAATAAACATTAGCACAGTCTCATAATGTGTGCCCGTATTATACCTTCTTAGGATTGTACGGCTACTGCATTTTTATTGT
>JARQOD010000005.1:490520053-490551163 GCA_033576555.1 Oophaga sylvatica
CACAGCAACACTGCGGGTAACGTCGCTTAGTTACCCGCAGTGTACATTGGATACCAGCGCACTGATGCAGGGAGCTGGTAACCAAGGTACACGTCGGGTTTCCAGGTGCTGCGCAGTGCCTGGAAACCCGCTGTGTACCTTGGTTACCAGCTCCCTGCATCAGGGCTCTGGTATCCAAGGTACACATCAGGTTTCCAGGCACAGCCCCGCGCCTGGAAACCCGCTGTGTACCTTGGTTACCAGCGGATCGCTGGTCTCCCGCCTGTCACACACAGCGATGTGTGCCTGCCAGCGGGAGACCAGCGATCAAAAAAATGTCCAGGACATTCAGCGACGATCAGCGATACCCAGCAGGGGGGCTGATCGTCGCTGAATGTCACACACAGCGATATCACAGGGGAGATCGCTGTTGCCTCACAAAACTAGTGACTCAGCAGCGATCTCGCTAGCGAGATCGCTGTGTGAGACGGGGGCTTTAGATGCCAAATGCTAGCTATCTATGAGAAAGTTTACACCAGAGTTTCAGAGAAAAAAAATAATGTATTCAATGGTGAAATGGCATGGTCCACTCACAAACCAGCAATTAGAATATTAAAATGAGAGGCTGGCCTAGAAATTGGATTCCCAAGTCATATCTATAAATTAGGCTTACACCCAAAGAAAAGCATCACATGTGAGGGCAGCCCAGCTGTTTTGAGCCATCTCATATTCCCCCCTCCCTCGGGGACAGAGTACCAGAATGCAAAGTTCGATATTTCTGTTTCTCCCTTTTAGTTTATACTGTGTTGCATATTTGTATGTCCCTTTTTATTTCCATTTTATATCCTTTTATTGTAAGCACTGTACCTTTTATATTAAAGCTTAAAACTTTAATAAGTCTGAACCTTGTATGCTCTAAAGAATCCATAGCCTTAAAAAAGTGTGTGCTCCTGGTGATTGGCACATAGTAGTAATATTTCCGGGTATTTCCGGGACTCATCGCTCGTGTGTTCGGTGAGTGGTGGCAACGGGTATAAAGCGGGGTGTGTGGTCTGTGTCGGGGTGTGATTTATGCTCCCATTGCAGCATAGAACAGAGGTTGAATACTGGACTGAGTGAGAGGAGACAGATCAACACTTGCAGGCACAACCCCAAACCGTGTGTTGGTTGTCGTGACACCCTGATTAATATAGACTGAAGTTTCTATGCCACTCTTTAAGAAGGATCGGATGTTCCAAACTAAAAGGGTGTTCAAGTTTAATAACATTTTAATTCAATAAGTCTTGGAATAAAAATAAGTTCCACAATTGGATGTAAAAAGAAGAAAGTTCTTGTGCTGAGATAATAATAATCTTCATATAGCGCCAACATTCTAAAGCGCTTTACAGTTTCAAAACAACAGTCATAAGCAAGAACATTAAGAATAATGCAATAATTAAAGAAAAATAAGACTACCCTGCTCGTGAGCACTTACAATCTACAATGAGGTGGGGGAGATACAAAGTACAGGTGTGGATTTACAATGATGGTCCAGCCATCTTGAGGGAGTGGGGGCTCGATAGCGATAGTGAATGGGGGCCACACACAATTACACATAAAATAACTTGGATTAGGGAACGTGATAGGGTGCTCTGAACAAAATTTGCTTCTGCTGTGTACGGTGTAATGGCTGTGTCTGACCATGCAGGAACATTGTCTGATCATACCACATATCATGGGCAGGGGAGGATGTTAAAATATATATATATTATATATTTATTATATATATATATATACACACATACAAAAACACACACATTACAGCAGGAGTTCACAGGCGATTCTGTGAGGCAAGTCTAAAGCTTGTATATACTCTATTGCTCCTCCTCTGACCACTAGCTGTGGTATGATCAGACCATGTCCCTGCATGGTCAGACACAGCCACAGGACACAGCAGGGGCACATGTATAAGATTATCTAAGCACAGGAACATTTTATTTTAAACACATCCAATTGTGGAACTTATTTATATTCCAAGATCTATTAATTAAAATGTACTTTGGAAAAGAAAACTAAGCTGCATATGCAGTTTAATGAATTTTGAGAATCTTTCAGCTATTGTATGCCAGTATAAGAAGTGTGCTCCACTTGTAATTTAAGCCACTTTTGTGGTGCAATTTATAAATTTGTAGGCTGTGGTCAGTCACACCTACTTGCTCAAAGTGGTTAGCCAGCACTTTTTTCCACTATAGGGCTAAGCAGTTATCGCCCGGTAGTGGCCAACTACCTACCTGGTCAAACCTGCAGCGATCACAGAAACGCTCCTGAGACTCTCCTGCTTCCTGTGACATCACAGATCAGTTACTTCTCTTCAACTTTCTCTGTTAAAAGGGCATCCCTTTTTTGAAGAGAAGGAACCGCTATAACATTACATCACAGGAAACAAGAAAACTGCTGCCAGAAACAGCCTGTGACCATTATCGCCCAGGAGAGGTCATTGTAGGGCAGAAAAGGCAATAGCTAGCAACTACCTGCTGTTATGTGCTTAGCCTGAGAAAAATCCTGGATAACGCCTTAAAGCTTTATACACTTTTGAAAAAGTGTATTTAGCTGGCTTAAAGACTGCAAGTGGCAATTTTTTTATAACAGTTTTTGGCCAAAATCTGTCAAAATGCCATATGAGGAATTGTGGATCAAGAGAATAAACCCTAAGCCAAAACAGTCTCACTCTTGGGTATAACTATTTACATGATCTTCATTATCAATTATAATAAAGCCAAAAACACTTCTAGTTTTGATAACAGTTTTCTATGCAAACATAAAACATTAATGAAGTCTAGAGAACCTATGTAAGGAAAGTAAAAGGTAGTAAAGTTATGTCACAAGTCATCACTACTACACAGCACAAAACATCAACAGATCGTACATATCCACACCTTGTGTACGCACTCATACCTTAGATTAGATACAGAAAGATATCTAATAGACAACATACTGCTGCTGTTTTACACATTTGCTACAAATGCATAAGTGCCAAGATGTCCAAAAGACCTTAAAATCCTTTGATCTACAATTTCCTTGTAGATTGTGAGCCCTCATGGGCAGGGTCCTCTCTCCTCTTGTACCATTCATAACTTGTATTGTTTAAGATTATTGTATACCCTTTTCACATGTAAAGCGCCATGGAATAAATGATATGAAGTATTCAGGAACACAAACTTTAGATTATCACACGTGCGCCATTTACAAAACATATCCAATCATGTACATAACATCTGGTCTGTCACTTCTAATTATGAGGTTTAGACCAAATTTGAACAAATCATTTTATGAAGATAGTCTGCAAGTTTATGCTGTACGTTTTGCTTCAAAATGACCAAGGCCTGGTTTTGTTGTTCACATGCTTTAACAAAAAAAAAAAAAAAAAGAGAGAAAAAAAAACAAAAACAAATGCAAGGGTGTCAAAATTCAGCCACTAAAGGATGGGCTAGTGGCTAAACACACACTTGGATGCCATCTTTGTTGCAACCATGTGTAATCTGATTAAACCATGCGATAATAAGGCCTAAAGGGTATGCCACACTAAACAATATCGCTAACGGGATCGCTAAAAAACGTCACTATTTAGCGATCCCGTTAGCGATATTGTTCAGTGCGGCAGCTTCCAGCGACGAGCTTCCTGCTGTGATCTCGCTCGTCGCTGGAATCGTTCCGGACCCTATTTTCTCGTCGGCGCTCCCGCTGGGTAAGTATATATCGCTGTGTGGCACCTTTTCTTAGCGATTTAGCGTACTTTTGTACCGCTAAAGTCGTTAAGGAGATCGCTAACGGCGATAGCGTCGTTAACTATCGCTAAATGTGGCCGCACTTAGCGATATAGAAACAATCCCGCTAGCGATCGCATTAGTATGCAACGCTAACGAGATCGCTAGCGGGATTGTTTAGTGTGGCAGTACCTTAAGGCCAAAGATCAATCTGTTCCGCTTCTGCACCACAGTAATTGGGAGAAAGAAAAGCATCAAGTTTGAGTTACTTGCTGCCTTAACACAACCACACTTGCAACATGTGGCTGCACCGTGAACGTAGCTCAATCTATGCTGTGGACTGTTACAGTGCAAAAGTTTAAGTCTGTGAAATCCTGTGTGGACATAACACACCTTTCCATGAATACATACCGTTAAACCCATTGCATTTCTTGCTCACTCACCCTCCATTGCTTCAGCCGCTACTCCCAATCTTTATTGGCATGCTGCAGCCAATCACTGGGATTAGGATATGCTGATGCAGTCGGCACAAGATCACTGAATCCAGTGATTGGCTGCAGTGGTCACACACATTGTTGTCCTGATTTCACACCTACAGCTGTAATAAACATGGAGAGTTTAGCTGTTTTTACTTATTGAACCTATAATAAGCTGGTGGGGTTGGAGTACATATTCATGGAACACCCCTTTATGCCCTATACAGTTTGCTGCAGTGTAACCAATCCCATCTCCACACCTCACCTGATGGGCAGCGATTACCAGACTAAATACAGTAGGCTCCTCTACAGAGGGGGGGTCAGGCCTGGGGGGCTCCAGTCACTGGCAGCACAAGTTGTATAAATGACTGGTGTGCGGCCTTGGCGTGCGGCGGGACAGGGGCCCCGGGTGACGGGCGGTGCGGCCTCGGGCAGGCTGCGGCTAGGGTCCGGGCAGCGCTCCTCGCCGCGCGGCCTCTCCCTGCCCCTCCCTCTGGCAGCACGTGATGCGCACGGAGCTCTCCACACACTGAGCAGCAACATTTCTGGAAATTTCCACTCAGCCAACAAGTCGTCAGAGCCCGGAGAAGAGCGGAGATGGCCGCATCCGCCCCTCACTCACTACAGCCGGGGCAACGGCTTCAGGAAAGTGCCCTGGAAGCCTGCGGCCTAGTGGTCAGCGCTCCGCAGCCCTCCTCCATGCGGGCCGGCTGCTGCAGCCACAACCTCTCCCGGCACCCTCCACAGCAGTCATTCTGGCGGGCTACAAGTAGCCGGAGCAGGCACACGTGGGCGCCGCACACACCCCTCGGCCCCACCGTCACGTCCACTTACCGAGAGCGGAGCTGCCTCTTCCTCAGACGTGGGGCGGGTACGGTCCGGAATAAGCCCTCGGCCAGCGCACATAGACCTAGCGCGGAGCGGCGTCCCGGGGGTGTGTGGCGGGAGAGGCGGCTGCTGTCCGCCCTTGGGCTCCAATGAATGAGGAGCGGGGAGTGTAGGCCCGCGGCCGCGCGCACTAATGAATGGCTGCTACAAGCTCTCCGGGGCCCTAACACATTGCACCAGACGCTTCCCGGGCGGCTGACTGTGAGGCGGGAGCTGCTTTTCAAGTTTCTCGCCGTGACTGAGGGAGTACGCGGGCGGGCAAGCTGAAAGACGCGCTTCTTCTGCTCTAGTGCCACACACTCGCAACCGGCTGAAACCGGTTCAGACTGGGACATTCCATCTCCGTTTAGTTCTCAAGCCCATGGCGCCGCCGAGCGTTTGGAAACCTGTGTAACTCCGCCTCACTCGTAAGCTGATTGGCTGGCAGCCTAATGAGAGGCGAGCTGATTGGCTATCGAGCCAGTCCATCACCTCACACAGTAACGCCCTTTTTCCTTTCTATTTTTTTTTACTTTAGCTCATTGCCGCGAAGGCGACTATGGAAGAGGTTGTGATGACGTAGGGGGAGCTTCGCGCTGTGATTGGCTGCACTGTGATGCCAGTCATGGGGCAGGGTTTGGTTACCGTAGTAACAACCCTTTTTTACCCGCCAGTGTACGCTGTATAGGAGTGTGGTATCCCGCACATACAGTGTCGGCTCACTGGCGGGAGCAGCACTCACCTGGCGCTAACTAGTCCTGGGCTAGCAGGGACTGGTTGGCTGCCTGGCATGGTCGTCAGAGGGCAAGGTTTGGTTGTCTTGGAAACGGCACCGTCTCCCCTGCATCTGTGTGAGGCTGGCGCCCATTCCTATACTGCACGTGTCCCTGCAGGGGGTCCTCAGTGCAAAGCAGGAGCCTGGGCGGCCTAATAATCGCCCCCTCTGTTAACCCCTTCACAACTCGCCCATTAGTTTCTTTTTGGGTTTGTTTTTTTTTCCAGAGCCAGAACTTTTTTTTTTCCCCCAGTAAACATAGTAGAGCCGTGCGAGGACTTGGGGCTTTTTTTTGCAGACGCGTTGTAGTTATAGCTGACTCTTCATCTTCTGGGATTGTCGGCGTATAGTGCAGCGCACTCGGATGGTATCTGAGTGATGTGCGTTGTGTCTCTCGCACCCATAGACTTATATGAGTGCAAGTGCGCCACGATCTCTGCATGCTGCGATTTTACACGAACGCCGAATACAGCTGAGAAAATAAAAGCTGATGGGAGCTGCCCCATAGATTACCACTGGGCCGAGTGCTGTGCGATGTTTTCTGGGATAGCGCTCATCCGTACTCTATGGTGGTGTGACCACGCCTGATAGTTTGGCTCAATAGAGTTTTGGTCAACCTGACCTTTAGGCTACTTTCACATCAGTTTTTTTCCGTCAGGCATGATCTAGCTATTTTTAGAAGAACTGGATCCGGCGAAATCTACCGCCAGAACAGTTTTTTTCTCATTGACTTTTATTAGTGCCGAATCGCGCCGTTTCTTCTAAAATTTAAATTCCAGCATCTGGAAAAAACGTCTCCAGTAACGTTTTCTGTCTGCGGCGAAAAACCGGACAGCGCCGGATGCGACGCTTCCAGCTTTTTGATACAATGGAAGTCTTTGGGCGCTGGATCCGGAAAAAGACGGATCCAGTTTTTAAGTCTGAGCATGCTGAGATCCAATTGGCCAGCCCCCAGGAAACAGATCATCATTTGGGAGCATCCCATGAGCCTTTTTAAAAACTGGATGCGTCATAAAACGGATAAAAAAAACTGACGAAACAGATCCGTTTTTTTGCCGGGTCCGCTAGACAGATCCGGCGGAGAAACGGATCCGTTCCATCAATTTTTCCACAATTTATGCCGGATCTTGCCTGGCGGAAAAAACCTGATGTGTGAAAGTAGCCTTAGTAGGCATACACAATCAGGACCAAGGGGTGTGATTACAGGAGCGACAGCGCTGTGGGGAACGTGACCGTTATCGCTTGGAGGTGGTAGTGGCCCCCTTACCTCTTAGGCTCCTGTGTAGCTGCACCAATGGTATGTTCATCCCCTAGTGACAAAGTCCAAATTCAGCGCTCATATCTCTGTTCAGACAAGATATGGGACCTCTTCTTGTGGTTGGTGGAAAAATCAGAGATCAGATACGTTTATTACCTTTCTTGTGGATAGGTGATAGGTTTTGATTACAGCAAAACCCCTTAATGACCGTCAATACGTCTTTTAACTGACCTGCTATATAAGAGAGTAGCATCCCCATACAGGTGACAATCCAGCAGATGCCGATTGTACACGACAGCTGACAACTTGCTGCATCGCCGCGATCAGTGTTGGCACCGACCATATCTGTTTAAACCATTAGATGCTGTTGTCAATAATGACTATCATCTAAATGGTTTAAAGAGTGGGGGCTCCCTCTTTATCCCCAATGGCACCCTGAGATCATGATTGTGTGGTCTTGATGTTTGCCATGGCAGATAATGACCAAATAGCGGCCTTAAGGCACTGCCACACTTAGCGATCGCACTAGCGATCACGACGACTTAACCTGGCGAGATCGCTATGGAAAGATCGCTATGTGATCGCTAGTTAGATTCCAAACACAACTCATCAGCGATCTGTGATTCCAAACACAACTCATCAGCGATCTGTATAACGACCTCTGCGGTCGTTGGGAAAACCTAGTCCCACCTGCGACGCTGGTGAAGTCATTCATAAAGGGTGTCACACTCAGCGATTCAGGCTCACCAGCGGGACACCAACGACCAAAAAACGGCTCAGAACGTTCATAAGCGATCAACGACATCTCAGCAGGGGCCACATCGCTGCTACATGTCACACAGCTAAGTCGTTAGCGATCTCGCTTAGAGTGGCATACCCTTTAGGCTAAGTGCACACGATCAGGAATAATTGCGTTTTTTTCGCGGTTTTTTCCGCGATAAAAACGCAAGCATTAAGCATCCTATACATGTTAATTGATTCCGCATGTTTTGGCCACATGTTGCGTTTTTTTCTGCGAAAAAAAACGCTTTGCGGAAAAAATAGCAACATGTTCATTAATTTAGCGTAATCGCGGTGATTCCGCCGCCATAGGAATGCATTGAACCGCTTACTTTCCGCATGTGGCTATGCCCACTATGCGCAATGTAAGCGGTTCATGTGCGGATGGTACCCAGGGTCTGGAGCAGAGGAGACTCTCCTCCAGGCCCTGGGTACCATATCCCTGGTAAAACAATAATTAAAATAAAAAATAATGATATTCTCACCTTCCGGCGGCCCCCGCAGCCTTCCCGCGGCCCCCGCAGCCTTCCCGCCTTCAGCGACGCTCCCGGCAACTTCCGGTCCCAAGAGTCCTTTGCGAGAATCACCCAGATGGCGTAGCGGTCTCGCGAGATGCTACGTCATCGGTGTGATTTGTCGCAAAGCACTCCTGGGACCGCGAGTTGCCGGGAGCGTCGCTGAGAGGCGGGAAGGCTGCGGGGGCCGCCGGAAGGTGAGAATATCATTATTTATTATTTTTTTTTATTATTTTACATTAGATCTTTTTACTATTGATGCGACATAGGCGGCATCAATAGTAAAAAGTTGGTCACACTTGTCAAACACTATGTGTGACTCGTGTGACCAACCTGTCAAATCAGTTTTCCAAGCGATGCTACAGATCGCTAGGAAAACGCTAGCATTCTGCAAGCTAATTACGCTTGCAAAACGCTATTATTCTGGCGGGAATCAGCATAAAAAAACGTGCG
Source organism: Oophaga sylvatica (assembly GCA_033576555.1). Lineage (NCBI taxonomy): Eukaryota > Metazoa > Chordata > Amphibia > Anura > Dendrobatidae > Oophaga > Oophaga sylvatica. The sequence goes on from JARQOD010000005.1 coordinate 490,528,900, forward strand.
TATTTCCTGCGGGAGAAGTGCGGGATTGCCGCGGAAATTTCCGCGGCAATTCCGCAACGTGTGAACTTAGCCTTAGAGTCTGCCGGCTACACTGACCTGTTCAAAAGTTAGCGACATTTGGGTGGGAAAAATACAGTTTTTCATTCCTATCATGCCACTTTGTGTTAATTCCTGAAAAGCACCTGAAGGGTTAATAAACTACCTGACAGCAGTTTTCATTATGTGAGGGGGTGCCGTTTTTAAAATAGTATCACTTTGGTTTTTTTTCCAATATATAGGACCCCTAAAGTTACTTCAAACATGGATGGGTCCCTAAAAAAATAAAGTTTGTAAATTTCCTTGAAAAAATTGCTGCTACATTTTTAAACCTAAAATGCTAACAAAACAAAATAACATTTCACTAATGGTGCTGATGTAAAGCAGATATGAGGGAAATGTTATTAATGTTTTTGTGGGGTATGACTATCTGAATTAAAGGGATAATCATTCAAAGTTTGAAAATTGCTATTTTTGTTACATTGTTGTCAAATTTCTGATACTTTTTATAAATAAACACAAAAATATCAACCTAAATTTACCATTATCATAAAGTATAATGTGCCACGAAAAAACAATCTCAAAATCACTGGGATTTGTTGAAGCATTACAGTGTTATCACCACATAAAGTGACACTGGTCAGATTTTAAAAATTTGGCTCCGTCACTAAGGGGTTAAATACGCATGCCACTTTGTCACAAGTTCGCTCAGCTGGGATATAGCAGATCTTGTGATTTTGTTCAATGGCTGCCCAGGCAAGAAAAGCAAAGTGGCACAGTGCTTTCGTAGTGTTGGACAGGAGTTAGAATACCAGTTGGACATTGGTGATATGCTTTTTGAGGTATGCCACCAATGTCTTTGATGTAACAACTCCAATCAAAGATGATTCAGTCAGGAATAGTAAAGGATGTAGTAAAAGGGAATGGGTAGGGGGATACATTTTGGAACTTTGTTTCCTGTATTAATCAAGAGAATGGTAAAAACGTTCCTGTAGTTGAGCTGTTAAATGTTTTGGCAGGATTTTTTTCACATTGGCAGAATTTTACCCAAGTTAGAGCCATTCAGAAAGTGAAAGTGGTTTTCGGATTGGAACAGGCTCATTGTGCATATCGACTCCCTTCAATAGACGCTTAGCTGCAGTACCTGGGGACGGCCACTGCGCAGAATACTGAGCGGTGCTGGTCCAGCTGTGTATACTCTTACCATCCTGTGGGGTGCCATGTGTCAGACCCCCCACTAATCAGATATCGATGACTTCCTGGGAATAGGTCCTCAATATCACATTCTTGGAAAACCCCTTTAAAGGGCAGGATGGTGAAGAATTGAAAATGACCATGTTTTGTGAGACAGGTGCTCATTTTGTGACACTGTGCACATAGCACAACACATTAGCTTGTGTTGTAAGTATTGATGCCGCTGCTTTTTCTGGCTCCTGGACACAAATGTCTTTTTTCCATAAGAAACTTGATCAGCCAAGAGAAAAAGGAGCCAATCCATGTGAATATACTTGCCTTGTTGTGCTGGGATCCTGGTATCCTTATGTTCTTCTTGTATTTGTGTGACTATACTCCGGTTTCCTCCCACACTCCAAAGACATACTGATAGGGAATTTAGATTGTCAGCCCCAATGGGGACAGCAATGATGACGTCTTTAAAAAAGCTGTGGAATATGTTGGCGCTGTGTAAGAAGGCATAATATACTTTATATGTTTTAGTAATTCGTAGCTCAGTTCACTTCCAAATTGGGAGATGAGCGGGGTCAGTGCTGTTAAATCTACACTATTCTAATGAAGACCGGTGCTCAATAGCTGTCTGTTGCAAATGCTTCCCAGCAGTTATCGCTAAACACAAAGTCACTCGTCTCCCTCTCATCCCGAAACAGAACTGAGCAGAGCTAGAATGACCCTTTAATAAAATGAAAGAGTTTCCAAAACATGAGAAAAATCTTTATTGTTGACATCTACATCTACCCAAAGTTCAAAAACCCTCCAGGTGGGCGCATCAGTTTTTACATTTGCATTTTTTTTTTTTGCAGGACCAGTTGTAGTTTTCAATGACATTATTCATTTTACCATACAATGCACGGGAAAACAGGAAAAAGAATTCCAAGTAGGGTGGTGAAAAACAAATGTAACTGCCATGTTTTGTGGATTTTATTTTACCGCATTTATTCTCTGGATAAAAAAAAAAATGACATAGCAACTTTTGTTTGTTTTTAACCAAGAGGTGAAAAAAAATTGAAAAGTTTGTAAATAAAAAATTGAAGGGTATCACAGTTTTGCAAGACCCATAATGTTTTTATTTTTCCATCGATTGAGCTTCCTTAGAGATTTTTTTTTATATACATGGCGAGCAGATGTTTTTATTGATACTCATTTGGGATTCATATGTGGGATGCTTTTTATTGCATTTTTTTAAGGAGTGTTGACAAAAAAAAAAAGGAATTTTGATGATTGTTTTTTTTTTCTATTTACGGCTTTTACTGTACAGGTAATTAATATTATATTTTGATAGTCTGAGCATTTATAGACTCGTTGATATCAAATATGTTAATTTTATCATGGGTTGTTTTTGTGTGTTAAATTTTTTCCTCCCCTTTGGCAAGAGTCATAGGTTTTTTTCAATTTTCTGTTGACATAGCTGTATGAGGCTTACTTTTTACAGGGCAAGCTGTAGGTTTGATTTTACCATACAATGTTCCAAGGTTGGCGAAATTGTGAAAAATAACACAATTCTTAATTTATTTATTTTTTAAGCGTGTTCACTATTCAGTAACATTTCCCATTCAATACGAATATGAGAAGGACATAGGTGTCACTCACTAATCTTCCCATGGTTGTTACGGTTAAGTGTTTTTTTTGGAGTGACACTGGTCAGGGAGTACGTGTGCGGGGTTAGCGTAAGAATGCAACATTGAAACATGGCCCATGGTCGTTAGGAGCTGGTTTCCCACCATTCAGAATTATTCGTATTGGAACAAGGAAAACAGTAGGTACTACTCTACTTGAGACAGACTGGAACTAATAAATGTTGGACAGATACTTGTATGGTGGGTTTCTTCAGGTTACAGAAAGGAGATTTCCTTTGTGGTTGTCCCGCATGGCTGTGGAGTCGGACTCATAGAGTCTGTGTCGGTGTCCATTTTGGCGGAATTGGTTTAAAATGGACTGACTCCTGAAATACATAATAAATTGGGTACAGTAGTACAATGCAGAGTGTCCTGTAATTTTTTTTTTTCATATGAATTTGGATACGTTATGAAATGTCCTTTAAATGTCTGTTCTGTTCCTGATGTAAGGATCTCGGCTTTTAGCTGAGATGAGTCTGTGCTGCACTTTATGTACATGCTCAGTAGTGACCAGTGCTGGGAGTTGTAGAGGTGATGATCTGTGCTGAACTTTATGTACATGCTCAGTAGTGACCAGTGCTGGGGAGCTGTAGAGGTGATGAGTCTGTGCTGCACTTTATGTACATGCTCAGTAGTGACCAGTGCTGGGATTTGTAGAGGTGATGAATCTGTGCTGACTTTATGTACATGCTCAGTAGTGACCAGTGCTGTGGAGTTGTAGATGAGAGAATCTGTGCAGCACTTTATGTACATGCTCAGTAGTGACCAGTGCTGGGAGTTGTAGAGGTGATGAATCTGTGCTGAACTTTATGTACATGCTCAGTAGTGACCAGTGCTGTGGAGTTGTAGAGGTGATGAATCTGTGCTGAACTTTATGTACATGCTCAGTAGTGACCAGTGCTGGGGAGTTGTAGATGTGATGAATCTGTGCTGCACTTTATGTACATGCTCAGTAGTGACCAGTGCTGTGGAGTTGTAGATGGAGAATCTGTGCAGAACTTTATGTACATGCTCAGTAGTGACCAGTGCTGTGGAGTTGTAGAGGTGATGAATCTGTGCTGAACTTTATGTACATGCTCAGTAGTGACCAGTGCTGTGGAGTTGTAGAGGTGATGAATCTGTGCTGAACTTTATGTACATGCTCAGTAGTGACCAGTGCTGTGGAGTTGTAGATGTGATGATCTGTGCTGCACTTTATGTACATGCTCAGTAGTGATCAGTGCTGTGGGTTGTAGATGAGATGAGTCTGTGCTGCACTTTATGTACATGCTCAGTAGTGTCCAGTGCTGTGGGGTTGTAGATGAGATGAATCTGTGCTGCACTTTATGTACATGCTCAGTAGTAACCAGTGCTGGGGAGTTGTAGATGAGATAATCTGTGCTGCACTTTATGTACATGCTCAGTATTGACCAGTGCTGTGGAGTTGTAGATGGATTAGTCTGTGCTGCACTTTATGTACATGCTCAGTAGTGACCAGTGCTGGGGAGTTGTAGATGAGATTAATCGTGCTGCACTTTATGTCATGCTCAGTAGTGACCAGTGCTGGGGAGTTGTAGATGTGATGAATCTGTGCTGCACTTTATGTACATGCTCAGTATGACCAGTGCTGTGGAGTTGTAGATGTGATGAATCTGTGCTGCACTTTATGTACATGCTCAGTAGTGACCAGTGCTGGGGAGTTGTAGATGTGATGAATCTGTGCTGCACTTTATGTACATGCTCAGTAGTGACCAGTGCTGGGGAGTTGTAGAGTGATGAAGCTGTGCTGCACTTTATGTACATGCTCAGTAGATGACCAGTGCTGGGAGTTGTAGATGTGATGAAGCTGTGCTGCACTTTATGTACATGCTCAGTAGTGACCAGTGCTGGGGAGTTGTAGATGAGATGAATCTGTGCTGCACTTTATGTACATGCTCAGTAGTAACCAGTGCTGGGGAGTTGTAGATGAGATTAATCTGTGCTGCACTTTATGTACATGCTCAGTAGTGACCAGTGCTGTGGAGTTGTAGATGAGAAGAATCTGTGCTGCACTTTATGTACATGCTCAGTAATGACCAGTGCTGTGGAGTTGTAGATGTGATGAATCTGTGCTGCACTTTATGTACATGCTCAGTAGTGACCAGTGCTGGGGAGTTGTAGATGTGATGAATCTGTGCTGCACTTTATGTACATGCTCAGTAGTGACCAGTGCTGGGGAGTTGTAGAGGTGATGAAGCTGTGCTGCACTTTATGTACATGCTCAGTAGTGACCAGTGCTGGGGAGTTGTAGATGTGATGAAGCTGTGCTGCACTTTATGTACATGCTCAGTAGTGACCAGTGCTGGGGAGTTGTAGAGGTGATGAAGCTGTGCTGCACTTTATGTACATGCTCAGTAGTGACCAGTGCTGGGGAGTTGTAGATGTGATGAGTCTGTGCTGCACTTTATGTACATGCTCAGTAGTGACCAGTGCTGGGGAGTTGTAGAGGTGATGAATCTGTGCTGCACTTTATGTACATGCTCAGTAGTGACCAGTGCTGTGGAGTTGTAGATGAGAAGAATCTGTGCAGCACTTTATGTACATGCTCAGTAGTGACCAGTGCTGTGGAGTTGTAGAGGTGATGAATCTGTGCTGAACTTTATGTACATGCTCTGTAGTGACCAGTGCTGTGGAGTTGTAGAGTGATGAATCTGTGCTGAACTTTATGTACATGCTCAGTAGTGACCAGTGCTGGGGAGTTGTAGATGTGATGAATCTGTGCTGCACTTTATGTACATGCTCAGTAGTGACCAGTGCTGTGGAGTTGTAGATGAAATGAGTCTGTGCTGCACTTTATGTACATGCTCAGTAGTCCAGTGCTGTGGGGTTGTAGATGAGATGAATCTGTGCTGCACTTTATGTACATGCTCAGTAGTAACCAGTGCTGGGGAGTTGTAGATGAGATTAATCTGTGCTGCACTTTATGTACATGCTCAGTAGTGACCAGTGCTGTGGAGTTGTAGATGTGATGAGTCTGTGCTGCACTTTATGTACATGCTCAGTAGTGACCAGTGCTGGGGAGTTGTAGATGAGATTAATCTGTGCTGCACTTAATGTACATGCTCAGTAGTGACCAGTGCTGGGGAGTTGTAGATGTGATGATCTGTGCTGCACTTTATGTCCATGCTCAGTAGTGACCAGTGCTGGGGAGTTGTAGATGTGATGAGTCTGTGCTGCACTTTATGTACATGCTCAGTAGTGACCAGTGCTGGGGAGTTGTAGATGAGATTAATTGTGCTGCACTTTATGTACATGCTCAGTAGTGACCAGTGCTGTGGAGTTGTAGATGTGATGAGTCTGTGCTGCACTTTATGTACATGCTCAGTAGTGACCAGTGCTGGGGAGTTGTAGATGTGATGAATCTGTGCTGCACTTTATGTACATGCTCAGTATGACCAGTGCTGGGAGTTGTAGATGTGATGAATCTGTGCTGCACTTTATGTACATGCTCAGTAATGACCAGTGCTGTGGAGTTGTAGATGTGATGAATCTGTGCTGCACTTTATGTACATGCTCAGTAGTGACCAGTGCTGGGGAGTTGTAGATGTGATGAATCTGTGCTGCACTTTATGTCATGCTCAGTAGTGACCAGTGCTGGGGAGTTGTAGAGTGATGATCTGTGCTGCACTTTATGTACATGCTCAGTAGTGACCAGTGCTGGGGAGTTGTAGATGTGATGAATCTGTGCTGCACTTTATGTACATGCTCAGTAGTGACCAGTGCTGGGAGTTGTAGATGAGATGAATCTGTGCTGCACTTTATGTACATGCTCAGTAGTGACCAGTGCTGGGAGTTGTAGATGTGATGAATCTGTGCTGCACTTTATGTATGCTCAGTAGTGACCAGTGCTGGGGAGTTGTAGATGTGATGAATCTGTGCTGCACTTTATGTGCATGCTCAGTAGTGACCAGTGCTGGGGAGTTGTAGAGGTGATGAGTCTGTGCTGCACTTTATGTACATGCTCAGTAGTGACCAGTGCTGGGGAGTTGTAGATGTGATGAATCTGTGCTGCACTTTATGTACATGCTCAGTAGTGACCAGTGCTGGGGAGTTGTAGATGTGATGAAGCTGTGCTGCACTTTATGTACATGCTCAGTAGTGACCAGTGCTGGGGAGTTGTAGATGTGATGAGTCTGTGCTGCACTTTATGTACATGCTCAGTAGTGACCAGTGCTGGGGAGTTGTAGATGTGATGAAGCTGTGCTGCACTTTATGTACATGCTCAGTAGTGACCAGTGCTGGGAGTTGTAGAGGTGATGAGTCTGTGCTGCACTTTATGTACATGCTCAGTAGTGACCAGTGCTGGGAGTTGTAGATGTGATGAAGCTGTGCTGCACTTTATGTACATGCTCAGTAGTGACCAGTGCTGTTGAGTTGGAATCGGAAGTCAGGAAAATTGAGGAGTCGAAGGTTTCGCTTACCAACTCCACAGCCCTGCTATCCCGGGTGGAGAAAGCATTGTCCGCCTATAAGGAGTGGAATACAGACTTTGTCAGAGTAGAAGAGCCACCACCGTGGTGAGTCAGCAATAAACCTTGCTGTGCCAGAGAAAGTGCTGCGTTTTTGCGTTTTCGTGCGGTTACCGCATACGTCAAATCGCTGCGTGCAGACGCATCCGCATACAACGCATGTCCCTGCGGACCCAATGGTAATGATAGGTACGCAGGACGTATACAGAAGTAGGCGGAGCATAGTCAGAGCTTCAGGGAGGATGAAAGGAGGAAGTAGGCAGCCATCCGCAGCTCTCCTGAACGCAAATGTGAACCTAGCCTAAGCGTGTTGTGACTACACCCAAGAAAGTCGGACCATGGAGCTATTCTGTGAGTGAAGACATGCCACCGCAAGAACCGAAGGGCAGAGTTAAGAATAAATTGCTGAAAGAGAGCTAGTGACTGTGGGACATGTGCAAATGACAGTGACGCTGTCCTGAGATTGGGCAGTTAGCTAAGAGTCGTAAAGAGTGTCAATGACAGGAGGCCGACAAAGCCTGAAGTATGTTTTTGTCAACTTTGTGTCAAGAACTATAAAAAAGTTAAATAAGTTGTCCACTACTTGGACAACCCCTTCTCATACCCCACACTTGGCCCAGATAAATAAAAACACTGATACTTCCTGCGCTGTTCCCGCGGTGTCGGAACTCGCTCTCCCCGTGGCACCCTTGCTGTAGTTGTGACACGTGAGTCCATAGCCCAGTCAGTGCTGGCGTCAATGTCGCCACCTTCTGACAAATTGAACATGAAGAAGTCCTAGCAGTAACTGATCTCTGACATCCTCTTCATGTTCAATTTGCCCGAAGGCGGAGAAGGTCGCCAGCGATGATTGGGGGCCGGGGTCACGTATCACAATTACAGCACGGGAGCCCTGTGGAGAGCGAGTGCCAACACTGGCAAGCACGGGAGGTGAGTATAGGCTTTTTTATTTTATCGGGGCCAAGCGTGAGGCATGAGAAGGGGTTGTCCTAGTAGTGGACAACCCCTATAAAACAGTGTTCAAGTTTATGCCTCAACAAGAGTAAAGGTTGCCATTTGTTTAAGACTGTCTCTTGAGTGCTAAAACACTGCCCTGAAAAGGGAATCGCTAGGTAGGACTATCCTGCAATTTCTGTGTTCCTTTTGGAGCTGCCATAATAGAAGACAGATGTGATTACAAGAAACAGCTTTGGTCATGCTTATTTACTTTATATAATTAATACATCTACTAATCACAACTCCTGATACCTGCACAAAACTCTGTTATGTACTTATTTGTATTTGTGTTTACCCATTTGTATCAATATAATTCCAATTAGAAATGTACAAATCTGTTCCCTACTTGCAGGCCCATTTTACTAGAAAATTGGACAATTTGGACTTTGAAAGGTATAGGTTCATTACAGAGTTACAGTTACAAAAGTGAGTCACGTAAGTATGAGTCATACGTGACCCAGATTCAGACTCCTGGTGCTCCTAAATGAACAGTATCAGTGGGGGTATACTTACCTTTTTTAGAATTCACCACCAAAAAAAACAAAACCCCCTCTACTTGAACTAAGCAATAAAATCCGTGTCTGAGAACGCTCTTTATATTACCTGATATAAGAACTGTGGGGACACTAGCATATTATTTTCTGGAAATCAAGAACTCCATGGCTGCAACCTCTTGAGCAATGAGACTGTGATTGAGCTTATACATAAAGTCTCTTTCAGAATCAATTTAAAGCGATCCTGTTATGCTGAACATGTCTTCTTTATGGCAGCATTATATGGTGTGCAACAAAGTGAGATGATTGGTATGTAATTTAGAGGAGGAACAGATTCAGTGCAACATGCAGTAATATTGCTTAGGCCGGTGTCACACTTGCGTGTGTGATGTGAGAAACTGGCATGAGTCTCTCGCACCAACACCCGGCACTTGGGACCGTGCGGCTACATGTATTTCTGTGCAGCAGCACACTCCGATCCGAGTGCCGGTGGCAGTGCCTGGTATTGATGCGAGAGACTTTTGCGAGTTTCTCGCATCACACTCACAAGTGTGACACCGGCCTTAGTATGGTCTTACGAGGCCAATAAACAATAGGTCTCACTCAGTGACAGACAGACTTCCCGGCATGGCAGGACCGCCCAATTGGGCTCTGCTCACCACCACTATCTGCACGTTCAATATAAAAAAATACCTTTCACTTTTGTGTGAGATGTCAACACAAGACTCACAGCATGGGAAAGACAATGGGATTCATTGTGTGCATTGAAGTGTTGGCTAGTAGACTTGAAGACTGATTACAAGGGCTGCTGTAAAGGACCCGTCTCACATAGCGAGATCGCTACCGAGATCGCTGCTAAACAGCGATCTCAGCAGCGATCTCGCTATTTCTGACACGTACCAGCGATCAGGCCCCTGCTGTGAATCGCTGGTCGTGTCAGAAATGTCAGGACATTTTTTTGATCGCTGGTCTCCCGCTGACAGGCACGCATCGCTGTGTGTGACAGGCGGGAGACCAGCAATCTGCTGGTAACCAAGGTACACAGCGGGTTGCCAGGCGCGGGGCTGTGCCTGGAAACCCGCTGTATACCTTGGATACCAGCGCCCTGATGCAGGGAGCTGGTAACCAAGGTACACGTCGGGTTTCCAGGCACCGCGCAGCGCCTGGAAACCCGACGTGTACCTTGGATACCAGCTCCCTGCATCAGGGCGCTGGTATCCAAGGTACACTGCGGGTAACTAAGCGATGTTACCCGCAGTGTCCCTGTGCTGATCGCTGCCCTGAGCTGCCTGTGTGGCAGCTCAGCAGCGATCATGTAGCGATACACCAGCGATCCTGATCGTTGTCAGGATCGCTGGTGTATCGATATGTGAGACCCGGGCTTTAGTGGCCAGATGTCCTAGGAATTTTTTTGTGATGTAAATTGCTTTGCAGACTTTGAGAAAATTAGGATTGTTACAGTCAGTTTTCAAAGGAAATCCACTGTGATGGAGTAAAGCCCCCGTCTCACACAGCTATCTCACTAGCGAGATCGCTGCTGTGTCACTAGTTTTGTGACGCAGCAGCGATCTCCCCAGCGATATCGCTGTGTGTGACATTCAGTGACAATCAGCCCCCCTGCTGGGTATCGCTGATCATCGCTGAATGTCCTGGACATTTTTTTGATCGCTGATCTCCCGCTGGCCAGCACGCATCGCTGCGTGTGACAGGAGGGAGACCAGCGATCCGCTGGTAACCAAGGTACACAGCGGGTTTCCAGGCGCGGGGCTGTGCCTGGAAACCCGATGTGTACCTTGGATACCAGCGCCCTGATGCAGGGAGCTGGTAACCAAAGTACACAGCAGGTTTCCAGGCACCACGCAGCGCCTGAAAACCAGATGTGTACCTTGGTTACCAGCTCCCTGCATCAGGGCGCTGGTATCCAATGTACACAGCGGGTAACTAAGCGACGTTACCCGCAGTGTCGCTGTGCTGATCGCTGCCTGTTTGGCAGCTCAGCAGCGATCATGTAGCGACACACCAGCGATCCTGATCGTTGTCGGGATCGCTGGTGTATCGCTATGTGAGACGGGGGCTTTAGGAGAGGTGCACACATTAAGTATGTGTTGCAGACATTTCTGCATCAAAAAAGGTGTCTCTTAGCAAGAAAAATGCTGCATAAAAAAGTGTGTTTTTAATACATATTTTGAGTCATTAGGCTGCGATAACGAGCAGCGTTTTGTTGCATTTTTCTTCTATAATGAAAAACTGCTCTTTTGGCAGTATAAATGCATTCAAAACTCCAGTTTCTCTGCTTTTTTGCAGTGTTTTTGGGTGGGGATTACATTTGTGCTTTGTCTACAGTACATGTTATAAAGTTAGTAATAAAGTTTGTTTTAAGATGTGTGCCCACGTTGAGGTTTTGGTGATTTTTTTGACACTTGATCTGCAGTGTGTTACTGTTCCAGTAAAGTGGATGTGATTTATAGAAATCTCCTGCCCTCTGTGCTTTTTTATTCAACATAAACTAACCCACGTTGCATGTTTCAAATCCACACAAAAATTGAGCTTGGTTAAAGTTGATATACATGCAGCATATAAACGCATGTTCACTTTGGCCATAAAGCATTGAGAAAACCTACAAGAAGAAAAATAAACAAAAACCCTGTTAAAACTAAAAAAGTAAAAAGCAAAAGTGCGTTTAACACAGGGTTCTTAGTAATACTGTTTTTGATCAAAAATAGCATGAAAGCCATCTCACCACGACAAGGTGACCCTGATCGAGGCGGTCCTACACTGCCTAATATTAAAACCTTACCATGTGTGATAGTAGACCTCAATATGTGAATAAGGGCAGACAAAAGGACCAGGTCCCGACCTAAGGACACCAGCCTGGGGAGACTTTTAAATGTAACCTACAGCTCAAGAGGGTGAGGCCACACCCCGTCTTGCACAGAATGCAAAAATACAAAAAAAAAAATCAAACAATGTTTTAAAAACCATAATATGTCAATTTCTCTTGTGGGTATGCCAAGTTTTATGTGCAGATTTATCCCATAGACTTGCATTAGATGAGAAAAATCCACAGGTAAAAATACAAAACTACACATAAAAATACAACAAAAATACGTAATGTCTAAAGTATCTCTGTTTGCTTGTTATCCAACCCAGAAGATGGTGAGAGGAGTTAATTTACCATTAAGGCTATGTTCACACGTTGCATTTTTGCAGCAGGTTTTTTTTTCAGCAGCCAAAACTTGCTCTCTTGGTGCTAAACATGTCCATTTATCAGCATTTTTGCTGCATTTTTTTGGTGCACATTATTTGCGTCATTTCTCTATAATACATTTAATAAAGTTAGTTTTGTTCACTAAAAACGCTTAGTTACATTTTTCCACTTTCTCATCACTTTTTATAGATGAAAAAAGTGCTGAAAGAATTGACATGCTGCAGATTTAAAAAAAACGCTGCAGTTTTCCCAATTCAGTCAGGGAAAAAAAGCTTGTGCTTGAGATTTCTGAACTATCATAGCTTTTGCTGGTACTGTGAAAAACAGCTTTTAATTTGTGTAAAAAAGTAAGCTGCAAAATAAATACTGCAAAACTGGTCTGGGAACCCTTGGGCATAAGTGACATTAAATGTTAAGTTTTATTGTGATCTATATATATAAAGCTGAGTGTATGTATGTGTGTGTATGTATCAAGCCATGCCCACTCCACAGAGCCCCACCCACTCCGCATAGCCACAGGGAAAGAGCCCCTGGTTCAGGGACACCCGACAACAGTTGTGACACACAGCTTAGCCTCACATACATTGCACACACAGCTCTGCTGCAGGGACCCTCTGATCCCATGTATACAGGGTTACTATACTTTCCCCAGTGATGTGATATAAGACCCTGCTCTGTAAAATGAGCAGACACTTCTACTCCAGCACAGCCCTCCGTCTGACTCCTCCCAAGCACGTGACTGGTCACATGGTCATGACATCATTGACGTGCCATCCTCTGGCAGCAGTGACGGCCCCTCTCCGGAGATTCACTCTGTCTGCACTGATCGCCGCCACCAATGTGCTGATTGGGACATAAGGCCGGGGTCACACACACCGTCTAAAAAATCTGACCTTTTTAGTCGGTCGATTATCGCAGCAAAATGTCATGAACATTCTTCCGTCTGTCATCCAATTTTCTGTGAATGATGCGATTTAGTCGTATCTGAGCGTTTGTTACACATCCGATTGACATCCGACTTGCGAGATTTTGTCTGTGGCTAGCAAAACCGACATAATGGATCCAAATGAATAGTTTTAAAATCACAAAAGAAAGAATAGATATATACACATAGAAATACATATATTATATATGTCATTGAGACATATACATATATTTATAGTTCATGCAGTTCTAAATAGTGTAATAGCCGCTAATTCAATTGCCGGCTTTTGTGAAATTACAGACCCGACATGAAATGACACATGTTTGATATATGGTTTTCACTAACAATTACATGAGTGTATGTGTGCAAAATTTCACACATGTAGGGGTTAATTAAAGGTAAATTCGTTGAAAAAAAAAATGTGTGGGCTCCCGCTGTATTTTCTCTACCTGACAGGCAAAGCCAGCTAGTGAGGGCAGATAATAATAGCCTAGGGAGGGTGCATTTATTTTGTGCCCCCCCTGGCTACTAACATCTGCCCCCAGCCATCCCAGAAAAGGCAAATCTATAATTAGATGTGGCCTTTCTGGCACTTTGCCCGTCTATTCCCATTGCTCTGTAGCGGTGGTGAATGGGTTAATAATGGGTTAAAGCCACCTTGCTATTGAAAGGTGACTTTAAGCCAGGTTAATAATTGAGAGTTGTCAATTAGACAACTCTCAATTATTAATCCTATTGTATGAAATAAAAAAACACATTAATAATAAATAATTTTAATGAAATAAACACATTTTTTGACCATCTTTTATTTAACTGGTAATCCGAGCGAAGCCCTTGCTCTCCTGTAATAAAGAAAAAATAATAAAACAACATTATTCTTACCTATCCGCCGCTCTGTCAGGTCCCCCGCTGTAATCCTTCACAAAGCAATATTAAATTAGATTCAGGAAGTGATCCAAACTTTTACTCTAAGCCGATCACACATGAAATGTAATATGAATACCTATTTATGAACTCATAGTAAGAAATACCTATATAACAGAAGATTAAATAAGTGCTCAAAGCATCTATTCTGTTGATTTCACAGTAAGAATATTGTGTATACAGCGTCGGACTGGAACACCTTGGGCCCACCAGAGAAAATCATTCTTGGGGCCCACTCTGTAGCTACATAGAAATAAATACAAGACCACAAATTGTGCAGTAAAACACACTAATATCAGGGTATAATATAAGGTAGTACATGTCTTAATTATGTAGCAGGAGTTGGGGTAGCCTCCCTCATAGATTATAAAGCAGCCCCCTCATAGGGATAATGCTGCCCCCCATAGAGGATAATGCTTATATATCTATATATAGATATATATATATAGATAGATAATAGATAGATACCATATATACTCGAGTATAAGCCGACCCCCCTAATTTTGCCACAAAAAACTGGGAAAACTTATCGACTCGAGTATAAGCCTACGGTGGAAAATGAGATTATGCCCCATATGCTGCCCCATGTATTATGCCCCACAAGATGCTCCATAGATTGTGCCCCATATGCTGCCCATGTATTATGCCCCCATAGATTGTGCCCCCATAGATGCTCCACAGATTGTGCTCTCATAGATGCTCCATAGATTATGCCCCCATAAATGCTCCTTAGATTATGCCCCCATAGAAGCTCCATAGATTGTGCCCCCATAAATGCTCCTTAGATTATGCCCCCATAGATGCTCCATAGATTATGCCCCCATAGATGCTCCATAGATTATGCCCCCATAAGTGCTCCTTAGATTATGCCCCCATAGAAGCTCCATAGATTGTGCCCCCATAAATGCTCCTTAGATTATGCCCCCATAGATGCTCCATAGATTATGCCCCCATAGATGCTCCATAGATTATGCCCCCCATAAGTGCTCCTTAGATTATGCCCCCATAGAAGCTCCATAGATTGTGCCCCCATAGAAGCTCCATAGATTGTGCCCCTATAAATGCTCCATAGATTATGCCCCCATAGATGCTCCATAGATTATGCCCCCATAAATGCTCCACAGATTATGCCCCCATAGATGCTCCTTAGATTATGCCCCCATAAATGCTCCACAGATTATGCCCCCATAAATGCTCCTTAGATTATGCCCCCATAGATGCTCCTTAGATTATGCCCCCATAGATTATGCTCCCATAAATGCTCCACAGATTATGCCCCCATAGATTATGCCCCCGTAAATGCTCCTTAGATTATGCCCCCATAGATTATGCCCCTATAGATGCTCCATAGATTATGCCCCCATAAATGCTCCTTAGATTATGCCCCCATAGATGCTCCTTAGATTATGCCCCCATAGATTATGCCCCCATAAATGCTCCACAGATTATGCCCCCAAAAATGCTCCACAGATTATGCCCCCATAAATGCTCCACAGATTATGCCCCCATAGATTATGCCCCCATAAATGTTCCTTAGATTATGCCCCCATAAAAGCTCCATAGATTGTGCCCCCATAGATTATGCCCCCATAGATGCTCCTTAGATTATGCCCCCATAGATTATGCCCCATAAATGCTCCACAGATTATGCCCCCATAAATGCTCCACAGATTATGCCCCCATAGATTATGCCCCCATAAATGCTCCACAGATTATGCCCCCATAAATGCTCCACAGATTATGCCCCCATAGATTATGCCCCCATAGATGCTCCACAGATTATGCCCCCATAGTATGCCCAACTCCACAGATTATGCCCCATAGATGCTCCACAGATTATGCCCCCATAGATTATGCCCAGCCCCAATAATGCCCCCAAGATTATGCCCCCATAGATGCTCCACAGATTATGCCCCCATAGATTATGCCCCCATAGATGCTCCACAGATTATGCCCCCATAGATGCTGCAACAAAAAAAAAAAAAAAAAAGACATACTCACCTCTCGTCGCTGGGGGCCAGGTGCTGGTGTCCTGAGCAGGCGGGGACACCGGCGCGCTATGGGTGACAGGTGCCGGTGTCTCCGCTGACTCAGGGCCCCGGCACCTACGATATTTACCTGTCACCCGGGTCCACTGCTGAGCGCCGCTGTCTTCGGTCCTCCGGCAGTGAATGCTCAGGCAGGGGGCGCGGCGCTCACTAATGACGTCATCGCGCCCTCTGCCTGAACATCGCAGCAAGAGAGGACGCGAGGACACAGCGGTTGGAGCGGGTGACAGGTAAGTAATGATATTCACTGCTTCCCATGCCCACATGGGCGTGGGAAGCAGTGAATATTCATTTCTCTTTAGCAGCGGGGACAGGGGCTCCTGCCTCCTGTCACCCGCTGCTGCTCCGCTGGCACGGGGCCCCCATGACAGCTGCGTGGTGTGCCACTATTAGCGACACGCCACCTGCTGGGGGCCCCTGAGCAGCGGGGGCCCTAGGCAACTGGCCCCTGTATGCCAGCAGGTGCCAGGGCCCCCCAGATGCCAGGGCCCACCGGAGAATCCTCCGGTTCTCCGGTGGACCAGTCCGACACTGTGTGTATATACTCACAAACTACCCAATTTCAGATCTATTTATACAGTCATGGACAAAAGTTTTGAGAATAACACAAATATTAATTTTTACAAAGTCTACTGCTTCACTTTTTCTAATGGCAATTTGCATATACTCCAAAATGTTATAAAGAGTGATCAGCTTAACAGCAATTACTTGCAAAGTCAACATTTCGCTAGAAAATGAACTTTATCCCCCAAAACACATTTCAACATCATTGCAGCCCTGCCTTAAAAGGACCAGCTAACCTCTTTTCAGTGATTGCTCCATTAACACAGGTGTGGGTGTTGATGAGGACATGGCTGGAGATCAATTGAAATAGAAGAAACAGCGCTCCATCCAGGTGAAATAATTTTCAAAAAGCTTTAATCCGCCATATAAATGCAGTTAGTGCTGTCAGTCCACTCTGCTTTTTATGGCTGGAGATCAATCTGTCATGATTAAGTAAGAATGACACCACTGGACACTTTAAAAGGAGGCTGGTGCTTGGCATCATTGTTTCTCTTCTGTTAACCATGGTTATCTCTAAAGAAACACGTGCAGTCATCATTGCAATGCACAAAAATGGCCTAACAGGGAAGAGTATCGCAGCTAGAAAGATTACACCTCAATCAACAATCTATCACATCATCAAGAACTTCAAGGAGAGAGGTTCCATTGTTGCCAAAAAGGCTCCAGGGCGCCCAAGAAAGACCAGCAAGCGCCAGGACCGTCTCTTAAAAGTGTTTCAGCTGCGGGATCGGGCTACCAGCAGTACAGAGCTTGCTCAGGAATGCAGCAGGCAGGTGTGAGTGCATCTGCACGCACTGTGAGGCAGAGACTCTTGGAGCAAGCCTGGTCTCAAGGAGGGCAGCAAAGAAGCCACTTCTCTCCAGAAAAAACATCATGGACAGACTGATATTCTGCAAAAGGTACAGGCAGTGGACTGCTGAGGACTGGGGTAAAGTTATTTTCTCTGATGAATCCCCTTTTCGATTGTTTGGGACATCAGGAAAACGCCTCATTCAGAGAAGACAAGGTGAGCGCTACCACCAGTCTTGTCTCATGCCAACTGTTAAGCATCCTGAAACCATTCATGTGTGGGGTTGCTTCTCAGCCAAGGGAATCGGCTCTCTCACAGTCTTGCCTAAAAACACAACCATGAATAAAGAATGGTACCAGAATGTCCTCCAAGAGCAACTTCTCCCAACCCTCCAAGAGCAGTTTGGCGATCAACAATGCCTTTTCCAGCATGATGGAGCACCTTGCCATAAAGCAAAGGTGATAACTAAATGGCTCAGGGAACAAAACATAGAGATTTTGGGTCCATGGCCTGGAAACTCCCCAGATCTTAATCCCATTGAGAACTTGTGGTCAATCATCAAGAGACGGGTGGACAAACAAAAACCTAAAAATTCTGACAAAATGAAAGCATTGATTGTGCAAGAATGGACTGCTATCAGTCAGGATTTGGTCCAGAAGTTGATTGAGAGCATGCCAGGGAGAATTGCAGAGGTCCTGAAGAAGAAGGGTCAACACTGCAAATATTGACTTGCTGCATTAACTCATTCTAACTGTCAATATAAGCTTTTGTTACTCATATGTTTGCAATTATGTTTCTGTCTGTGATAAAAACATCTGTCAAACACACACATAAAAACCAGAGGGCAGCAGATCATGTGAAAATATAATATTTGTGTCATTCTCAAAACTTTTGTCCATGACTGTAGATTATTATCTGCTTTGCAATTTTGGTCTATTGCTGTTTCCCGTTTGAGGTATGTTTATGTGCATAATGGATATGTGGCCTTTTTATATATCTTTTCAATAAATATTAACTTTTAATTTATTCATGGTTCACTTCATTCTGGTGGTTGTATAATTACTGCCCCTTTGTCTTGTATTTAATGCTTGAAAGTGCCAATTTGGTAAATTTTGGGACACTTTGCTGATTAAATAGGCTAGAGTATCCTGAGTTAACCAATAAAATATTTTTTTTTTGCATAATTATAGAATTTAGTAAAAGTGTGACTAAGTGCTAATATCTTACAACTGTGTGTTATTAATCCATTACCTTATCAGAAATCCTAGAAATGTTAAAATCCTTTTAGTATTTCACATACATTGTGAATAAATATGGCCCATCTTTTTTTTGCTGAACTTCATTAAAGTAATATTAAACCTCGAAATTATCTGTTAGAGTAAACTGTACATACGGTACATTTGCCCACGCTGTGTATTCGTCTGTAGTTTTCTGCATGTTCATTAACCCCTTAATCCCATCCAACGTACTGTTCCGTCCATGTGACCTGGTACTTAATTCCCTGTGACGGAATAGTACGTCACATGCGATCAGCTGCGCTCCCGGGGGGAGCACAGCTGATCGCAGCCGGGTGTCAGCTGTTTATCACAGCTGACACCTGGCACTATGTGCCAGGAGCCCGGCACATTAACCCCTGGCACACCGCGATCAAACATGATCGCGGTGTACCGGGGGCACAGGGAAGCATCGCGCAGGGAGGAGGCTCCCTGAGTGCTCCCCTGAGACCCTCAGAACAGCGCGATGTGATCGCGCTGTTCTGAGACCTTCCTCCCTGCAAGACTCCGGTTCCAAGATGGCTGCCGGGTCCTGCAGGGAGGCGGCTTACTCAGTGCCTGCTGAGAGCAGGCGCTGAGGAAGCCTGCAGCAGTGCCTGTGAGATCGCTGGTCTCACAGAGTGCTGTGCACACTGTAAGACCAGCGATCTGACTTTATACTGTGATGTCCCACCCTGGGACAAAGTAAAAAAGTTAAAAAAAATGAAAATGAGATGTGTAAAAAAATTCCAAAATAAAGGAAAAAAAAATATATGTTCCCAAATAAATTCATTTCTTCATTTAAATAAAAAAAACAAAACAATAAAAGAACAATTATTTAGTATCGCCGCGTCCGTAACGACCCGCCTTATAAACCTGTCCTATTAGTTAACCCCTTTAGTGAACCCCTTAAAAAAAAAGGCTAAAAAGCAATGATTTATCATCATAAAGCTGAACAAAAAGTGGAATAACACACGATCAAAAGATGGATATAAATAAGCATGGTACCACTGAAAACGTCATCTTGTCCCGCAAAAAATGAGCCGCCATACAGCGCCATCAGCAAAAAAAGAAAAAAGTTATAGCTCGCAGAATAAAGCGATGCAAAAATAATAATTTTTTATATATAATCGTTTTTATTGTATAAAAGCGCTAAAACATAAAGATACAAATGAGGTATCGCTGTAATCGTACTGACCTGAAGAATAAAACTGCTTTATCAATTTTACCACACGCGGAACGGTATAAACGCCCACCCCCAAAAGAAATTCATAAATTGCTGGTTTTTGTTCATTCTGCCTCACAAAAATCGTAATAAAAAGCGATCAAAAAATGTCATGTGCCCAAAAATGGAATCAATAAAAACATCAACTCGTCCCGCAAAAAAAAAGACCTCACATGACTCTGTGGGCTTAAATATGGAAAAATTATAGCTCTCAAAATGTGGTGATGCAAAAACTATTTTTGCAATAAAAAGCGTCTTTTAGTGTGTGACAGCTGCCAATCATAAAAACCCGATATAAAAACCCGCTATAAATAGTAAATAAAAAACCCCTTTATCACCTCCTTAGTTAGGGAAAAATAATAAAATTAAAAAATTTATTTCCATTTTCCCATTAAGGTTAGGGTTGGGGCTAAAGTTAGGATTAGAGTTGGGGCTATAGTTAGGGTTAGGGTTGGGACTAGGGTTACAGGTGTGTGAGGGTTAGGTTTGTGGTTAGTGTTATGATTAGGGTTGGGATTAGGGTTAGGGGTGTGTTGGGGTTAGGGTTGGAGTTAGAATTGGGGAGTTTCCACTGTTTAGGCACATCAGGGGCTCTCCAAACGTGACATGGCGTCTGATCTCAATTCTCGCCAATTCGGCATTGAAAAAGTCAAACGGTGCTCCTTCCCTTCTGAGCTCTGCCATGCACCCAAACAGTAGTTTACCGTCACATATGGGGTATGAGCATACTCAGGACAAATTGCACAATAACTTTTGGGGTCCAATTTCTTCTGTTACCCTTGAGAAAATAAAAAATTGGGGGCGAAAATATAATTTTTATGGAAAAAAATATGATTTTTTTTATAGCTCTATGTTATAAACTTCTGTGAAGCACTTGGGGGTTCAAAGTTCTCACCACTCATCTAGATAAGTTCATTTGGGGGTCTAGTCACTTGTGGGGGGTTTCCACTGTTTAGGCACATCAGGGGCTCTCCAAACCCGACATGACACCGGCAGACCATTCCATCAAAGTCTGCAATGCAAAACGTCACTACTTCACTTCCGAGCCCCGACGTGTGCCCATACAGTAGTTTTCTCCCACATATAGGGTATCAGCGTACTCAGGACAAATTTGACAACAACTTTTTGGGTCCAATTTCTCCTGTTACCCTTAGGAACATAAAAAACTGGGGACTAAAAGATCATGTTTGTGGAAAAAAATATGATTTTTTTATTTTCACGCCCGGGCGTTATAAACTTCTGTGAAGCACTTGGGGGTTCAAAGTGCTCACCACACATCTAGATAAGTTCCTTTTGGGGGTCTAGTTTCCAAAATGGTGTCACTTGGGGGTTTCCACTGTTTAGGCACATCAGGGGCTCTCCAAACGCGACATGACCCCGCAGACCATTCCATCAAAGTCTGCATTACTAAACGTCACTACTTCTATTCCGAGCCCCGACGTGTGCCCGTACAGTAGTTTTCTCCCACATATAGGTTATCAGCGTACTCAGGACAAATTGAACAACAACTTTTGGGGTCCAATTTCTCCCCTTACCCTTGGGAACATTAAAAATTAGGGACTAAAATATTTTTGTGGGAAAAAAATAGGATTTTTTATTTTCATGCCCGGGCATTATAACTTGTGTGAAGCACTTGGGGGTTCAAAGTGCTCACCACAGATCTAGATAAGTTCCTTAGGGGGTCTAGTTTCCAAAATGGGGTCACTTGTGGGGAGTTTCCACTGTTTAGGCATATCAGAGGCTCTGCAAACTGAACATGACACCCATCAAAGTCTGCATTCCAAAATGTCATTGCTTCCTTTCCGAGCCCTGCCATGCGCCCAAATAGTATTCCCCCCCATATATGGGGCATCAGCGTACTCAGGACAAATTGGACAACAACTTTTGGGGTCCAATTTCCTTGGGAAAAATCAAAAATTGGGAACTAAAAAATCATTTTTGTGGAATTTTTTTTTTCTTCACACCCAGGCATTATAAACTTTAGTGAAACACTTGGGGGTTCAAAGTGCTCACCACAGATCTAGGTAAGTTCCTTAGGGGGTCTAGTTTCCAAAATGGTTTCACTTGTGGGGGGTTTCCACTGTTTAGGCAGATCAGGGGCTCTCCAAATGCAACATGGCGTCCAATCTCAATTCCAGCCTATTTTGGTTGGAAGAAGTCAAATGGCGCTCCTTCCCTTCCGAGCTCTGCCATGCACCCAAACAGTGGTTTACCCCCATATATTGGGTATCAGCGTATGCAGGATAAATTGCACAATAACTTTTGAGGTGTTGTTACCCTTGGGAAAATACAAATTGGGTGAAAAAGATCATTTTTGTGGAAAAAATATGATTTTTTAATTTTACGGCTCTACGTTATAAACTTGTGTGAAGCACTTGGGGGTTCAAAGTGCTCATCACAGATCTAGATAAGTTCCTTAGGGGGTCTAGTTTCGAAAATGGGGTCAGTTGTGGGGATTCCCACTG
>JARQOD010000005.1:490551263-490593645 GCA_033576555.1 Oophaga sylvatica
TAGAACATATTAGATTCGTGACAATGAATGTAGCAATTAAGCAATTATTCTCATTACTTAGAACATCCCTGGAGCTTGAAGTTCTAGGTTCAAATATGAGCAAGGAAAACATGCATATGGAGTTTTTGTTCTCACTGCACTTTTGTCATTAAAATCTAGGATTTCTCCCATAGTCTAAACAGATATACAAGTATATAGACTTCTTAAAAAATCTTCAAATTGTGTATCTTACTTAGGGAAAAAAAGCTTGTCAGATCACTCCTGTTATGGTTGATGCATACACAGCGCATTTTGGAAAAACACCACTGCCGCCCTTAACCCCTTCACACAAAAGCCTGTTTTCACCTTCCTGACCAGGCCAATTTTTTCAATTCTGACCACTGTCACTTTCTGAGGTCATAACTCTAGATCCCACTGATTCTGAGATCGTTCTTCTGTGACATATTGTACTTCATGGTAGTGGTAAAATGTATTTGATATGACTTTATTTGTGAAAAAATCGGAAATTTGGCGAAAATTTTTAAATTTTTGCAATTTTCAAACTTTAATTTTATGCCCTTAAAACAAGAGTTTGTTATGAAGTTAGAAGGGTTAAAAGTTGAGCAGCGACTTTTCACTTGCAACAAATTTACAAAACCATTTTTTTAGGGAACACATCACATTTGAAGTGACTTTGAGGGGCCTATATGACAGAAAATACTAACAAGTGAAACCATTCTAAAACTGCACCCCTCAATGTGCACAAATAACACACATTTAAGAAGTTTATTAACCCTTCAGGTGCTTCACAGGAATTAATGGAATGTGGAAAGAAAAAAATAAACATTTAACTTTTTTTCACAAAACGTTTCTTTAGACCCAATGTTTTTTATTTTCACAACGGTAACATGAGAAAATGGACCATACAATTTGATGTGCAATTTCTCCTGAGTATGCTGACACACAATATGTGGAGGAAAACTACTGTTTAGGTGCACAGTAGGGCTTGGAAGGGAAGAAGCACCATTTGACTTTGAGTGTAAAATTTGCTGTAATAATTAGCGCACGCCATTTCGCATTCGGAGAGCGCCTGATGTGCTTAATCAGTGAAAAAACCCCACAAGTGACACCATTTTGGTAATAAGACCCATCAGGGAACTTATCTAGATGTGTGGTGAGCACCTTAAAACCCAGGTGCTTCACAGAAGTTTATAACGTTGAGCCGTGAAAATAAAAAAAGCACATTTTTCCCACCAAAATGTTTTTTAGCCCCAAATTTTGTATTTTCAGAAGGTTAGCAGGAAAAATGGACCCCAGAATTTGTTGTGCAATTTCTCCTGAGTTCACCGATACCCCATATGTGGTCAAAAACTAATTTTGAGGCACAGTGCAAAGCTCAGAAGGGAAGAAGCGCCATATTACAGTGCAGATTTTGCTGGACTTGTTTGAGGGTGCCATGCTACATTGGCAGAGTTTCCAGAACAGCAGAAATCCCCATAAGTGACCACATTTTACAAACTAAACCTCTTACTGAATTCATCTAGGGGTGCAATGATCATATTGACACCTCTGGTGTATCACAGAATTTTACACCATTAGGCAGTGAAGAAAAAATAATTACATTTTTACCACCAAGGTTTTGGTTTTAGCCCCAAATTTTACATTTTCATATTGGGAAATTGTTAAAAATGGCACCAAAATTTGTCCCACAATTTCTGCTGAATGTTGAAATACCCCATATGTGGCCGTTCAGTAGTGCTTAGCCACACGGCGAGACTCAGGATGGACAGAGCCGGTTGTACACTTCCCAGCTTCAGAGGCGTACTTCACATGAGCGGAAGTTCAGAAGGTGGCTTCTGGTCATGTGCAGTATGCCCGCGTACAAGCCCACAGGGGCATGATAACATAGAAAGTGAGCAGACTAGTCTGGGGACACTAACACCCCATCGACTAGTCAAAGCCCTCATTAGCATAGCTATATGCTTTTTTAAAGCATTTATTTAACTGAATTACGTTATACAGGGCTGGTTAGGTAGGCAGTTTAATCATACATTAGTGAATGCTGCTGGGTTGGAGGGCATTGGGGGACTGACAAGTTCCCTTTAAAAGCTGCAAGGGTGTTTTCCCAAAAACTGCTTTTAAACGGTTTTTATATAACCATAAAACATTATGTTTTTCGTCAATGCCACGTTTCTTCTCAAAAACTTTCAAGAAATCACATAACCCTGTTGGAGGAAATATTTACAACTGACATTATTATTATACATTTTTATAGCGCCATTTATTCCATGGCGTTTTACATGTGAAAGGGGCAAATATTGACAAGTACAATAAACATGAGCGAAACAAGGCACACACAAGTACAGAAGGAGAGAGGACCATGCCACGAGGGCTCACAGTCTACAGGGATGGGTGAGGATACACTAGGAGAGGGTAGAGCTGGTCATGTGGCAGTACAGTAGACTGAGGATCACTGCAGGTTGTAGGATTGTCGGAAGAGGTAGGTCTTCAGGTTCCTTTTGAAGGTTTCAGTGGTAGGCGAAAGCCTGATGTGTTGGGGTAGAGAGTTCCAGAGTAGGGGGGATGCATGGGAGAAGTCTTGTATGCGGTTGTGGGAAGAAGAGATAAGAGGGGAGTAGAGAAGGATGTCTTGGGAGGATCGAAGATTGCGTGTAGGTAAGTACTGGGAGACCATGATAGAGATGTATGGAGGAGAGAGGTTGAGGATGGCTTTGTATGTCATAGAAAGGGTTTTGAACTGGAGCTTCTGGACAATATGAAGCCAGTGAAGGGCTTGGCATAGAGGAGAGGCTGGGGAATAATGGGGAGACAGGTGGATTAGTCGGGCAGCAGAGTGTAGGATGGATTGGAGTGGTGCAAGAGTGCTAGAGGGAAGGCCAGAGAGTAGGAGGTTGCAGTAGTCGAAGCGGGAGAAGATGAGGGCGTGCACTAGCGTTTTCTTGGTCAATGAATGCATGGATCCTGGGAATATTTTTGAGTTGGAGTTGGCAGGAGGAGGCAAGGGTTTGGATATGTGGCTTAAAAGAGAGATCAGAGTCGAGGATCACCCCGAGGCACAGAACATGTGGGACTGGGGAAAGTGAGCAGCCATCGACATTGATACACCAACAAAGCTTATCCTCTAGATCTGAGCTATAGCTTCAAGACATACGGAGTGTTAAGTACTGCACACTAACAATCCGCTAGCGATCACATAACGACGCATACTATGCGATCGCTAGCGGATGTTCTATATCGCTAAATGCGCACATTTAGCGATAAGTACGACCTATCCGTTAGCGATCTTCTAACGACTTTAGCGGTACAAAAGTACGCTAAATCGCTAAGAAAGGTCCACACAGCGATAGATACTTACAGCGGAGCGCGACGAAAAATAGGTCCGGAACGATTCACGACGAGCGAGATCAAGCAGAAGCTCGTCGCTGGAAGCTCCCGCACTGAACACATCGCTAACGGATCGCTAAATAGTGACGTTATTAGCGATCCGTAGCGATATGTTAGTGTGCATACCCTTTATCAAGCAACCAAGATTGAACACTTAATCTAAAGAGTAAATTACTACATAGACTAAGGTCACCATAAAAATGTATCATGGTACAATTATTAGAAATACTTACAATATATTTAATAAGATCATTACAATAATGTGAGAGCTGATACATAGCATGAGACAACATAACAAGAACAACTGGGACTACAGAATAGGAGCATAAACCTACTGGGGTTCAGTAGAATAACAGTACAAAATGACTGGCTTGCTAATACACAATTCCATATAGTAAACAACCAGATCAATGAATAAAAAAAACCCAGACATCAATACTATCCTAAAAGGATTTTATAATGCCAAAAAGATACAGCATGTCGGATAGATAGTCAGGTTAAATGGTAATGTGGTTACCACAAAAAGTTAATGTGAAGTAATTAGCCTATTCTCATTTGATAAGTGGCTATAATGCAAAAAACCCCTTTAGAAAATGATGTTAGCAGACATTGGTGTATAGGTCTGGTGGAGAGGTAGAGTGAGGGGGGGGGAAAGATGATCAATTCTGTTTTGTCCATGTTAAGTTTTAGAAAGTGAACAGAAAGTAAAGCTGAAATAGCAGACAGACATTGTGGGATTTTGGTCAGTAGGGAGGTGAGGTCAGGTCTAGATAGGTAGATCTGCGTGTCATCGGCGTAGAGATGATACTTCAAACCGTGGGATTCTATGAGCTGTCCCAGGCCGAGGGTGTAGATGGAGAAGAGTAGGTGTCCTTGAATTGATCCTTCGGGAACACTGACGGGGCGAGGTGAGGAGGTGGCGTGGGAGAGGGAGACACTGAATATCCGGTCTGTATACATGCTGCAATATATACAGTATCTTTGTCCTAGTTGACATTCATTATGTCAATCATGATTGCTAAATAACATGCATTGATGTGAACCTAACAGTTTTGCATTTATGACATTACCATTAATTTCTGCTTTTCCAGTGTGAGTGAAGGCCAGGGCCTTAGTCATGGCCAAAGATACAGGGGCATCTGTTCCCTGACCTCCCTGCACAGGAAAACAATGTACATTAGTCAGCATACCTGTGTCTCCAGGTCCAGCTTCCTTCAGGATCTTTCCTCTGCTGTGGAGGTCCCCTCTCCAGACAATTTCACATTAACTGAGACACAGTCCATTTCAACTTTAAACTGAACAACTTTACTGGTTTCTTTACACAGCACATCCATAGTCTTCACAGCATCAACCACATGTTTCACATTGCACCGTTCCCATTGCACGCTGCACCGACTGCAACAAAATGAAACATGTTGCGTTCGACGCAGTTCGGCGCAGCATCAACATGACGCATGCGGACGCATCCGCATACATCCGAATGGCCTGCATACCCAATGTTAAAGATAAGGTACGCAGGACGCATGCAGACGTAGGTGAGCTGAACGGAAGAGGTGCGACAGTGGGCGGGGCTTAACGGAGGAAGTACGCAGCACTCCGCAGCCCTGCCGAACGCTAGTGTGAAACTAGCCTTATAGTAGTATTAGTTGTACTTGTCTGAAAATAGTTATCATTCTGGTATTTAGTATAAACTAAGTCATGGCCCTGTCTAGCCTTTTTGTACACTTAGCTTCCTCTCTCAGATATTCTGTATGATATTTTTATTTTATATTTTTATAACATATTCTATCTAGCCCACAGGCATGTATATGCAGTGGGCTTGTGGTCCCAAAACAATGCTTTTATTGAGTTTGATATGACATTTTCCTTGCCTCTTACACCCTCAATCCCTTAAAAAAAACATAAGTGAAACTATAAATTTTTCCAGATGTTATAAATGTTGAGAAATGTTTTTGTACCATTCTCATTGTTTAGATTATTTAAGTTTCCTTAGTAGCTATAAGAAGTGCATTATTACAAACATAAAATTGATCCTGTCAGTGGTTGAAATCCACATAGCATGATATATATACTGTATTATTTGCATTAAATGTAAAAGAGCTTTAGCCATTGTGGGGATGGCACAGTATCCTCCCAAAACACTTCTCTTTTGTTCTAACATATCCATTATACAACCCTGAAACCACAGGTGGTGACCTTACATTCCTGAAAAAAAAAGATTGGATAAAGGGAAAGAAAATCCCGTTACATGCTTCAATGTCCCAGCGATCCCATCAACGATCCGATGTGGATGGGATCGCTGGGACATCGTCAGCTGATCGCTGGTGAGCTGTCACATAGGCAGGACCAGCGATCAGGACCAGCGAGCACGCTGGTATCCAGGGTAAACAGCGGGTAACTAAGTGCCGCGCGGCGCTTAGTTACCCAATGTTTACCCTAGATACCAGCTTCCAGCGTCTGCTGTACGGCGCTGGGAGCTCGCTGATCGTTGGTCTCCCGCTGTCACACACAGCGATGCGCGCTGGCCAGCGGGACACCAAAGATGAAAAAATGGTCCAGGCCATTCGACGACGATCAGCGATATCCAGCAGGGGGGCCGGTCGCCGCCACGTATCACATATAGCGAGATCGCTGGCTAAGTCGCTGTTGTGTCACAAAATCGGTGACGCTTTAGCGATCTCGCTAGCGATCTCGCTATGTGAGACAGGGGCTTAAATGAGTAGTGGACTACATTTTTCATTATAGAATTTCCTTTAGTTTGTTTAAATCAAGTTTTATTGAAATATTTCACAGTAAGAAACAAACGTTACATAAGCAGTAAATGTGAAATAATGAGCACTATCTTGTGCTCCATTCACTGAGCAATATAAAAAATGTTCAACAAACAGGTATACAGACATGTATAAAAACATACAAGATTGTGAATCACCTTCTTATGCATTATGGACAGATAACATAACTCTAATGTCCATCTTGCAGTGTACAGTCATGGCCAAAAGTTTTGAGAATGACACAAATATTAATTTTTACAAAGTCTACTGCTTCACTTTTTCTAATGGCAATTTGCATATACTCCAGAATGTTATAAAGAGTGATCAGCTTAACAGCAATTACTTGCAAAGTCAATATTTGGTTAGAAAATGAACTTTATCCCCAAAACACATTTCAACATCATTGCAGCCCTGCCTTAAAAGGACCAGCTAACCTCTTTTCAGTGATTGCTCCATTAACACAGGTGTGGGTGTTGATGAGGACATGGCTGGAGATCAATCTGTCATGATTAAGTAAGAATGACACCACTGGACACTTTAAAAGGAGGCTGGTGCTTGGCATCATTGTTTCTCTTCTGTTAACCATGGTTATCTCTAAAGAAACACGTGCAGTCATCATTGCAATGCACAAAAATGGCCTAACAGGGAAGAGTATCGCAGCTAGAAAGATTGCACCTCAGTCAACAATCTATCGCATCATCAAGAACTTCAAGGAGAGAGGTTCCATTGTTGCCAAAAAGGCTTCAGGGCACCCAAGAAAGACCAGCAAGCACCAGGACCGTCTCTGAAAAGTGTTTCAGCTGCGGGATAGGGCTACCAGCAGTGCAGAGCTTGCTCAGGAATGGCAGCAGGCAGGTGTGAGTGCATCTGCACGCACTGTGAGGCGGAGACTCTTGGAGCAAGGCCTGGTCTCAAGGAGGGCAGCAAAGAAGCCACTTCTCTCCAGAAAAAACATCATGGACAGACTGATATTCTGCAAAAGGTACAGGCAGTGGACTGCTGAGGACTGGGGTAAAGTTATTTTCTCTGATGAATCCCCTTTTCGATTGTTTGGGACATCAGGAAAACGCCTCATTCGGAGAAGACAAGGTGAGCGCTACCACCAGTCTTGTCTCATGCCAACTGTTAAGCATCCTGAAACCATTCATGTGTGGGGTTGCTTCTCAGCCAAGGGAATCGGCTCTCTCACAGTCTTGCCTAAAAACACAGCCTTGAATAAAGAATGGTACCAGAATGTCCTCCAAGAGCAACTTCTCCCAACCCTCCAAGAGCAGTTTGGCGATCAACAATGCCTTTTCCAGCATGATGGAGCACCTTGCCATAAAGCAAAGGTGATAACTAAATGGCTCAGGGAACAAAACAGAGATTTTGGGTCCATGGCCTGGAAACTCCCCAGATCTTAATCCCATTGAGAACTTGTGGTCAATCATCAAGAGACGGGTGGACAAACAAAAACCTAAAAATTCTGACAAAATGAAAGCATTGATTGTGCAAGAATGGACTGCTATCAGTCAGGATTTGGTCCAGAAGTTGATTGAGAGCATGCCAGGGAGAATTGCAGAGGTCCTGAAGAAGAAAGGTCAACACTGCAAATATTGACTTGCTGCATTAACTCATTCTAACTGTCAATATAAGCTTTTGTTACTCATATGTTTGCAATTATTATATTTCTGTCTGTGATAAAACATCTGTCAAACACACATAAAAACCAGAGGGCAGCAGATCATGTGAAAATATAATATTTGTGTCATTCTCAAAACTTTTGGCCATGACTGTATATTGTTTCATCTTAGCACATCTTGTAGAAAGAATTAGTTGGTTATATTAAATGGTACCAAGAAAATAGATTAGAAAATTAAGGGGAGAGTATCAGGTAGTAAATAGAGAAAGAAGAAATATAGCGAGAAAGGGAGTAAGGAGGTAAGTATTAGGTTTCCCATCCTCGTCTGTATGGTCTGTCAGCTATAGAAACTGTCCGGAAATAGACCACCTTGGGTCTGCCAGAAACACTAAAGAATCTCTAAGTGTCATGAAGCCATAAGGTCAAATCCGATGTCTCTCGGAACATGATCCAGGGTGGCCACACACTGCCTACCTCTTATTTGCCCTACTAGGTCCTCCATCCTAAAGGTGTCAAATTCTGCATGCGAAGGAATCTCCTCCTTTTTCCAGTATCTAGGGATTAATTTCCTGGCTCCATCAAGAAGTGTCTAAAGGTACTGCCACACTTAGCGATCTCGTTAGTGATCACGATAACGACGCAAGCCCTGCATCAGGGCGCTGGTATCCAAGGTACACTGCGGGTTTCTAGGCACAGCCCCGCGCCTGGAAACCCGCTGTGTACCTTGGTTACCAGCGGATCGCTGCTCTCCCGCCTGTCACACGCAGCGATGCGTGCCTGTCAGCGGGAGACCAGCGATCAAAAAATGTCCAGGACATTCAGCGACGATCAGCGATACCCGGCAGGGGGGCTGATTATCTCTGAATGTCACACACAGCGATATCGCTGGGGAGATCGCTGCTGCGTCACAAAACTAGTGACTCAGCAGCGATCTCGCTAGCGAGATCGCTGTGTGAGACGGGGGCTTCAGAGAGAAAATAATGTATTCATTGGTAGCATGGCATGGTCCACTCACAAACCAGCAATTAGAATATTATAATGAGAGGCTGGTCTAGAAATTGGATTCCCAAGTCATATCTATAAATTGGACTTCCACAAAAAAGAACCTTGTCATATATGAGGGCAGCCAAGCTGATGTGATCATCTCATATTCCCCCCTCTCTCGGGGACAGAGTACCAGAATGCAAAGTTCGATATTTCTGTAAGTTTTTCTCCCTGTTATTTTATACTGTTTTGCATATCTGTATGTCCTTTGTTATTTCCATTTTTATATCCTTTTTATTGTAAGCACTGTGCCTTTTATATTAAAGCTGAAAACTTTAATAAGTCTGAACCTTGTTGCTCTAAAGAATCCATAGCCTTAGAAGTGTGTGCTCCTGGTGATTGGCAGTAGCAGTAATATTTCCGGGACTCATCGCCCGTGTCTTCGGTGAGTGGTGGCAGCGTGTATGAAGCGGATGTGTGGTCTGTGTCGGGGTGTGATTTATGCTCCCATTGCAGCATAGGACAGAGGTTGAATGCTGGACTGAGTGAGAGGAGATAGATTAACCCTTGCAGGCGCAATCCCAAACAGTGTGTGTTGGTCTATACCTGACAAGGAAGGCACCATGGAGAGATTGGAGACTAGGAGACTGCCAGTCAGGCTAACTTGAGGTCATGACCTATGTGGAGAGCTGCAGTCTAAGACAAACGTCACTCATTGCTGGTCATATATATGCATACATATACATATTTCACTACACCTCACATACATTGTAAGCTTTTCAGGGGATATAGCTCTGGGATCGCCGTCCGGGTAGACGGAGTGGCATGGAAACAGTTCATTCACAGACAGCAGTTCTGGTAAAAACTGGCCGCAACCAGTTTTATTAAAGTCCACAGCAAACAGAACATAATCAAAACCAAATCATAAACATAAGCCCTGGGCTTGTCCAGCCACTTACTACACTTAGATAGATTTCCCTCTCTATCCGGGTCCAGACTCTAACAGCCTGTCCCCAAAACAACACATATGTTCAGCATTTACCAGCATGGAGTTTCACAGAGTCTCCTCCTTGTGTCTGAAGGCATATTCAACGTCCAGACTTGAGAGAGCTCCCCTCCTATTCAGCAGCTATCCGCATGGATTCTCACAGAGACTACTCCTGTGTCCGGGGTACATCGAGCACCCAGACTGAGACAGCTCATACTCCTGGAGACTCCTTCTTGTGCCTGGACTCCTTGTCCAGACTAAGCGAGCTCTCTGTCTGTGTTCGCAGACACCTACTTCTGGTCTCCTAATTAACAGCTGAGTGGTTTCAGGCCTGAGCTGCAAGTGTGTACTGAATGTAAGGTGTAGTGACCTTTCTCTACCACTAGGTTTACAAAGCCATACATTTCCCTTATACCAGTCAGCAAAGTATCTAGGTGAAATGTACACCCCATTCAACACACATACTCTCACTGTCTCACATATCCCCCCCCTCTTCTCCAGACCGGAGGGCTGGTCATCCAGACCGGAGGGCTGGTCAACAATCCAAAAGAGACAGTGAACTCTGGACCAGTCATGGCCCTCATCAGCTGATTCACTACTGTCATCTGTATCTTCACCTGAGCCATAGCCAACATCAGCTTTCTCTTCATCTGAAGCATCCGCAGTACCCTGTACCCTCCCAGGCCTATGCTCTCTGCGGGCCTCGGGTATCCTGCACGGTTTCATCTTGACCTTAGGGCCGGCTCAGTTTCGATATAGTGCCTGGCCAGAGAAGTACGACCCGGCACATCAGAACAATTCTGCTGACTCTTCCTCAGAAACTCACGTACCTCCTGTCCTTGGTGCACTGACCATGTGTCACCAACTATCACAGAAGGTATGGTTTTTTTTTCACTTTTCTCTAGTTCCCCTTGAACCCTCTTTAGCACATCTATTTTCTTGAATATCGGTTGACTCATAAAGTCTATTTCACAGACCTTAAGCTCCTCTGCCATGGTCTCTGACCATTTTAAGCTACACTGTTCAAATGATTGGGACTGTAGAAGGAGCTGATCGTTTTTCTTTTGCAGTACACATAAATCATCCGCTAAGTCTCCAGCTGAATTGTAATGTTCTACCGTGACAACAGCATTCTTATATAGAGCCTTAGACTTATTGAGCAGCATTTGCTCTTGCAACAAAGAGATTCCCTGTATCCTTCCTTTTACTTCATTGACCTTCTCACGAAGATGCTCATGGCTTTCATCACACTCCTTCATCACAGTTTGAAGTTTTTTCTGAGAAGTCATCAATTCATCTGGTACCTGTTGGACGTCTTTTATGTCTTCGGCCCCTTCTTCAGGCTCTTCTGGTAGAACATGCTCAGAAGCCCTACCGTCAGTCTTACATTCTACCTCTTCAGTCACATCATTATGGTCTCCAATATTTCCATTTATTCCGGCTTTCAAGTTCTCCTTGATAGCTGCATCTGTATACTCAGAACCCGCCGGATTCTTCTCTTCCACCACGTTCTGCATCCCATCTGAGCTCCCGTGTGTCTGCAGCGGCAACGGAGTGACACATCGCTTTTCCCATTTGTTGGGACGTGGCTCCGATGTAGACTCCATGAAAGTGCGCTTGAGCTCACCAATGCCAGCCTGATGTCTCAAAATCTCATCTTGTGATTTATCCAGATCCTTGGTGTCACTCGGGAACACCGCTGGGGCTCCGGGCGCCGAACTTCCAGCCTGAGCTTCACGAGTTGCAGCTACTGATCCGAACCGTAACCTGTCCACGCCGCAGTCTTCGGCAGAAACAGATTCCTGGACAGAGTCAGTCCCCATATCTTCAGTCTTGTTCCTCACAGCTTCACTTGAGACCTCAGCTTCTGATGAGGCATCTGGCTTGGTGACTACCACTTCTATGGCTCCTTCCACCTCTGCAGCATCTCCCTCAGAGTCCCTGGCATGATGCAGATCCACACCACACGTCGACAACTTCCCACTTCCAACAGCCTCCACTTGTGCTGTGTTCAGTCTCAGAGTCCTGCCTTCAAAGCTCAGCTCTCCTCCTTTCACCTTAGTCTTCGCCAGGGAACCGGCCAACTGTAAAACATCTTCAGATGCCATCTTCTGTCCGGCTGTAAGGTCAGCATCAGCTTTCTTCTCAGGACTCTCAACCTCCTCTGCTACCATGGCTTCCTCATTTGCACTGGTTGCTTTATTGTCATCAGATGATTCACTATCACTAACACTATCCCTGTCTAACCCCTTTTTCTCAGCCACATCTGGCTCACTTTCAGGGTTATACACTTCATTTCATTCACATCCTGCTCACTGTCAGGGTTATACATTCATTCTCATTCACATCCTGCTCACTTTCAGGTTATACACTTCATTCATTCACATCGCTCACTGTCAGGGTTATACAATTCATTCTCATTCACATCTTGATCTGGAACCTTAGTTAACATGTCATCCACAACATTAACTTCACCATCTGGTCCCTGGTTTCCCTCAGGTGGTCCCTCAAGTATGTGACTATGTGACAACCCCAGCACTATACTTCCATATAGCTCAGGTACTAGGAGCTGGCTCACGACCTCTCCCTGGACTTCAGTGTCCCTATACAACAGGTGAGTGTTTATGGCAACATGAGGAAACCTCTCCTCAGAGCCAGGCTCTTGGGAAACCTCATTTAGAACATTTATATTTTCCTGGCCGTTTTAAGAGAGGGGTCTCGCCACTGCTCACTCTCAAAATTGTCACAGGACACAGATAAGTCAGGGACACTCGGTTCCCGAGAACCACCATCCTCGTCTCCCAACATCACCTGCAAAGGAATTTCATCACTATCACAGTCATCATTATTATCAATATCATTATCATGATTATGATCAGTATCATCATCACTATCATGATCATCATCATTATCAGCATCAGCATCATTATCATGGTCATCATCATTATCATGATCATCATCATCATTATCATTATCATTATCATCATCATCATCATCATTATCACATAAGTTTAACGGCCCACTAGCATTGTGTTCCGCCCCTCGGGACTGCGCACCCTCAGTAGGAGCTTCATCACACTGTCCATCAGAAACATTTTTTCCCCAGAGATCCTTAGACCGGGGAAAGTCATTACCCAATATGACGGGGGCACCAGGTTCTTCACTACCCCCACTTCACATGAAACCTCCCCGCGTTTGAGGATCAAGTCCACGACAGTCTCTGGGTAGACTTTGGTGTCTCCATGGACGCACACCACACTCAGGTGTTTATCAGGGATAAAGTCCCTATCAATCAGGCTGTCCCATACGGAAGTCACTGGACTCTCTGAGTCCAAGAGGGCCTGTGCTGGGCAGTCATTTACAACCACCGGGGACCCCTGTGGTCCAGTCTCTTCGGCTGAGGTGGACACACACACAGGCTCTGCGCAGGGAGAGAGGGATCTGCCAACATCACAACACATAGGCTCCCCCTCTATTGGACAGTTGGCTGCAATTTCACGACATCTCCAACACTGTCCATCACACTCTCCCACCCACACGACCCCAACAGCTGGAACGCTCTTACCGGGAGAGTTCGGCTTCCAGGAACTCTGAAGTGACGACCTCTCAGACGGCTGGTCACGGAGGCAGTCTTTGGTGGCGAAGGCCCTCTCCATCAGGCTGACCAGACGATTGGCGTCCTGGTGGTCTCCTTGTCCGACCTCTGGCTGTACCTCAGGAGGACGTGCTTGGGTGTAGCGGTCCACTATCACCTTTTCAACTCCATAATCAGGTTTGCTGACTGCAGACTCCCAACTGCATCTCCAGTCATGAACTCCCCTGGCACGGGCTGTCACCGTAACACCCAGCCGGGTAAGAATCTCCGCTTTCAGCTTGGCATAGTCTTGGCTGTCCTGCTCGCTCAGGTCAGCATAGGCCCTTTGGGGTTCTCCAATCAGATAGGGTGCGACCATCATGGCCCATTCAGATAGGGGCAGATTCTCCTTCTCTGCCAGTCCCTCAAACCTAGTGAGATATACCTCCACATCGTCACGAGGTGTCATCTTTTTCAGGGACCGTCTTACCGCCTTCTTTACAGCGGACAATGCAGGTGACTTTGCAACATTACTTTGGGACGATGCGCTGCAAGTCTTTTTTAGTGCTGCAACCTGCTCAAAAAACAACCGGTTATTCTCCTGCTGCTGCTGCAGGAATTGCTGCTGGGCCTGCTGCATGCGCTGCTGGTGCTGCAGGCGCTGCCGCTCCATGCTCTGCTGCATGCTCCGCTGGGCATGGACCAGGTACTCAACGAGCTCCTCCATACTGCCGGACTTATTTGTCTCAACCACGGCAGTCTTATGTTGCACATTAAGTTGCGCCATTTGTTCAAACAGCGCCTCCATGCTGTCATCCATGCTGTCAGACTTCTCTGTCTCAACAACGGCAGTCTTCACTCAAGACATACACACTCCACAGTCTTTTCCACAGAAAATTCAGCCTTGCTGTGCAGACACTTTTTTTTTTTTTCTTTGCAAAGTCTATTAGGGCTACTGTCTCTTTAAGACTGCTCCAATCAGACGTTTTTTGCTGACACACTTTTTTTTCTCTGCTGCTGCTTCAACAGACTTCTCTCCTTTATTGCTGTCTCTAAGCCACTGTGCTGCACGCACATTCCAGCACCAATTGTAAGCTTTTCAGGGGATATAGCTTTGGGATCGCCGTCCGGGTAGACGGAGTGGCACGGAAACAGTTCATTCACAGACAGCAGTTCTGGTAAAAACTGGCCGCAACCAGTTTTATTAAAGTCCACAGCAAACAGAACATAATCAAAACCAAATCATAAACATAAGCCCTGGGCTTGTCCAGCCACTTACTACACTTAGATAGATTTCCCTCTCTATCTGGGTCCAGACTCTAACAGCCTGTCCCCAAAACAACACATATGTTCAGCATTTACCAGCATGGAGTTTCACAGAGTCTCCTCCTTGTGTCTGAAGGCATATTCAACGTCCAGACTTGAGAGAGCTCCCCTCCTATTCAGCAGCTATCCGCATGGATTCTCACAGAGACTACTCCTGTGTCCGGGGTACATCGAGCACCCAGACTGAGACAGCTCATACTCCTGGAGACTCCTTCTTGTGCCTGGACTCCTTGTCCAGACTAAGCGAGCTCTCTGTCTGTGTTCGCAGACACCTACTTCTGGTCTCCTAATTAACAGCTGAGTGGTTTCAGGCCTGAGCTGCAAGTGTGTACTGAATGTAAGGTGTAGTGACCTTTCTCTACCACTAGGTTTACAAAGCCATACATTTCCCTTATACCAGTCAGCAAAGTATCTAGGTGAAATGTACACCCCATTCAACACACATACTCTCACTGTCTCACAACATATACATATTTCACTACAGATATGACTTGCGTTTATTTGTCAAAAAAAGTCGGAAATTTGGCAAATTTTCAACATTTAGCAAGTTTGAAACTTTTAATTTTTGTCCCCTTTAATCAGAAAATTATATCACACTAAATAGACAATAACATTTCCCACAAGTATACTGTCACGACGTATAACAGATATATTCAAAGATAGCAACCTATATCTAATGTGACATAATTCTAAATTTCATATAATAGAGAAAATCAACATGTATACATAGTATCTGCCAGCAATGTCTTACCTGACATAATATCCTATGTATTGTGGGTCAATACTGTGTACGTGTCACGCTGTCTCTGGATAGAGGTGGACCGGGGTCTATGCTGACCCTGAACTGGGGTCCTGACTAGTCCCTCTACCTGGAGGTACTGTTAATGGTACAGAGGTCCAGGCCGCCAGCGTAACCCTGTCTCCTGTAGATCCCTGACCACTGTAATCTAGTCCTGAGAAGGACCCTGATTACCACCACAGGGAATGGGCAGGTCACAGCTTACACACAGTCTTAGACAAACGAGACAGACAAGGGGTAAAGAAAACACAGCCTTGCATACAACACTTCCACTACAGAGGAACACAAAAGGTTAAGGAGATAAACAATAAGCGAGGAGAGGAAAAACCACAACAGGCACTCTTAAGGGTATGCCACACTAAACAACATCGCTAACGGGATCGCTAAAAAACGTCACTATTTAGCGATCCCGTTAGCGATGTTGTTGTGTGCGGCATCTGCCAGCGACGAGCTTCCTGCTGTGATCTCGCTCGTCGCTGGAATCGTTCCGGACCCTATTTTATCGTCTGCGCTCCCGCTGGGTAAGTATAAATCGCTGTGTGGCACCTTTTTTAGCAATTTAGCGGTACTTTTGTACCGCTAAAGTCGTTAAGGAGATCGCTAACCGCGATAGCGTCCTAACGACATCGCTAAAATAGGTAGCTACTAGCGATATAGAAACAATCCCGCTAGCGATCTCATTAGTATGCGACGCTAACGAGATCGCTAGCGGGATTGTGTAGTGTGGCAGTACCTTTAGCTTAAGTCTTCTCAGAAACGATCCGCTCTGCTGGTCTGAATGAATGCTTTCACCGGCAACTTCCCCAGCAGACCAGCAGGTATATGAAGGAAGCTAATTAACAAAACATCAATCGCAGCTGGGCGAGGCTGGTAAGCCCAGCACCGAGAGAGAAAGAATTAACTCCCTCAGTGCCGAAAAACACCCAGCACCAGAAACTCAGCTGTGCGAAGTCAGGGTGTGCAATCGCGACGATCTCCGCCGCGACACACCCGTGACAGTACCCCCCCCTTCTACGAGGGGCCTCTGGACCCGGTCTTGCTGGGTGAGTAGTGTGGAAGGCCCGAACCAAACGGTCTGCGTTAATATCCGACGCAGAAACCCACATCCTCTCCTCAGGACCATACCCCCTCCAATGAACAAGGTACTGAAGGGACCGGCGATTCAGACGTGAGTCAATGATCTTCGATACCTGAAACTCCAAATTACCATTGACCACCACTGGAGGAGGAGGTAGAGGTGACGGTGTAACTGGTGCCACGTACCTCTTAAGCAACGATTTGTGGAACACATTGTGGATTTTAAATGTAGGAGGGAGGTCAAGACGGAAAGCCACCGGATTAACTATTGAACTGGTCCTGTATGGCCCGATGAATCTGGGACCGAGTTTCCAGGAGGGAACCTTAAGTTTTATATTCTTGGTAGACAACCATACCAGATCGTTCACACTTAGGTCCGGACCAGACACTCTCCTCCTATCAGCCATACGTTTGTATCGGTTCCCCATAGTGCTCAGATTATTAAGCACTCCTCTCCACACTGAAGCAAGTGACGACGAAAATCGTTCCTCCTCAGGAACCCCAGAAGAGCCCCCCCCATTGAAAGTACAAAACTGGGGGTGAAAACCATATGCCCCAAAAAACGGGGACTTACCAGTGGACTCGCTCCGCCTATTGTTAAGAGCGAACTCTGCCAGAGGCAAGAAAGAAGACCAGTCCTCTTGGTTCTCTGAGACAAAACACCGGAGATATGTCTCTAAGCTCTGATTCAGACGCTCTGTCTGACCATTGGTCTGCGGATGAAAAGCCGAAGAAAATGACAACTGCATCCCCCGACGAGAACAAAATGCCTTCCAGAATTTGGACACAAACTGAGACCCCCGATCCGACACCACATCGGAAGGCAACCCGTGAAGTCTCACAATCTCCCCAATGAACACCTGCGCCAGAGTTTTAGCATTAGGAGAGCAGGAAGAGCAATAAAATGTGCCATTTTGCTGAACCTGTCAACTACAACTAGTATGACAGTTTTACCTGAAGACGGAGGAAGGTCCGTAATGAAGTCCATAGACAGATGGGTCCATGGACGCTCTGGGATTTTCAACGGTAAAAGGGCCCCAGACGGACGGGTATGTGGGGTCTTAGAGCGCGCACATACCCCACAGGACGCGACAAAAGTTACCACCTCTTTATTTAAGTTAGGCCACCAAAACCGGCGAGAAACGAGATCTACAGTTGCTTTACTCCCTGGGTGTC
Source organism: Oophaga sylvatica (assembly GCA_033576555.1). Taxonomy (NCBI): domain Eukaryota; kingdom Metazoa; phylum Chordata; class Amphibia; order Anura; family Dendrobatidae; genus Oophaga; species Oophaga sylvatica. The sequence continues at coordinate 490,568,964 of JARQOD010000005.1, forward strand.
CTGCCAAAGCAGAATTATGATGTGCCTCGATAACCTTTTGTCTTAACTGATCTGGAACAAACAGTTTCCCTGGAGGTCCTACAGGGGCGTCCCCCTGAGCCTCCAATACCTCCTCCTCAAGCTCAGAGCATACAGCCGACACCACAACTCCCTCCTGAAGAATAGGAACCGGGTCATCCGTCTTCCCGGCCCCCGTGAAACTACGAGATAAGGCATCAGCCTTTACATTTTTTGACCCAGGACGATATGTGACGACAAAATTAAACCTGATAAAAAACAACGACCATCTAGCTTGTCTGGAATTCAGACGTTTTGCAGACTCTAAATACAGCAGGTTCTTGTGATCAGTAATGACGGTGACCGGGTGGACTGCCCCCTCCAAAAAGTGATGCCACTCTTCAAAAGCCAACTTAATGGCCAAGAGTTCCCTATTGCCGACATCATAATTCCTCTCGGCGGACGACAATTTTTTAGAGAAGAAAGCGCACGGATGCCATTTACCAGGGGACGGACCTTGAGATAATACCACACCCACTCCTACGTCAGATGCGTCTACCTCCACAATGAACGGTTGTGATGCATCAGGTTGGATGAGTATGGGTGCTGAAGCAAAACATTTTTTCAAGGAGGAAAATGCTTGACAAGCTTTGTCAGACCACCTAGAAAAATCCGTCCCTTTTTTTGTCATGTCAGTGAGAGGTTTGACAACAGATGAGAAATTACGAATAAATTTCCGGTAGTAGTTAGCAAACCCCAGGAAATGCTGCAGTGCTTTAAGATCCTCTGGCCGATCCCATTCAAGCACAGCCTTCACTTTCCCAGGGTCCATACGGAAACCAGAGGCTGACACCAAGAATCCTAAAAACTGAAGTTCTTGTACAGCGAATACACACTTCTCCCATTTGGCGTACAGTTTATTATCTCGCAAGATCTGCAACACTTGTCTCACATGCTCCTGATGAGACACAAGATCCGGCGAGTAAATTAAGATGTCATCTAGATGACAACAAACTGTCCCACTAGGTGGCGAAAGATGTCATTAACAAAATGTTGAAACACCGCCGGGGCAGTAGTCAGACCAAAAGGCATGACAAGGTTCTCATAATGTCCCTCCGGAGTGTTAAACGCCGTCTTCCACTCATCCCCCTCCTTTATCCTAATCAGATTATACGCCCCCCTGAGATCCAACTTAGAGAACCATTTGGCGCCCACAATCTGATTGAAGAGATCAGGAATAAGTGGGAGCGGATACGGATCTCGGACCGTAATCCGATTAAGCTCACGGAAATCCAGGCAAGGGCGTAGGCCTCCATCTTTTTTCTTCACAAAGAAGAACCCCGCGGCCACTGGGGAAGATGAAGGTCTAATATGCCCCTTGGCCAGACTTTCCGAAATGTAATCCTTCATAGCTTGCCTCTCAGGACCAGAAAGGTTATATAACCTAGATTTTGGTAACTTAGCATCAGGAAGCAATTTTATAGCACAGTCATATGCGCGATGAGGTGGTAATTCTTGACACCCTTCCTCTGAAAACACATCCTCAAAGTCCTCCAGAAAAGGAGGTAAAGTTCTAGGCATGACCGTACCGATGACCGTGTTCATGCAGTTACTATTGCAAAATTCACCCCACTGGCTTATCTCTCTGGATTGCCAATTAATAACTGGGTTATGTTTAGTTAACCAAGGAAGTCCCAACACAATAGGAGTGGGAAGGCCTTCCAACACATAACAAGACAATAGTTCTTTATGTATTGCCCCCACTCGAAGGTCTATGTTATGCACGGCTTGCACAAAGCTACCTTGACTGAGAGGCCTGGCGTCAATAGAGAATATAGGGATAGGTTTGGCCAATACACTCAGTTGAATACCTTGCACCTGGGCAAACCGAGCGTCCACCAGATTAGCCGCGGCCCCACTATCCAGAAGAACAGAAATCCTCTCAGTTCTCGTACCTACCACCACCTCCGCTGGTACGAGAAACTGAGACGGACTTGGGGACGAAATACATACTCCCAGATTGTCGTCCACCACACAACCTGGGATTAATAGTTTTCCGGCGACTTCTTGCTCAGTACAGTACGGGATGGACACCCCTCAATAAAATGTCCCTCTCTCCCGCAGAAGAAACACCTTCTTGTTTTGCGGCGCACCGCCGATCCCCTCCCTCGGAATGATGTCCCTCCCAACTGCATAGGTTCCTCGGAACAAACCAGGGGAACCTCAATATTAGGGACTTTAGAAGGAGGTGGAGTCATCACAGGGGGCGGAGTTACCCCACACCTCTCCCGAAGTCGTCTATCAATGCGAATAGCAAGAGCCATAGCGGCCTCCAGTGACGGGGAGAAATCATACTGAGCCAACACATCTTTTAATTTGTCAGATAAACCTTGACAAAACTGGCTCTTAAGAGCCGGGTCATTCCACTGAGTATCCGTGGCCCACCTACGGAACTCTGAAGAAAATTCCTCCGCCGGACGATCTCCCTGCTGTATCCTACGTAACTTCATTTCAGCAAGGGAGACCCGATCCGGGTCATCATATACCAAACCCAGGGCTGTAAAAAATCGGTCCACTGACTGGAGAGCCGGGGAGCCCGGGGGGAGAGAACGCCCAGGATTGAGGGTCCCCTTGTAAGAGCGAGATGACAATTCCCACCCTCTGATCCTCACTCCCCGACGACTGCGGCCGCAGCCGAAAATACAATTTACATGCTTCCCGGAAAGTAAAAAACTTGTCCCGCCCACCAGTGAACCTGTCCGGGAGAGCTACTTTAGGTTCAAATCTGGTTTGCTCCCGGGGGTACAAAACCTTGGATTTAACATCCGTCAGCTCCATGGACAAACTCTGCAACTGCTGAGCTAAATGGGCTACTGGATCCATGGTGGCTGGGGAGAATCTTTAGATGGGCCGGTGAAAATGTCACGACGTATAACAGATATATTCAAAGATAGCAACCTATATCTAATGTGACATAATTCTAAATTTCATATAATAGAGAAAATCAACATGTATACATAGTATCTGCCAGAAATGTCTTACCTGACATAATATCCTATGTATTGTGGGTCAATACTGTGTACGTGTCACGCTGTCTCTGGATAGAGGTGGACCAGGGTCTATGCTGACCCTGAACTGGGGTCCTGACTAGTCCCTCTACCTGGAGGTACTGTTAATGGTACAGAGGTCCAGGCCGCCAGCGTAACCCTGTCTCCTGTAGATCCCTGACCACTGTAATCTAGTCCTGAGAAGGACCCTGATTACCACCATAGGGAATGGGCAGGTCACAGCTTACACACAGTCTTAGACAAACGAGACAGACAAGGGGTAAAGAAAACACAGCCTTGCATACAACACTTCCACTACAGAGGAACACAAAAGGTTAAGGAGATAAACAATAAGCGAGGAGAGGAAAAACCACAACAGGCACTCTTAGCTTAAGTCTTCTCAGAAACGATCCGCTCTGCTGCCCAACTTCCCCAGCAGACCAGCAGGTATATGAAGGAAGCTAATTAACAAAACATCAATCGCAGCTGGGCGAGGCTGCTAAGCCCAGCACCGAGAGAGAAAGAATTAACTCCCTCAGTGCCGAAAAACACCCAGCACCAGAAACTCAGCTGTGCGAAGTCAGGGTGTGCAATCGCGACGATCTCCGCCGCGACACACCCGTGACATATACTTTACATCGGCACAATTTTTGAAACATAATTTTATTTTATAAGGAAGTTAGAAGGATTAAAAGCTGACAAGCAATTTCGACAACAAAATTTACAAAACCATTTTTTCAAGGACTACATCACATTTGAAGTGACTTTGAGGGGTCCATATGACAGAAAATACCCAAAATTGACACCATTCTAAAAACTGCACCCCTCAAAGTGCTCAAAATCACATTCAGGAAGTTTATTAACCCTTCAGGTACTTCACAGGAATTAATGGAATGTGGAAAGAAAATTAACATTTAACTTTTTTCACAAAAAAATTACTTTAGACCCCAATTTTGTTTATTTTCACAAGGTTAACAGTGGAAAATGGACTCCAAAATTTGTGCAATTTCTTGAGCACAATGATACTACATATATGGAGGAAAACTATTGTTTGGGCACACGGCAGAGTTCGGAAGGCAAGGCCATTTGACTTTTTGAATACAAAATTTTCTGGAATAATTAGTGGACGCCATGTTGCGTTTGGAGAGCCCCTGATGTGCCTAAACAGTGGAAATCCCCCAAAAGTCACCACATTTTGGAAACTAGACCCCTCAAGGAATGTATCTAGATGTAAGGTGATCACCTTGAATGCCCAGGTGCATCACAGAAGTTTATAACTTAGAGCTGTAAAAATAAAAAAAATCACATTTTTCCACAAAAATGTTATTTTAGCCCCAAATGTTTTATGTTCACAAGGGTAACAGGAGAAAATGGAACCCCAAATTTGTTGTGCAATTTCTCCAGAGTACGCAGATACCCTATTTGTGAGGGAAACCATGATAATTGAAGTTTATTCCACTTCTTAAGGCCTAGTTCTACTTTCTGTAATGCAGTTAAAATACTGGCTTTGTATAAGGATTGTGGACCAGCTGTTATTTTGGTGCCTAGGTTTGTGAGAGATTCTGTTTGCCAGCGAAAAGGAAAAGAGGAACTTAATTGTGTAACCAAGGCAGATGGCAGAGATATATTGAGCATCTCAGATTTATGAGACTTCATTTTAAAATTGCTAAAAAAGCCAAATCTGCGTTGTTCAGATGTAATGTTTGGTAGGCTAGTCGTGGGGGAAGTTATACATAGGAGGAGGTCATCTGCAAATAAGGCTCTTTTATGTTCTCTAGATTGGATTGGAATGACTTAAATTGAGTTGTTATTCCGGATTTCCACTGCTAGATGGTCCATGCTTACTATGTATGATAAAGGGGACAAGGGACACCCCGGTCGGGTGCCATTATGTATCGTGCCATTATGTATCTTGAATGAGTGTGAAAGGGAACCATTAACCCTCACCTGAGCGGATCGAGATATATAAAGGGCAGAGAGCATATGTTGCATGACCTCCTGTAACCCCAAATTCCTAAGAACTTGTGATATGAAGTCCAGTGCATGCTGTCAAAGGCCTTCTCAGCATCAACCAACCTACCATACCATACATATGGGAACCCCAGCCCTTCTAGCTCTATCCACCAAGGAAATAGTCCAGATCGTATTGCTCCTGGCCTCACAACCAGGCACAAATCCCACCTGATCCTGATTTATCACTGTAGGAAGAAGATACCGCAACACGTTTGATATTAATTTTGCATACAACTTAATGTCTGTATTGATAAGAGATATTTTTGGGTGATAACTGCTGCATAAGGAGGGGTCCTTCCTGAGTTTAAGGAGAACCGTCATGTGTGAAATAAGTGCCTGGGGTGGGACGAATCCCCCTTTGATATATAATTACACACTGTTAAAAACATAGGGCTCAATAGTTCCAGGAACAGTTTAAAGAAACCAACTGTATATCCATCTGGGCCAGGGATCTTCCCTGGTTTCATCTCTAAAATGGCTGCAGTCACCTCCTCCAGATAGAAGTCTTCTTCTAATCCTAATAAGAGACCTCATGTGAAAATGTGGGAAGTTTGTTCTCATGTAAGTAGGACCCTGTTTGCCTTTGGAACTGTGAGTTGGGGAGGTCATTGTAATGTCCTTTAATGTTATGTAGACATTGATAATAATCACTGAATCCCTGAAGAATATCCCTGGTGCTCTGTACCTTCTTCCCTTATGAGTTATTTATGAAAAGAATACAGTTAGTTAACATACGCGGGTGTAGGGCTCTCGACAATAGCTTACCACTTTTATTACCTAGCTGGTAAAAAACGACTTCTCATTCACTCTCTAAGACAATGAGATTTCTTATGTAAAATAGCAAATGATTTGTGCCTGACCTGGAGAGTTGTGCATAAGTAGAAGGAGATTGGTTACATTAATGGAGTTTTTCAAGGTTATGTATCTGCGAGGATAGAAGAGCTATCTCCTCTACGCATTGTCTTTTGATATGTGTTCCATGTGCTATGAGGACCTCACGCAATATGCTTTTAAGGGCTTTCCATTTAATTGAGAGGGAAGTCGGGTCCCGCTCATGGTCAGAGATAAAGTTCAGTATAGTTTAATTTTCGTCTGGCACAGGATATCCTACAGTAGATTTTCATTAAGGTGCCACATGAAACTAGGTCTTGAGTACGGACCCAATTGCATGGAAAAGTAAATAAGGGCATGATCTCACCACAATATGGACCCATCTCAGCCTCTGCTTGAAGGTCTAATAACGAATGTGATACGAAAAAATAGTCTTTCCTGCTGTATACAGAATGAACCGGTGAGTAAAAGCTATAATCCCTTGTCTCTGGGTGAAGGATTCTCCAGATACCAGTTTCAAGCTGTACATCTGTTTTTTGACACCTTGCCTTGATGAGAGAGGGTGAGAGAACCTACCCAAGGATACATCCATCAAAGGGTTGATTGGAATATTAACGTCTCCGCCCAATACCACAGGAAGGGAGCCAGCATAGTCCTCCAAAAGTTTCTGGCAGTCAGAGTAAAACTTCTGTTGGTCCTTGGAAGGAAAGTACACATTAACAATTACAAATTTACAGGAAGCCCAAGACACTTCTAAGAAGATATATCTACCCATAGGGTCAGTTAGGGAATTAATCACCTCAGGCGTAAAGGATTTGTTAAAGGTCACAGATACCCCCTAGATTTTGAGTCTGGATTAGTTCTCTGAAACCGTGTCAAATAATATTTAGAGGAGCATTTTGGGACCGAATCTTGTTGAAAGTGTTTTCTTGTAGCATTAATACTGAAACTCGCTGTTTGTGATTAGAATAACTGATTTAAACCTTTTTTCTGGAAAATTGACTGCAGACTTATCAATTTGGACTGGACCATCCCTTCAAATTTAGTAATACCTGTGAGCTGTGACTGACTATCCACTCAGACAGAGAAAAAGGTGTGAAAACAAAAGGAAGCAAACAGAGAGATAAGACAAAAAGAAAGGGATAAGGGAGTAAGGGTTAAATACCCTAAAGACCATGAGTGCAGTTTCAAATAACAAGTACCTATATTTTGCACAATGGGGGAAGAAAGGAAGCCATGGACAAAGCATGGCTCCTTGCCAGTCACCACAGCCACTAAGTTATAATAAGTGAAATATATAGAAAACTATAACCTTAATAACATTTCGGGTATTTGTAGAAAATATGGAGCAAATCAATCAAAATATCTATTAATCTAGTATGTAGCTATATCGAAAAATGTTACTCATCTTGTTAATACACTGTACTTTAAAGAGACACTGAAAATGTATGATAAAATCATTGAACATCAAATAGAAAAGGTTGCATAGTGAGTATAGAGATATGGTATGAAGAATCATGAGAACCCTCACCCTCCTCTTTTACCTAAATATATGCAAGTGTTGCCATATCCCTTTTAATGTATGTGAGATCTCAGTCCCGTGAATTAAAACTTCAGACAATGACTTTAAGGACAAAATGAGGAAGCCACTCAGGACCAGGTTCTGTATTAGAAGTAATTTCAGTTTATTTTGCTGGAACATCCGGACGTTTCTGCTGTTTCTTTGTGCATTGAACTGTTTGCTATCTGAGGGGAGCTGTTGGAAGCTGTAGACTTGCTGTGTTGTGAACACTTTGATCTAGCTTCTGAGTTTGAGCTCCCTCTGGTGGTTGCTGTTGGTAATGGAGCTGGTCTGGCTGACAGAAGTCAATCAGCCTTCCCTTAGTTGTTGCCGGTGATTTTGGGTTTCTTCCTGAGCCTTCTGGAAGTTCTGCTTGCTCCCTGCTTTGTCCTGCATCTTTCAGATAAGTTGTCTGTTTTACTCTGTGGCATTTTTGCTTGTCTCTGTTCACTGCATTGCTGGTGTGAGTTCAGCTGGGTTCCTGCGGGGACTTGTGCTGGACTCTGTTATCCTTTGCCACAGCTTTTGTCAGTCGTTTTCTGTAGTTCTTGTCCCCAGTTATTTCAGTATCTGTTGTTTTACGTCCAGTTCACACTAGAGTTCTGATTTAGTGGGGGAAAGGTCGTGTGGCCTCAGTATTTTTTGCATATCAGACGTGTTGGAATTTTTCTTAGGGTTTTTGCTGGATTGCAGACAGTATCCTTTCCTGTCCTGTTCTATCCAGACAGTTTGGGCCCCAGCATTTGTTCACTCTATCTTCTGCCTGTGTTTTGTACTTCATCGGTCTCACGGCAATATATGTTTGGGGGCTATCTATTCCTTTGGGGCTCTACTCCGGGGCAGTTTAGCTTTCCCCTTTCTCTCTTTAGGCTTAGTTAACTCTTTGGCTGTTTCGAGGCATCTAGGGCATCGTAGGTACGTCCCACTGCTAATTCTAGTTGTGTTGTCAGTTTAGGGGTCTGCAATCTGCTAAGTTACCAACCTCTCTGGGTGTCTGGTTGCCTAGCCTATTTCTCTGTTACCCTCCTCGGTTACCGAATCATAACATGCTGGCCACTCCGGTAGATCTGTCTTTGGTAGTTCAAAAAATTCCCAAGAAGTTAAGGAGATCCCCCAGTTTATGAAATGTCGCAGATTTCCCACCTTTGAATGTCACCAACTGTATGTGCCAACCCCATCTGTATGGGATGTCTCTGTCTCTGAGTTGTATCAGCAAGGCTCTTTTGTCTCTCCTCAGCTGGAGTATGCCCTGTGCAAGATCAGGCAAAAATGTTATTTGTGAGCCTTGGAAATTAATTGATAATTTCTGTCTTGCTACATTCATGATGGCTTCTTTTGCCGTGAAAAAATGAATTCTGCAAATAACATCCATGGAGTACGATTCTGCGGCTGGTTTTGGGCACAGAGACCTTTGAATGCGGACTATTTTTTATATGGCCTAGTTTGTCATCCCACAGGAGTTGCATAAATGGAGTGTATAATCCAAAGTAAAGTACAAAAAAGACTCTGAGTGACAAACACTTAAAGTTCCCCCCATTCCTGTTCAAACGATGCGCCGGCATGTGGCGTGCATGGTGGGTAACTGGAGTGTGTGGATGATCCCTGATGAAGGAAACCGTGTTTTTTCCAAAACTAGTCAGAGAGGAATTGGTCCACCGTGCTCCCTGTAACCTAACACGTGACCGGTGACGTCACAAAGGTCCTGTCGGCTCACCACACGCTGCAGTTACCCACCGTGCACGCCACTCGCCGATGCACCGTTTAAACAGGAACAGGGGGAACTTTGAGTGTTTGTCACGGGCTAATACAGCACTCTGGAAGATCCATAGCATTAACCCATGCTGTACTAACAAATATACCTCTGCTTCATGCCAAGATTTACAGTGCTCATCGCCAACTGATCCATATAGGCGTTCAGACATCTATTCAGCATATTACTCAAGGTAACAATTATCCATTTAGGATATATCTATTTTATGTATATAGGTCTCTAAAGTGAGTTATATGATTAAGGGATTCATTAATAAGAGCAAACTCTTATTTGAAAATTTAATTACATTTTAATAATCACATTGGTGGTTTGTGTTTTAGTTTTCAGCAAGTGATCCCCTTTCTCCCATAGCTACTAGCGCCCCTTATAATTGATATAATTTAATAGGAATGTGCAAAAGCAGTAGCGGTTCCTCCAGTTGTCCTTCAACCAACGCATTTTGACCGTTAAGCCTTACTCATGGTTACCATCATAATTGTATGGACCATTTTCTCCTGTTACCCTTGTGAAAATAAAAAAAATTGGGGCTAAATCAACATTTTATAGGAAAAATGTGATTTTTTATTTTCACAGCTCAACGTTATATAAAATTATGTGAAGCACCTGTGGGTTGAAGGTGCTCTGCACACATTTAGATAAATTCATTGAGGGGTGTAGTTTCCAAAATGGGGTCACTTAGGCTAGTTTCACACTAGCCTTTCACTGACCTGCGTCGGTCTGCGCATGGCCGCCGCTAAGCTCCGCCCCTGGCTGCGCCTCCTCCTGGCCGCTCCGCCCATGGGCGCATGACGCTGCATACGACCTGCGTACCCTATCTTTAGCATTCGGTACGCAGGCCATGCGCAGGTATGCGTTTGCCGGCGCATGCGTCCTTTTGACGTTGCGCCGACCTGCGCCAAACGCACCATGTTGCATTTTGGTGTGCTCGGCGCATCGTCAAAAGGAAGCGCGGCCGGGGGCGGAGCTTAGCGGCGGCCGTGCACAGACCGACGCAGGTCAGTGAAACACTAGTGTGAAACTAGCCTTATGGAGAGTTTCCACGGTTTAGCCACATGAAGAACTCAGCAAATGCAAACGCGACATGGCAGCATTGCCATCTATTTTGTGAAGTGCACCAGTGCCTCCTGCAGCAAAACAACCCCACAACATGATGCTGCCACCCCCGTGTTTCACAGTTGGGATGGTGTTCTTAGGTTTCCAAGCTTCTCCCTTTTTCCTCCAAACGTAACCATGGTCATTATGCCCAAAAAGTTAAATTTTAGTTTCATCAGATCACAGGACATGTCTCCAAAAATTAAGGTCTTTGTTCCTGTGTTCATTTGTAAACATTAATCAGGCTTTTTTATGTTTCTTTTGAAGTAATGGCTTCTTCCTGGCAGAGTGGCCTTTCAGCCCATGTTGATACAGTACTCATTTCACTGTGGATATTGACACAATCTTACCAGCTTCTGCCATCATCTTCTCAAAGTCTTTTGCTTTTGTCCTTGGGTTGAGATGGACATGTCAGACAAAAGCTCGTTCATCTCTTGGGCACAGAAACTGTCTCCTTCCTGAGTCTGACCGGTATGATAGCTGGACATTCCCATCTTGTTTGTACTTGCATATAATTGCTTGTACAGATGAACGAGGTATCTTCAGGTATCCTGAAATTGTACCCAAGGATGAGCCAGACTTGTGAAAGTCCCCAATTCTCTTCCTGATATCTTGGCTGATTTCTTGAGACTTTCCCATGATGCTACACAAAGAAGCAGTGTGTTTCAGATGTGCATTAAAATACATCCACAGGTGCGTCTCTAATTAACTCAGATGTTGCCAAAAAAAAGAAGCTTCCAAACATATGATATCATCATATGGGCAGTCCAGAATTGTTTAAAGGCATAGTAATCTTAGTGTATATAAACTTTTTTTCTTTGCAGTAAGTAATAAAAATGCCAACACTCTCTCTTTCTCATTAGAAATGTTCTAAATTTTTGCCATCATTCCTATGTTTTCACATATAAACAAAAAGAATATGGTCCTAATTTTACCACTAACATGAAGTACAATCTGTCACGAAGAAACAGTCTCAGAATCACTAGAATAAATTGAAAAATATTTAGACTTGAGAGTCCTCAGTGGTTGATACCTTTTAATGGCTAACTGAAAAGATGGTAACAAATTGTTACCATCTTTTCAGTTAGCCATTAAAAGGTATCAACCACTGAGGACTCTCAAGTCTAAATATTTTTCTATCTACTGGCTAACACGGTACGAAGATACACATCTTTCCTATATAGAATAAATTGAAGCATTCCAGAACTATTACCTCATAAAATTACACTGGTAAAAATTTAAAAAAACTGGCCTGGTCATGAAGTTGAAAACAGGATCTGACGCGCAAGGGTTAATCACCATTTGGAGTTTTCTGCTAATTAGACTATAGTGCACAGGAGATGAGTTTTCCCCTTACTTTCTGATACAGGAAAGATTTGTATCTTCGTACCGTGTTAGCCAGTAGACAGAAAAATATTTAGACTTGAGAGTCCTCAGTGGTTGATACCTTTTAATGTATATTAAAAGGTATCAACCACTGAGGACTCTCAAGTCTAAATATTTTCCCTTACTTTCTGTGATTCTCTGGCCTCTCCACCTGCCTCAAGTGTTTCAATGACCTGCCTCCTTTGTTTGAATTGTTATGTACAGTGGGCTCATACGGTTAGGGGGAACCGCTAAGCCCAAGGTCCGAGTGGGCACAAGGCATTGGTGCAGCAGACAGATGGAGCAGGTCAAAAACGGACATGTGTTACTGAAGACCACGGACAGGTTGTAGAGTTACTGAAGACCTTGGGCAGATATCAGAATTACTGAAGTCCTTAGGCAGATAGCAGAGCTACTGAAGAACTTTGGCAGACAGGAGGCGCCATGGAGACGCAGACAGGAAGCAAACAAAACTCCCGAACAGCAAGAAAGTCTATTACCATGGAAGCCGCACACAGCCAGGAAGATGTCATAAAAACCACAGCCGGACATGTATAAGATGTCCTAGAAGACAGGGGACAAGTAGCAGGCAGGACTCCAGAGAAATTAGAAAGTCTGAATACCTTGGAATCTGCAGACATTCTAGAATGCTGTACATAAGCCCCCGATCTGACTGTCGGGTCCGATGGGTGTCGCAGGTCCTGGTACGGGCCTCCCATCTTCTTGCGATGCTGCTCTCCTGCTTGCTTCATGGCTCCCCGGCATCGCGCTCCTGCACAGGTGTACTTCTCTGCCCTGTTGAGGGCAGAGCAAAGTACTGCAGTGTGCAGGCGCAGGGAAAGGTCAGAGAGGCCCAGAGAGAAATTTGCTTTGCCCTCAACAGGGCAGATAAGTACGCTTGAGCAGGAGCGTGATGCCATGGAGCCTGTGAAGCAAGCAAGAGGGCGGCATTGCAAGAAGATGGGAGGTGCTAGACCCGGACCTGCAACACCCATCAGACCGAACCGCCCCCGGACCTGCAACACCCATCGGACCGGATGGGTGAGTATAATAAAACTTATTTTTGTTATCTTTCATGTCGAATCGGGGCTTATCTACAGCATTATGGAAGGCTGTAGATAAGCCCTGAAAGGCAGTGGCCATATCTTATATTGGCCAAAACTGCTGACAGGTTCCCTTTAAGCAAGGCAATTCTAAACCACATACATCATCCATCACAACAGCATGGCTTTGCAGAAGAAGAGTTCAGGTGATGAAGTAGCCACCTGCAGTGCAGACCTTTCACCAATAGAAAACATTTGGCACATTATGAAATGAAAAATCCAGCAAAGATCGCAGACCGCAGACCATGGACAGTGGAGCCTCGAGAATCCTACATCAGACAAGAATGGGACAATGTTCCTCCAGGAACTGGTCTCCTTCTCCTTCCCAGATATTTACTAACTGTTGTAAAATGAAGAGGGGATGCTACACAATTGTGGACATGGACCTGTTCCAACTTTTTTTTAGATATGTTTCTGCCATCAATTTCTAAATGAGGTATTTTTTTTTCAATTGAAATGGAAAAGTGTCTAAGGCTGGAGTCACACACAACATATAAAAATTCAGTCCATTTTTCACGGACGAGAATCGCACAAATGTTTCATGAACAGTGATCCGTATGTCATCCGATTGGAATGCGAGGATGCGATTTTCTCGCATCTAAGCATCCGTGTGACATCCGTGTGACTTCCGTATGGCATCTGTATGGCGAGATTTTCTCGCATAGCACTCGTCCGTATTTCTCGCTAGTGTGACCCCGGCCTATAAGAGATTTCCAAATCACTGCATTGTTTACAGTACAATATACCCGGCTTTTTTGGAACTGTGGTCCAATTCCGAAAATGGAAGCAGTATGTCCTTCAATAAAACTTAGAAAGATATTTATTCCATACCCAAGGTATATGACGTTTTGGCTCTGAGCCTTTTCACTTGAGCATGAATGAATCCTTTCTTAGTAAAGGACGTGTTGCCTCTATTTTTGCTAGTTGTATAGGATCTGATTCTAAGCGGATCCGGGGTTTGCTCCAGTAGTGGTGGATTGGTGCTGCTTTGTTGGTTTCTTTTTCTGCTGACTTTCTATTGGAGAAGGCTAACGGATTGGTTTGGTCATATGTTCAGATCAATAGAGGATTGATGAGCGATAACCGGACGCGGCCTCTATTTTGTCGATGTAGCTATGCTGTGCAGCTCCGCAACTTAGCAGTTCTGGCTGGTGCCAACACAGGACCTGCTGATTGGCGTGAGTGCCGTGTGTCGCGCCCTCAGCAATCAGACATTGATGACCTATCCTAAGGATAAGCCATCAGTGTTAAAGTCATGGACAACCTCTTTAAAGTCAGATATCGGCTTGTAGTTTAACTCCAGACGCACCCAATATAGAGCATCTATAGGATGCGATCTATAATGTGACATTAATTGGACTCTGAACGGAGATCTTTAGAACTGTTCAGTGGGATGTTGGTCAATTATAGTACCTCCGTGTCTAGAGGTAGAGATAATACATGGCTATGTCAAATGCCATTTTCATGTCCTCAAGGTGCCAGATGGCAAGTCCAGCCAACAGATGTTGTCATTAGCATATGTCTCACACTTTTGATGGGCACTGCTCTGCAAGAGTGGTCACATAAATTATTGAATATACATTTCAATTAAATAAGTATTATAAAAGGAGGAGTCACAACTAATTAGATTAATTAAGGAGATTAAATAAGGTAAATGTGTTACTTTTGTTTCATACAGATGGAGCTGAAACTAAAGTATGGCAGATTATTTTCCTATTTATTTAACATATCCAGGGTATAGCTTCACATAGGATATATTTTTGATATGACATTGGTTGCTATGCAGCGGTTCCTTTCCTGTATATGTACGCCTGTTTGTACAATCACCCCCTATTGTTAGTTAATATGATGCGTGGAATGTTTATTGCTCAGCGTTGCTAAGCACGATTTAGGATCTATTGGGAAAGGACCATTTAATTCATGCAATTTCTTTTGTGACTACAGTGAAGTAATGCACAGTATGACCCCTCTTACTTTTATGGTGCAAGGTATTTTCCGCCTAATTTCACGACTGTTTGTTCTTAAGTGGTTCATGGACAATATATAACTGTTCCTCTAGAAATCCAACAAAAAACATTGTTAAGGATAACAGCCAGGGGGTCGCGCGGATCCCACTGCTGCTACCAATTTATCAAGGTTAACTGAAGGGGAAGGGGGTCGCGCAGATCCCACTGCTGCCACCAGTTTGTCACAGGTAACACCAGGGAGATCACACAGATCCCAACACCGTCACCAGTTTATCAGGGAAATTACACAATTGGCTGACGAGTGATGGATGAGGCCGCGGCTGTTTTCTCTGATAGTCCGGTTATTGGGGAACTCACAGTGTGCGTATAGTACGGTATATACAGATCCTATTCCAACTCATGGAATATATATATATACCCTTGTGAGGTCACTGCCAACTCCACAATAACAAACTGAACTTCTAGCTGCCACTACCAGTCGTTTATATAGACCAATAGGAGATCCATTACAGGTAGCATATGGCATATGGCTTCAGAGGTGCGGTTTACAGAGCAAGAGGAACAGAGCTTTTAATTTTATATATCTAATCCGGAAAGGTAGGCACTGTTTATAAAAAAACATACAAAGATGGGAACAAAACAATACAGTATATACCATCACACAAAACTAAAAGGAATAAATAAAGAAAATTACTAAACCTGATGCCACGGAAATGTCTCAGAGCCTAGCGATTGGGAAAATGGAACACTATCAGGGTGAACTTATGTCTTCCAGAATTAACAAAGACAGAGAGACAAACTTTCATTGTGATTTGCTCAATGCTATGCCCACATATCTTCACTTGATGAGCTCCTGTGGGGGCTGATTGTGAGATGTGCTACGTCATTCAGAATTTTATGAGATCCCCAACTTACAGGATATCTTTGCCCCTGGAGATCCCAGGGGGTAGAAATCGTTGTCATGATTTCATCTTTTTATAGGAAAGAAACATGACATGTATAGCACTATTCACTGGGCAATATTAAGTTGGAGGTGTTCTAATGGCCCTACAGTGATGTGAGTGATTGTGTGATGTTCGTTCCTTCTCTACAATGCCGAAAATATATCTACCATAAATATTGGATCGATGCAAAACCACAATATTCATATCTGGACACTGGAGACAAAAACTCTCAGAGCAGTTCTTTGATCAGTGGAAGCTCTATCCCCAGGAAAGGTACTTCTTTGCCTCTGCATAAAACGAGTCACAGGCTTGCTGTCTTTTCTCAAAGTATTTCTCTGCTGTAACTACCTGGTCACTGCCGGAGGTCCCTACTTCAATTGAGGTTGAAGTGTTAGCTCTCTCTCTACTTCTTCAATTATAATTAGTTATTCTTTCCCCTAGATATAATTAGTTTCTCTCTTCTCAGCTATAATTAATTGCATATGTTCAATGTGAGGGGGGCATGTACCCTCCCTGGAGATGTTTTATGGATTTTTAATTTTTCTCTATGACATATGTGATTTAGAAACATCTGAATAAGATCTTAGGATGAGACAAATCAGGGAAATAGAAATTTGCTTGCTGACTAGAAACAAAATGTTAAACTATTAGGTAACAATTTAGAAGGACCAAGGCACTGGCAGAATCCGGAGGCAGGGGTAAAGAAAGGGCGAGAGCCAAGGTCAAACAAAATAACCTAGCAATAATAAGTACCTTTATACTATACTTACCAACTTTTCAAGATTTGTATCTGAGAGATGCTTAGCTGACGTTGGCTCAGTGGTTAGCAAAGTTGCTTTGCGTCGATAGGGTCCTGGGTTCATATCCCAGCAAGGACAACATCTGCAAGGAGTTTGTATGTTCTCCAGTTTCTTCCTATACTCCAAAGACATACTGGTATCTACACTCATTCTTCTCCCATTTTATGCCCACTAAATTCTGTTACTCCCCAGCACTTATCACTAGCAAGAAATCTATATTCACTGGATTTACTGACCCTCCTGGGAGTCTGAGAGCTTCCTCTTATTTCCGTAGTCTCATGCAAATGTAATGGGCTGATTTTTTTTTTTTTCATGCGTTGGTGGCCAAGGCATCCTGACATGGCAGGGAACTATTAACTGGGAATCTGCAATCACCAGCAAATACTATTGCTGGATCTGGGAGGTTGCATATAATTTGTGTGCTGTTAAGAGCATGGACTAAAATATTTAAGCATTGAAATATCAAAGTGTGTAGCCCAGCTGCGCTTGGTGCCACATATTACCCAGGAGGATGCATAGAAGGTAATTCACAATCACCTGATATTCATTCACACTTCACATTTTCCTGGTGCCACCAGAGGGAGCCCTTTAGATTACGCAGGTATATAAGGGTGTGGAGAGTTAGAGCAGTGAGATGAAGACAGTCTAGCTGAACGTTAGCTAGTTGTTGGTTTTTACCTCAGAGAAGAGATCAGAACGGCAGTTACCTCAGACGAGCTGTGAGGGAGAGATGAGATCTCCTCAGAACACCAGAGTGAGAGGATTCCTGTCAGAGCTCAGATTACACTAGTCTGTGTCAGAGCTTGTTGAAGAGCTGAGAGGAAAGTTACCTCAGATCGTGCTGACTGATAGTTCCTTAGGAAAGTGGAAAGTGACTCTCGGAGTGTGCACAGATCAGTCTGACGGAATGTCCTGATAGCTACTTCGGACAGAGCCTAAGAAGGAAGTGAAGGAAAGGGAACTGCAGTATTTGTAACACCGAGTCAACTGAGGTACTGTTAGAGAGCGAGCGTGCCGACGCTTGGAGAGCGGTGAAGAGAAGAAAGCTGACATCTACTGCTGCCTGTGCTTATGTTAAAGGTGTGAGTAGGACGACAGGCAAGTGGAAAAAGGGAAAGAGAGAGTGACTGAGGAGAAATAGCAACGATAGCTTACCTCCACTCTGCACCACCGGACACCGGGAACGAGCTTGCCTAGTACCTTCACGGCTAGTGGGAAAAACCGGAGACCCTGCTGGACTTCAGGTCACAGAGGGGCCCAACAGTGCTGATATGTAACCGGGGTCAGGAAGAACAGGAGTCTAGCAGGACGCTGCAGATAGAGACTTAGTTCTGTCCAAAAGAAGGCTCTACCACAATGTCAGCCGGGCGTAGCTGTTTCACACGGAGTTAGGCTTTGTTTCATGCAAGTCAGAAACTCACACATATGAAGACGTAAGGAGGCCCTACACCTACTCAGTGATTACTGGACGTGCATCCTCCACCAGCTTCCCGTGATGTGCCTGCAAATACACCAGTAAAGGTACAGAAAGAGACTGTCTTGTGTGTGTCTGCCTTATTGAACCTGCACCCCTGCACCGCCATATATCTCGAGGGATCAGTCTCGCCTGTGGGAGACTTAACATCTTGCTGCCCAGTAACAACCCCTCAGAGAATCTACCCTGCAGCGCTGGTCATCCTGACCAGGAACCACAGGTGGCGTCACGAACATTTCTAAATCCCCTGTAAATATTCCCACATTTTTATGGTGATCGCCCCGGGCAACGGACCGAGCTGCGCTACCCATGACATCCCCCAGTGAAGTGAACGGGCTCGGCGCCGAGTACCCCAAAGCCCTGCTACGTGCGATTCAAAAGCTTTCTGCACCAGGCAGCTATTCCCCTGGAAATTACAGGTAAAAGATGGATTAGGCATGTTGGATTTTTTCATCCTCGAGCCCTGGCTACAGTGGGTTAAAAGCCACCACCAGAAGTCTCTGGCAGGGGCTTACTCCCTTTTCTCTATTGACGACACAAGCACTGCTGAATGGGGGGAGAAAGGGAATTGAAGTTAATAGCTCTCGGGTGTAAGATTATTCAGCCAACAGCTATCATATTTGTATGATCAACATAAGGTACACGCTACAGATTGTTAGGTCGTCTGTTTGAGAATTCATTATTGAGAAACCATAAATGTATATAGACTTGCATTTCTTTTGTTAAATACAACATAATTACTCATTACTCAGAATTTTAAACCTCTCAATTTAGAATTTAGGCTTTTTTATCTGTGGAGCTGATGTTTCTGGATCACAAAGATGAGCACAGGACTAACTCCTGACTTCCCACCTAACAATAGGAGCTGCAGCAAGAATGATATTTACCATGGTAACATCTGATTCAGCTGATAGAAAAACAATGATCTGTATATCTAAATCTAGGACTTCACCAAGACCAGAATGTGCACAGTCCCTGGATGAAACCGCTAAACCCAGAGCCACTAAGAATGCATTTCACTGTGTATGTACAGGGCTAATGTATGTTCAATGTAATAAAATCAGCTGTCAGTGATGTGCCAGTATATGATACAGTGGGGAAAATTAGTATTTCAATTTCATACAATAGAAAAACAGAACTTAATATTTGATACAGAAACCTTTGTTTGCAATTACTTGAAAACTTGCAAAATTGGCAGTGTATGAAATGCCTATTTTCCCCATTGTATGTGAAGTCTCTGAATATTTATTTTGCTTCTATAAGTATATTGTGGCTTTTGTTTACTCTTATGGTTAAAAAGTAATAGTTTTCAGAAAATATTTAAAGAATACATTTTAAAATTGAATAGCTCTGTTCCTTTTTGTTCTGTACACCACGCCTCAAAGCCATACGCTACCTATCTGGCATCCAATCAGCCTGTATATCGATTGGTGGTGGTGGTGAGTAGTCTGGGGGTGACTGTACAGGGGTATATACATATATTCCACGTGTTGGAATCCGGAGGTGTATATACCATATGCTCTCTGTTAGTTTTCTGATAACTGGTCTGTTAGTGCACACAGCCTGCGGCCTCCTCCATTTTTCGTCAGCCAATTGTATAATTGTCTGGACGATAGCAGGCAGCAGAGAGCTGTTTGACACAAAGATCACAGCCGGTGGATCTGCATGACCTTCCCGGCCTGTGATATGGTGAATTTGTGTGATTAAATCCTGAACAGCCCCGAACACAATATGGGCCAAAAAAACGGATCAAGTCTATACAAGTGACAAAAAAACATTCTTTCAGAATAAATACCATTCTGAACTGTGATTGCCATCATGTGATTTGTGGTATTTATTGTACAGATTGTGATTTTTTTTTTTTTTATGCAAGGAGTACATCTAGGAATTTAAAAAACAGGATCTCTGAACATGTTAATATTAATACTAGAGAAGAAAAGGCAACTGGAGTAGCCAAACACCTTGCAGAGAAATATAATGGGAATTTGGAATATTTCTATTTTTTTCCATTGAGCAAGTGTGTAGATCAATTTGAGAAGGAAATTGGATCAGAAGGTTTTAGCGACAGAAGTGTTTTGGATTCTGCAATTGGTCACAAAAATGATTTATCATATATTTATTAGTGCTATTTTGTTAGTTTTATGTTAGTTTTTGTGCCTCCATATTAATGCTATTGGAAATATATATTAACTCAGGTCTTGTAACTTTAAGAATTAGATAAAATGGTTATGGTTTGGTAGGATTCTTGCTTTTAACTGTTTGCATTTTATAATATTCTAACCTGAGTAAGAAATAGCAGAGTTTGAAACGCGTATTTTATTATTTTTTTTAAAGAAAGCGCTGTATTACATAGGGGAACTCTCACTTCGCTTGTGATATCCTATGTCGCCTGTAGATTTTTTCCCTTCTAACTAATTGAATGCAACTGAAATAATGCTGGACTGCACTGTCAGGTAACCATTTTAAAAGACATTTCACATGTTCATTTTTGGTTTTGATGTAAAGCCAAACCTAATCTCCAGGAGAAGTGTTAGTGAAGAAGTGTTAGGCATTTATTAGCGCTCTTCTTCACTTTAGCCACAGCTGCAGCCAAAGTGGATTACACCTCAGTCTAGAAGTTATAGATGTTTTTAGAGTTGCCGTTCGCAGCATGAAGTTGACTTTTAGGGTATGTTTCCACGTTCAGGAAACGCTGCGTGTTTGACGCTGTGTACAGCCGCAGTGTCAAACACGCAGTGTCCAGATGTTACAGCATAGTGGAGGGGATTTCATGAAATCTCATCTCCACTATGCGCTAAAACACGCAGGCGTCAGACCTGCGTAAACGGACATGCGGCGCGTCTTTTCAGATCGCAGCATGTCCTTTTACCTTGCGGCGACGCTCCATAAATAACACAGTCCTATGTAGGGCTGCGGTGATTCCGGATGTGTTCAATGAACACATCCGGATTCACCGCGCTTTCAGAAGGGGCGGGGCGGGGCTTTGGGCGGAGCGGGATTTCCGCTCCGTCCAAAACGCATCTGTGATGATAATGTCTGTAGAATATCATGTCAGTATACAGCAAAGGATAATAAATATTATGTTTGTTTCATGTATTGTTGGATGATCAGGTATTCCAAGTTTATTCTGGTTTCTGGATTAAATGATGGATTGTATCATGTTAGGTTAAGTTCACATTTGCATGTCAGCAAATATAAGTCTTATATGTCAGATATTAAAATGTCAAACTACGTCTGTCTGAATTTCATTTTGTATATTAAACATATGTAATATGTCCTTCTACGCCTGTAGACTTTTTCAATTCTCCTTTTTTTTATTTCACAGCTGTTTTTTATTGGTGCAGACATGAAATGCTTGGGGTGTGTATAGCCCTTGATTTTTGGTGCTAAATTTGTGATGACGTGGATGTGTCTAGGAGTAATTTTTTTCCCACCAAATTAATAAAAAAAAACCTTTTAGATGCATTTAGATTGATGTAAATGCACTATATCTCTCAATACGTCTCACATTAAGGCCAGGTTCGCATTATCATATTTTTGACCTGCGTGCTGTCTGTAAAAAAACAGACTGCACTCAGACCAATGTTATCCAGTGAAACACTGCACATGAGTAATTTTTTTTTTCATGGACCAAAAGTGCATGTCAAAAAAATCATGGCGCGCACTAATTTCTTCCATAAATCGGATGAATCTCACCCGTTTAAGCCTATGGGAGTGCAAAGAAAAACAGATTTCATACGTTCAGCATTCGATTTTTTATGGATACATTGCAATTCTTTACCATAGGAAACTGTAAATGGTCCTGTAAATTATTAAAAGCGGCTGTAAAAAAAAACAAAAAAAAAACGAATTTCATATGGATGACAAGTGAGAAAAAAAATCGTCCGGGTTCCCTTGATGAAACTCTGACAATTTTGTTTTATAAAAAGTACAGTCATGTGAACGAGCCCTTAGAATATTAGAGAAAAAATGATAACTAACTCGTTTTTCTTTTGTACATTCAAAATAAACGCACTATGACATAAACCAGACAAAATACAGTCACATTTTTTTTTTGATGATGTGTTACCTGTTTTAGTCTTTCTGAGCTGCCATATACGTCTAAATACAGGTTTTCGCAGCAAATATAATCAAATTTTTGCACAGTCCAATGTTTTTAAGACCTCTGTGTAGAACTGACAGGAGAAAGCAGAAACTTATGTGCTGACTCTGACTCTGTCCCTCTGGCAGCTTTGGTCGTAGCTGATCATGTATATCATTTTTCTAGGGAAATAAAGAAGGAAATCGGATTCTTAATCAAAATCTAATAAAATCCAAATCTTTCTTTTTGGTTTATGTTAGACTTTCTAACCTGGTAACTACTGGAGGAAGTAGGGCAGAATTCCAAATCAAATATCACCGCTTAGTTTTAGAAAGGAAATGAATACTGTCAACTATGTCATAAAAATGTCAGCTTGGCAATATGCAATTTTACCATGTTTTCAGTCCACTACAGCAGAAAATTGTGTGGTTTCCAGGTCCATCATCTGGGAATAGAGATCATTTACATCAGATATCCACCAGAGAGCCAAAAATAAATAAATATATTCTAGCATTAAATATTTTTTTAGAATAAATTTTTTACGACCAATTTAAGAATAATAAATTAAAAAATGAAGTTGTTCCAAACAAATTAAGTTTTTTAGTCATTTAATAATAAGAAATCACCTGTTGTATTGGATTTGCCTCATCTGTTCAACAATTTTTTTTCTTTAGTATTTTATTACATTTCCATCAATATAGCCAGGTCTGAAATTTGGTATACAGTTTCAGTAAACTCTACAAAACTTTTAACAGCAGATACAGAAGTACTGTATACTATAGTATTGATGTATATAGGACATATCACAGTCTCCTATGAACGCTTCTGCTCAGTAAGGCTCTCTGATAAGGGCACTAGCTTCAGCGTCCTGCTGCACGTGCACTGCCAAACTACAATGTATACCCGGGTGTGCCAAGCATCCTCTTTGCACTTCTTATGGGCATATAGCAGGGCTGGGCAGTGCATGCGAAGGAGTGGTGGTGCTTATTGTTTGCTCCCTGACACTCTAAGGGGTTAATTGTATTTTATGTTCATGCATGCTGTCAAGGGTAACAACCACTGGGGCTGCAGTCTAGCCAAGGCAGGGTTAACTGTAATGGCTGGCTCAGTTTGAGGAGAGCAAACCGAGAGTTAGTGTCAAGTTCAGGAAGTGACAGTGCAGGACAGTAGTGTGAAGTGACAGTAGCGCAGACTCACGCATTGGGCTGCTAGGGACAGCATGGGCCTAATACTTGGATTGACAACAATATCCTTCCATGGAGAGAGCGAGAGAGAGATTATCTTCTGTGCCAGAATGGATTTTGCGGTTAAATTTAAGGAATGGAAATTTTTCCGGGCATGCTCAGTTTAAAAAAACGGAATCCGTCACTGGATTCGTTAAGGGACAGACGGTGACGCATCTGTCTCGCCCATAGGCATCCTTTCTAGCAGACGATGGACGGTGACGGATCCGTCACCATCAGTCTTTTTGACGCAGACAAAAAAACGTTCCTATGGATGTTTTTTCCTGCCGACGGACAGCAATTTTATGACTGATCCGTCGCACGATGGACGAAATACAAAGCCATCCGTCGCTAATACAAGTCTATGGGGAAAAAGACGGATCCGCCAGGCAAATCCGTCGGATTTGTTTTTTTCTGCTAACGACGGATTTTGACTGACGCCAGAAAACTGAAGCGTGAAACAGCCCTAACCAGAAACCTCTATACCCTTGATTTATGAGCAAGCCTTGATGGAAGCACAAGTGGCTTCATGCAAATGCAAGAGGGAAAAGAGGGCAGCCCTGCCTTATTCCCCTCCCTATAGGGAATAGCAATGACCTGTTTCCAGCATACTGAACTCGTACTATAGGGTTAGTATATAGGAGTGAGACCCAATGCAAAAAGTCTTGAAATCTAATTTTTGAAAAGTAAAGTACAAATATTCCCATGATAGGGAATCAAAAGCTTTAGAGATCTCAAGGTAGAGAAAAAAGCAGGCCGACTTATGAGAAGTGACTCGATGAGCCAAGTGATGACTCTTCGGATGTTGTCACTAGCTTAGTGGTATAGGATAAATCCCGTGAGATGTCTATATATTACAGAGTTAAGAAATGAGTTGAGTCTGGTGGCCAGTAATTTTGCCAAGTACTTAATGTCAATATTCTATTGAAAAAGTAAGCAGCCATGTGGAACTTCCCTGACGATAATAGATAATTTCTATGGATTAAAGGATAGTTACTGTACATATGGTGCAATAAAAAAGGCATCTGTCCAATTCCGTTCAACCAATATGTAGACAGTACATCTTATAACATTGCTTCCTGTTATTGACCCAGTGAAAGGTTTTTAAAAAAACATTCTAAACTCATACTCCATGTTCTTTCAGGAAATTCACATGAACATTAGCAGCAAAACACACGATCAGACACGATCTTTTATTTTAAGCATCTAATGAGCATGTGCAAAAGTCATTGTGAGGGGAAAGGGAGGAGGAAAGCTGTGACATCACCCACTCAAATTAGTAGATCCTGTGTTATCAGCTGTATATAGAGATGTTTACTGTAACTGCGATTCTGCCTGTGATGATCATGAGACTTGGTAAAAGTCTTCTGCAATGAACAGGAATTATGATGAGTCTAAAACATGGTGGCTCAG
>JARQOD010000005.1:490593745-490628139 GCA_033576555.1 Oophaga sylvatica
TTTTTCCCTCTAAACCAGGCCTTGGTTTTCTTGGCTTTTGTGCTTTGGGGTCGTTGCCCTTTTGGGAAGTGAAATTTTCGACCCATCTTAAATTTTTTGTGGGGGCGGAGGTTCTTGGCCAAAATCTCCGGTGGCCGTGTTCCATCCCCCATGGATGGGGCCAAGGGCCCGGGGCCCCTTTGGCGGGAAACAGCCCCCCCAATGTGCTCCCAAAACCCCTTCTTGATTGTAGGGGGGTTTTCTTGGGGTGTACAGTGCCACCAGTCCCCAAACGCACTGTGGGTTGGGCCCCAAAGATCTTGACTTGGTCCATAAACCCATAAAAACCTTGAACCAGTCTGTCTCAAGCCCTCCAAGTGATCATGAGCAAACTGTAGCGAGCCTTGCATGCGCGTAAGGGTTCTATGTAAAATTTTCCCTGAAACTCAGTTTTTGCCCACCTTTTATTTTCGTCTTGCGCAGTTTTCTTGCCCCATCAAAAGGGGATTTTCCGCTTGCATTTCCCGCCCTGATTTTTCCCTTTGTTCTTAAGCAGCCACACGAGCAATCATGCTTCAAATCTAGCCTGCATGAACCTGTGACTTGACCCCTGTAAGTTTGGGACCTTTACTCCACTATTCCTACTGAGGAACTCTGAAGACTTGTGGACTCTAAACCCCTGCTCTTTGAAAGCCCCCACTTTTGCATGGACTTACGGTAACAAGAAAAGATTGAATCTGTTTGGAGAGGATTGCAGCTTGGATTACTCGGCCGCTGTTCCCTGTTTCTGTTCTGCAAACTGTGTGCTATTTCTGCCAACTTGTATGAATAAAAAGGACTTTTTTATCAAACCTGTGACCCTGTGTTTTCTCGCACCCAAGCAAAGACCATATGAACTTACTACTACATTAAAGATTCTGAAGCCAAAACGTTAGTCCCCTCCCTGGGTTGGAAGGCTTGTCTGCTTACTGGGAAACAACGCCCGGGTTTATTTTGTGATGAATGGTTTTTGACTTTCACAACCATTCCAGGTGAAAATTTCCCCCTAAGTTTTTTTTTTTTTCGTGTTACAAAGTAAACATATTGTTTTTTTTTTTTTCCTTTTTTTTTTTTTTTTTCTGTTTAAAAATTGGAAATAGAGTCTGGTTGAAACTTTCTGTGATGTAGTGGTTGTGACTTTTACAACCTTCCGGGGGCATTTCCCCCTTAAATTTTTTTTTTTTTTCCCCGCAGTTTTTCCCGGTGAACACTTTTGGGGGTTTTTTTTTCTCCTCTTTTCCATAACCTGTCTTAAAAGACTGGAAAAGGGGGGGGCCCCAAAAAGGGAACTTTGCGGAGTGATGATAAAACCTTGCGTTTTTAAATATAAAGACCCGTTTACAAATCTACAGACCCCAAAAATAAAAATTTTCAAGGGGGGGGCAGATACCAGTTTTGCGAGCGGATTGGGGGTTTAGGGGGGGAAATCCGGGGCCCTCCGTACCCCCGATGCTGGATTCCCAAGTTGCCCCCTTTTTCGTTTTGGCGGGGAACTAGAAATCGGGGGGTTTATTAATAAAAGCAATTTTTTTTTTTCTGCACATTCTTCAAAATTTTCCCCATAAAACATCTAAGGTGCTTACTTAAAAATGTTGCTTACCAAAAAGGTTTTTAATGGGGGGAAACCCCATGAGACTGAGGAGTTGTTTGAATCCCCTTTTATGATTTTATTTCCCCCATGGGGAGGTGTTTGATGCCCCAATCGGGTGCAAAGTGAACAGCCTGTTGTTTGCCCAAGGTAAGCAGGGGTAGCTAAATACCCCTTGGATTTCGGGGAGGGCCCTTGCCCACCTGGGACAGTTCCCCCAAAAAATCTTTTTCAAAGGGGTTTTTCTCCATGATTAAGGATAACTTGCTCTCCGCCCTCCCACTGCGTTAGGTGACTTTATTAATATGAATCGTTTAAAAATTCTGACTGAAGCGGGGAAAAGAGGTTCGAAACAACGTACAACCTTTCCTCCCTTTTCCCTCCCAAGGAACCTTTATAGGCCCAAAAGGGGGAACCGAACCTGAACCATGCGGAGATCTTTACAACGACGGGTTAGTGATGCAGCAAGGAAACGTTTTAAGGGAACTATGTTTCTTTTGTGGTTTTAATAAGGGGTTCATTATAAACTGCCCAGCCTTTCCTAAGACTACTGCAGCACTATTTTTTGTGAGGTTTTGAGAGGGGGCTGCGGTCCGACCTCGGGGCCGAGAGATCTGCGCAACAATCTTGATTTTTTAACTTTTAATCCTTACCTCTGGGACGTTGACTGTGTAAACCTGCCTTTTTTAGTTTCCTCAGCGGGGCCCCCCTGAGTTTAAGAAAAAAAAAATTTTGCTTTCTTTCCCCCAAACTCGGTTGACTCAGCTTGGGTGTTACTTGCTATATCGACTAGGGGGGAAATGGAATTTTATGGGGGTTTTCCTTTGCTCTGAAAAGGGAATAGTTCGTGAAGAAGGCTCTCCAGTACAATGGAAATGTGGATGGCTCCCCCCCTGACCTTGGACCAGTGGATCAGGAAAAAGAGCCTTTGGGGTTCTTATGGGTAAAAAACATCAAAAAAAACTGTCCTTTTTTCTTACTCTTCTCCCCACTTTCCCATTTTAGGGGGACCATGGCTGCAGCTCAGAAACCACCTAACTGGGGGGACCAAGGAATTACACTTTTCCCCAAAAACAGATAGTCCAAAAGTTTCAGCTTGCTTTTTTTCCAAAGGATATGTCAGTCCCGAACTCCAGCTGTATACCAGGACTATGTGGATTTTGTGACAAGAAGAACCCACCATTTCCCCTCACCGTCCATATGTTTTTCCAATTGAATTTGCCTGGGCGAGATCCTTTTGGGGAAAATCTACCCCCTGGGGGGCCCGAGCTAAAATTTAAAGGTTACATAGATAAAATCTAGCCAAGGGCTTCATCGCCCCTCTTCATCCCGCAGGGGGACCCTTTTCTTTGTAAAGAAAAAAATGGTCCTGAGCCATGGAGACTATGGGAAATCAAAAAGGGTTACTATTAGAAACCTTTCCTTGCCTTTTTAACCTGAGTTATTGGGGGAAATGTACATGCCAAAATTTTTTTTTAAAAATAATCTTCGTGGGGCCTATAACTTATCCGTTTTTGACCGGGGGGGAATGGAAGACTGCATTCAGGTCACCTATGGACCTTTGAATACAATTATGCCCTTTTTGGCTGAGTACCCCCCGCCCCCCTTTTCCCAAAACTTGGTGAATGAAACTTCAGGATCCTAGATACATTCGTGGTAATTTTTTGGATGATTCTAATTTTTTCAACCCCAGAGGAACACATGGGGATGTGGAAAAAGGTCTTAACTCAAGACAAAATCATCTTTACATCAAACTTAAAAGTGTGAATTCCATAGGGGCCCAAATTTTAAATTTTTGGGGGATGTACTGTCTCACAAGGGGAAATTTTATGGATGGAACAAAACCCAACCATCAAGGATTGCCCCAAAACTAGAAAAATGAGGAGGTACAGCCCCAAGGGTTTTTCCAAATTTTTTAGATTTCTTAGAAATTTCTCTGAGGGTGTACCTATCACTCAATACCCGGAAAAATCTAGGTTTTCCGGACTCCCCCCAAGCCCGGCTTTTCCCGTCTAAAAATAAATTTACACTGCACCTATCCTAGTACACCCCAACCCCGACTTCCTTATAAAGAGGTGGATTTTTTAGACGGGCTTTGGGCTTACTCTCTCAAGAACAGGTGAGAAATGTCTTGATCCCGTGCCTTTTTTTCCCCCCGCATTTCTTGGAGGGGGAAATACGATGTGGGCAATAAAATATTTTGGCCATTTTTCGCCTTCAAAGAATGGAGAACCCCTTTTAGGGACTGCACACAAATAGTCGCCGACAGAATCGTAACCTTAAAAATTTATCAGGGGGGCTAAGTGCCTGCTCCTTCCGGGGGTCGCTGGAATCTTTTTTTAAAACCCATTTAATTTTTAACATCCCTTTTTAGACCAGGACGGCAAGGAAAGGCTGATGCACTTCTGGATTTACTCAGAGGACACGTCCAATTACCCTCCTAAACTATTTTTCCCCGACCTAGATTCCAGGGTAATTCTAACAAGACCATTTAAAGGGGCATAAAGGGAAGCAACCATGCGGTTTCCCCTTTTTGCACAACCCCCAAGGGGGTAAGTTTTTTTAAAATGTTGTTGGATTCGGGGCAAACCGTTTTCCTGAAACAGTAATTTAAAGGGTATTGAAACTCATTCACGTTTCCCCGGTAGCTGGGCATAGAAATTCTAAAAAGGGGGTTTCTTTTCGTTTCTTTTGGGGCCCCTTCAGAAGGATGTTTTAATTTTGCCCCTTCAGTGAGGTCGTGCAAGATGCAAAAAACCCCGCTCCCACCAACTGGTCTTTTTCAGCCCTTTCCCCCCCTCCCCCCGTGGGGATCCATTTCTGGGGCTTCATTTGGGGTTACCAACCTCTCGGGGGAAAAAACACCATTTTAGGGGGGGTTGACCGTTTAACAAAGGCACCATTTTATCCCTTGTGGGGGCTTACCCACTGCAAAACAGACATAAATTTTGGGATTTTAAAATTTGTTTGCTTACTGGAGACCAATGGTTTTTTCGGATCGAGGGTGCAACACTTCATTTTTGGCAAAATTTCCGTGCCATTGGAATTAAAGAAAAACCTTTTTTTCTTTTTTTTATCCCCAACTAATGGACAGACCAAGAACCAAAAAAACCCCCGGGGCAGTATCTCCGTGCTTTATCGCACCACGGTGATTGGGGGTTTATTTCCCTTTTGCTGAGTTCTCTTTTATAAAACTCTCAGATGCCTCCACTAAACAGTCCCCTTTTTTACCAAATTTAAAGGTTACATCCTAACATTCTACCACGTTTTCCCAAAAAAAGCCTTTACCACAGTGGCTGAAAGAATCACGCTTTACAGAAGAATATGGATCTTCAAAAGGGGAAAACTAGAATCGGCTCAAGAAAGGACAAGAAACAGAGATAAATTTCGTAAACCTGCACCGCTTTTTAAAGGGAGGAACTTGGGGTTTGGTGTCAAACCGAATTTAAGTTTTAAGGGTTTCCCTGTCAAGTTGGGGGTAATACATTGGGGCCCCATAAAACAGTAAAATTTTTAATGCCTTGCTTTCGTCTTCAACTGCCCGAACTATGGAGTCCCCCCTGTTTTCTGTATCCCACTAAAGGCGCGACACCCAATACTTTTCCCGGACGTTTCCCTCCCCTTTCCCCACCCAGGCTAGTCGATGGTCAGGAAAAAATTTTTGGGGAAAGGTTTAATTTAGGTTTTTTAGAAATCGTTACAATATCTGATTAAAGGCGGGGTCCCAGTGGAGGGCAACTAGGGAACCGGTCCCCAAAAACGTTAATGCTCCCGCTTGCTCCGTCAGTTTCATCAGAGGGGCCCCCCAACTGGTCTGAGGGGATCCGGGGGGTTTTCCTTTTTAAAGGGGGGTAAGTAATTTTGTATAATTCCTGAAACCATTTGTTCTCGCCATTTTTACTTTCTGTTTGCTCAGTACTTGCCCTCATCAAAATGGAGTTTTTCCGTTGCTTTTCCCGCCCTGATTCCCCCTTTGCTTTTTAAGCAGCCCCCGCGAGCAAAAATGCTTTTGAATCACCTGCATGAACCTGGACTTGCTCCTTTTAACCTTGGCCTTTTTCCCAGCTATTCCACTGAGAACTCTGAAAACACTTTGGGGTCGAACCCGCCTTGAAAGACCCAAGTTTGCAGGACTTAGAAAAAAAGAAAAGACCTGAATCGTATTGGGGGGTGATTGCGACTTGGATTACTCGGCCCTTGTCCCCTTTTTTTGTCTGCAAAAAGTGTGAATTTCTGCCAATTGTATGAAGAAAAAAGGGGTTTTCTATATCAAACCTTTGGGGCCCCTGTTTTCATCCACCCAACACAAAACGCTATATGAACTGTACTACTAATTTCAGACCTTTGAAAGTAAAGGACCTTCGGGCTCGTCTAAACGGGGAAACCTTGCGGTGGATAGGTTACTTTGGTATTTTCTAAACCAATGTCCCCACTGCCAGGATCTTCCCGGACTCCTTCCTTTTTGTCCTTGGGTAGCCTTTGACTCTTCGGACAAGCCGCCTCGGCACGGGAGGAAACTTTTTAAAGGTTTTTCCGGCCGTGGGGAAAGGGTAACCCTAGTTCCTAAAACCTTCCAACGGATGATGCTCCCAACAGTGGGGGCAGGGGGGGCCAACCCTTGGAAAGGGTTTTGTACCCCTTGCCCCTTGTGACCCCCCACGATCTTGTCTTGATGGGGCCTTTGAAGTCCTTTGTTTTTCCCATGTTGACCAAGTAAATTTTTGTGTTCACAAGTTTTTGGGGGTCTTTTAAATAGCGAAAAGGCTGGAAAAGAGATCTTAATCCACAATGTGAACTCATTTCTTGGTGCCTGAACTACTTTTTAATTTTTTGGGGGGGCCAAACGAAATTTTGGGGTTTTTGGGGGGTTGAATAAAAAAAAGACACTCTGAATTAATTTAAAAACGTTTTAAAAAAAAAAAAAAAAAAAAAAAATTAAAAAAAAATTTTGTCTGCAGTGCTTTTTCCCCTTCCCCGGGGACTACAGTAAAAATTACAATGCCGTTAAAATTCCCCATGTGCAACCAGCTAAATCTGCAGGGGTTTTTATACTACTTTTGGGGACGTAATACAAATTTTAAAAAATTTTTGATTGTTTTCTCCATATTTTCCAAAATACCCGAAATGTAATTGGTTTAAAATTTTTTTAATTTCACTTATTTAACTTATGGCGTGGTAAAGGGAAGGGGCCATGTTTTCCGGGGGTTCCTTTTCTTCCCCCATTGTGAAAAATTTTAATATTGTTATTTGAAACGGGCACCCCGGGGCCCTTTTTGGGGATTTAAACCCCTTACCCCCCTTTTCCCTTTTTTTTGTCTTATCTCTCTTTTGCTTCCTTTTTTTTCAAACCTTTTTTTGTCTGAGGTAGTCGTCACGCTCACAGGTTTTTACTAAATTTGAAGGGATGGTCCAGTCCAAATTTAAGTCTGCAGAAATTTTCCCCCAAAAAAAATTTAAATCATTATCTAATCACAAACAGCGTTTTTCAGTTTTAATGCTACAAGAAAAATTTCAACAAGTTTGGGGTCCCAAAATGCCCTCAAAATTTTTATTTGACCTTTTTCAGAAAAAAAATCCAATCAAAATTGGGGGGTACTGTGCCTTTTAAAAAAATCCTTTACGCCGAGGTTTTTAATTTCCCCCTAACTGACCCTAGGGTAGATATACTTCTTGAATGTTTGGGTTCCTGTAAATTTAAAAATTTTTAATGGTATTCCCCCCAAAGGGGACCAACAAATTTGGCCTGCTGCCAGAAACTTTTGGGGACTAGTGGCCCCCTTCCTTGGGTTTGGGGGCGGAGACGTAATTTTCCAATCAACCCTTGGGGATGTACCCTTTGGTGGTTCCTCACCCTCCCTCAAAAGGGGCAAGGTGTCAAAAAACAGATTCCGTTGAAACGGTTTGGGGAGAACCTTCCCCAGAGACAAGGGATTATAGCTTTTACCCACCGGTTCATTCGGTATACAGGGGGAAAGACTTTTTTTTCGTATCACTTTTGTTTTTTGCCTTCAAGCAGAGGTGAGGGGCCCCATATTGTGGTGAAATCATGCCCTTATTTACTTTTCCATGCAATTGGGTCCGTACTCAAACCTATTTCATTGGCACCAAAAAAATTACTGTGGAATCCTGTCCGACGAAAATTAAACTTACTGAACTTTATTCTGCCCCTGAGCGGCCCCCACCTCCCCCAATTTTAAAAGGAAAGCCTTAAAAGCATATTGCGGGGTCCCATGCACATTGGAAAACCCTATCAAAGACAATGCTAAGGATAGCTCTTCATCCTCGAAAATAACCTTGAAAAACTCCTTAAATGAACCAAAACCCTTTATTATGCACAATCCCAGGGCGGGGACAAATCTTTTTTCTATTTTACATAAAAAATTCCCTTTCTTTGAAGTAAAAAAAAATCGTTTTTTACCAGCTGGGGAATTTTAAAAATGGGAAGCTTTTTGGGAACCCCCCACCCCGTAGTTAACTAATGTATTTTTTCAAAATAACCATAAGGGAAGAAGGTACAAAGCCCGGGGGTTTCTTCGGGGTTTTAGTTTTAAAACAATGTCTACAAACTTTTAAAGGGGCATTACAATGACCTCCCCAACTCACATTCCAAAGGCAAACAGGGTTACTTACATAGAACAAACTTTCCCCCCTTTTCACATGAGGCTCTTTTGGGGTTGAAAAATTTTCCCTTCCGGGGGGGGGTGACTGCACCCCTTTGAGTAAACCAGGGGAAAACCCCCGGGGCCCCGATGGATATACATTGGTTTTTTAAAAAGTTCCGGAAAATTTTGGCCCTATGTTTTTAAAGTGGTATTATATTAAAAAGGGGGTTGTCCCCCCCCGGGACTTATTTTCACATGACGGTTCTCCTTAAATAGGGGACCCCCCTTTAGCAGTTTTTTCCCCAAAAATACTCTTATCAATACAGACATTAATTGTATGCAAAATTAATATCAAACGTTTTTGCGGGATTTCTTTCCCACAGTGATAAATCGGGAAAACGGGGGGGTTTTTTTCCGGGTTGTGGGCCGGAGCAATACGATCGGACTTTTTCCCTTGGGTAGCCCCAGAAGGGGGGGGTTTCCCATTTGATGGTATGGGGTTGGTTGATGCTGAAAGGGCCTTGACAGCGCACGGGAT
Source organism: Oophaga sylvatica (assembly GCA_033576555.1). Lineage (NCBI taxonomy): Eukaryota > Metazoa > Chordata > Amphibia > Anura > Dendrobatidae > Oophaga > Oophaga sylvatica. Next base: position 490,602,492 of record JARQOD010000005.1, read on the forward strand.
TCCCCTTTCCCCCAGTTTTAAAAAATTTGGGGTTCAGGAGGCCAAAAATCTCCTCCCCTTTTAAAAATTTCCCCCCCAGGGGGGGGTTAAGGTTCCCTTTTTCACATCATTCAAGAAATAATGGCACGATAAAATAAGGGAAACCCACCGGGGTTTTCCCTTGTCCCCTTTATCAAACATTAAGCGGGCCCCATCTAAAAAGGGGAAAACCCCCGGAAAAACCAACTCTTTTAAGTCATTAACCCCAAAAAAGAAAAAAAAAAAGAGCCTTTTTGCGATAAAATCCTCCAAGTAAAACTTCCCCCCGACTACCCCCAAACTTACATCTGAACAACGCAGTTTGGGCTTTTTTAAACAATTAAAATGAAGTCTCATAAATCTGAGATGCTCAATATATCTCTCCCATCTCCCTTGGTTACACAATTAAGTTCCTTTTTTTCCTTTTTTCCCTGGCAAACAGAATCTCTACAAACTAGGCCCCAAAAAATAACAGCTGGTCCACAATCCTTATACAAACCAGTATTTTTAACTGCATTACAGAAATAAACTAGGCCTTAAAGAAGGGGGAATAAACTTCAATTATCATGGTTTCCCCCAAAATGGGGTATCTGGTAATCTGGGAGAAATTGCACAACAAATTTGGGGTTCCATTTTTCCTGTTTCCCTTGTGAAAAAAAATTTGGGCTAAAATAACTTTTTTGTGGAAAAAATGGGATTTTTTTTTTTTTTTTAAACGGCTCTAAGTTATAAACTTCTGTGATGCCCTGGGCATTCAAGGTGATCACCTTAAAATCTAGATATTCCTTGAGGGGTCTAGTTTCCAAAAATGTGGTGGCTTTTGGGGGATTTCCACTTTTTGGCACATCAGGGGCCTCCAAACGCAAAGGGGCGTCCACTAATTTTTCCAGAAAAATTTTGTATAAAAAAAGCAAATGGCCTTGCCTTCCGAACCGGGCCGTGTGCCCAAACAATATTTTCCTCCATTTATGGGGTATCATTGTGCTCAAAAAATTGCACAAATTTTGGAGTCCATTTTCCACTGTTAACCTTTGGAAAATAAACAAAATTGGGGTCTAAAGTAATTTTTTTGTGAAAAAAGTTAAATGTTAATTTTCTTTCCCTTTCCCAAATAATTCCTGTGAAGTACCTTGAAGGGTTAAAAAACTTCCTGAATGTAATTTGAGCACTTTGGGGGTGCAGTTTTTAGAAGGGTTTCCCAATTTTGGGTATTTTTCTGTCATAGGGAAACCCCTCAAATCATTTTCAAATGTGATGTAGTCCTTGAAAAAATGGTTTTGTAAATTTTGTTGTCGAAATTGCTTGTCAGCTTTTATCCTTCTAACTTCCTTATAAAATAAAATTATTTTTTCAAAAATTGTGCCGATGTAAAGTATATGTCACGGGTGTGTCCGCGGCGGAGATCGTCGCGATTGCACACCCTGACTTCGCACAGCTGAGTTTCTGGTGCTGGGTTTTTTTTCGGCACTGAGGGAGTTAATTCTTTCTCTCTCGGTGCTGGGCTTAGCAGCCTCGCCCAGCTGCGATTGATGTTTTGTTAATTAGCTTCCTTCATATACCTGCTGGTCTGCTGGGGAAGTTGGGCAGCAGAGCGGATCGTTTCTGAGAAGACTTAAGCTAAGAGTGCCTGTTGTGGTTTTTCCTCTCCTCGCTTTATTGTTTATCTCCTTAACCTTTTTTTGTTCCTCTGTAGTGGAAGTGTTTTTATGCAAGGCTGTGTTTTCTTTACCCTTGTCTGTCTCGTTTGTCTAAGACTGTGTGTAAGCTGTGACCTGCCATTCCCTATGGTGGTAATCAGGGTCCTTCTCAGGACTAGATTACAGTGGTCAGGGAATCTACAGGAGACAGGGTTACGCTGGCGGCCTGGACCTCTGTACCATTAACAGTACTCCAGGTAGAGGGACTAGTCAGGACCCCAGTTCAGGGTCAGCATAGACCCGGTCCACCTTATCCAGAGACAGCGTGACACGTACACAGTATTGACCCACAATACATAGGATATTATGTCAGGTAAGACATTTCTGGCAGATACTATGTATACATGTTGATTTTCTCTATTATATGAAATTTTGAATTATGTCACATTAGATATAGGTTGCTATCTTTGAATATATCTGTTATACGTCGTGACATTTTCACGGCCCATCTAAAGATTCTCCCCAGCCACCATGGATCCAGTAAACCCATTTAGCTCAGCAGTTGCAGAGTTTGTCCATGGAGCTGACGGATGTTAAATCCAAGGTTTTGTACCCCCGGGGGCAAACCGATTTGAACCTAAAGTAGCTCTCCCGGACAGGTTCACTGGTGGGCGGGACAAGTTTTTTACTTTCCGGGAAGCATGTAAATTGTATTTTCGGCTGCGGCCGCAGTCGTCGGGGAGGTGAGGATCAGAGGGTGGGAATTGTCATCTCGCTCTTACAAGGGGACCCTCAATCCTGGGCGTTCTCTCTCCCCCCGGGCTCCCCGGCTCTCCAGTCAGTGGACCGATTTTTTACAGCCCCGGGTTTGGTATATGATGACCCGGATCGGGTCTCCCTTGCTGAAATGAAGTTACGTAGGATACAGCAGGGAGATCGTCCGGCGGAGGAATTTTCTTCAGAGTTCCGTAGGTGGGCCACGGATACTCAGTGGAATGACCGGCTCTTAAGAGCCAGTTTTGTCAAGGTTATCTGACAAATTAAAAGATGTGGTTGGCTCAGTATGATTCTCCCCGTCACTGGAGGCCGCTATGGCTCTTGCTATTCGCATTGATAGACGACTTCGGGAGAGGTGTGGGGTAACTCCGCCCCCTGTGATGACTCCACCTCCTTCTAAAGTCCCTAATATTGAGGTTCCCCTGGTTTGTTCCGAGGAAAACCCATGCAGTTGGGAGGGACATCATTCCGAGGGAGGGGATCGGCGGTGCGCCGCAAAACAAGAAGGTGTTTCTTCTGCGGGAGAGAGGGACATTTTATTGAGGGGTGTCCATCCCGTACTGTACTGAGCAAGAAGTCGCCGGAAAACTATTAATCCAGGTTGTGTGGTGGACGACAATCGGGGAGTATGTATTTCGTCCCCAGTCCGTCTCAGTTTCTCGTACCAGGGGAGGTGGTGGTAGGTACGAGAACTGAGAGGATTCTGTTCTTCTGGATAGTGGGGCCGCGGCTAATCTGGTGGACGCTCGGTTTGGCCCAGGTGCAAGGTATTCAACTGAGTGTATTGGCCAAACCTATCCCTATATTCTCTATTGACGCCAGGCCTCTCGGTCAAGGTAGCTTTTGTGCAAGCCGTCCCATAACATAGACCTTCGAGTGGGGGCAATACATAAAGAACTATTGTCTTGTTATGTGTTGGAAGGCCTTCCCACTCCTATTGTGTTGGGACTTCCTTGGTTAACTAAAATAAACCCAGTTTTTAATTGGCAATCCAGAGAGATAAGCCAGTGGGGTGAATTTTGCAATAGTAACTGCATGAACACGGTCATCGGTACGGTCATGCCTAGAACTTTACCTCCTTTTCTGGAGGACTTTGAGGATGTGTTTTCAGAGGAAGGGTGTCAAGAATTACACCTCATCGCGCATATGACTGTGCTATAAAATTGCTTCTGATGCTAAGTTACCAAAATCTAGGTTATATAACCTTCTGGTCCTGAGAGGCAAGCTATGAAGGATTACATTTCGGAAAGTCTGGCCAAGGGCATATTTAGACCTTCATCTTCCCCAGTGGCCGCGGGTTCTTCTTTGTGAAGAAAAAAGATGGAGGCCTACGCCCTTGCCTGGATTTCCGTGAGCTTAATCGGATTACGGTCCGAGATCCGTATCCGCTCCCACTTATTCCTGATCTCTTCAATCAGATTGTGGGCGCCAAATGGTTCTCTAAGTTGGATCTCAGGGGGCGTATAATCTGATTAGGATAAAGGAGGGGGATGAGTGGAAGACGGCGTTTAACACTCCGGAGGGACATTATGAGAACCTTGTCATGCCTTTCGGTCTGACTACTGCCCCGGCGGTGTTTCAACATTTTGTTAATGACATCTTTCGCCACCTAGTGGGACAGTTTGTTGTCATTATCTAGATGACATCTTAATTTACTCGCCGGATCTTGTGTCTCATCAGGAGCATGTGAGACAAGTGTTGCAGATCTTGCGAGATAATAAACTGTACCCCAAATGGGAGAAGTGTGTATTCGCTGTACAAGAACTTCAGTTTTTAGGATTCTTGGTGTCAGCCTCCGGTTTCCGTATGGACCCTGGGAAAGTGAAGGCTGTGCTTGAATGGGATCGGCCAGAGGATCTTAAAGCACTGCAGCATTTCCTGGGGTTTGCTAACTACTACCGGAAATTTATTCGTAATTTCTCATCTGTTGTCAAACCTCTCACTGACATGACAAAAAAAGGGACGGATTTTTCTAGGTGGTCTGACAAAGCTTGTCAAGCATTTTCCTCCTTGAAAAAATGTTTTGCTTCAGCACCCATACTCATCCAACCTGATGCATCACAACCGTTCATTGTGGAGGTAGACGCATCTGACGTAGGAGTGGGTGTGGTATTATCTCAAGGTCCGTCCCCCGGTAAATGGCATCCGTGCGCTTTCTTCTCTAAAAAATTGTCGTCCGCCGAGAGGAATTATGATGTCGGCAATAGGGAACTCTTGGCCATTAAGTTGGCTTTTGAAGAGTGGCGTCACTTTTTGGGAGGGGCAGTCCACCGGTCACCGTCATTACTGATCACAAGAACCTGCTGTATTTAGAGTCTGCAAAACGTCTGAATTCCAGACAAGCTAGATGGTCATTGTTTTTTATCAGGTTTAATTTTGTCGTCACATATCGTCCTGGGTCAAAAAATGTAAAGGCTGATGCCTTATCTCGTAGTTTCACGGGGCCGGGAAGACGGATGACCCGGTTCCTATTCTTCAGGAGGGAGTTGTGGTGTCGGCTGTATGCTCTGAGCTTGAGGAGGAGGTATTGGAGGCTCAGGGAGACGCCCCTGTAGGACCTCCAGGGAAACTGTTTGTTCCAGATCAGTTAAGACAAAAGGTTATCGAGGCACATCATAATTCTGCTTTGGCAGGACACCCAGGGAGTAAAGCAACTGTAGATCTCGTTTCTCGCCGGTTTTGGTGGCCTAACTTAAATAAAGAGGTGGTAACTTTTGTCGCGTCCTGTGGGGTATGTGCGCGCTCTAAGACCCCACATACCGTCCGTCTGGGGCCCTTTTACCGTTGAAAATCCCGGAAAGTCCATGGACCCATCTGTCTATGGACTTCATTACGGACCTTCTCCGTCTTCAGGTAAAACTGTCATACTAGTTGTAGTTGACAGGTTCAGCAAAATGGCACATTTTATTGCTCTTCCTGCTCTTCCTAATGCTAAAACTCTGGCGCAGGTGTTCATTGGGGAGATTGTGAGACTTCACGGGTTGCCTTCCGATGTGGTGTCGGATCGGGGGTCTCAGTTTGTGTCCAAATTCTGGAAGGCATTTTGTTCTCGTCGGGGGATGCAGTTGTCATTTTCTTCGGCTTTTCATCCGCAGACCAATGGTCAGACAGAGCGTCTGAATCAGAGCTTAGAGACATATCTCCGGTGTTTTGTCTCAGAGAACCAAGAGGACTGGTCTTCTTTCTTGCTCTGGCATAGTTCGCTCTTAACAATAGGCGGAGCGAGTCCACTGGTAAGTCCCCGTTTTTGGGGCATATGATTTTCCCCCAGTTTTGTACTTTCAATGGGGGGGCTCTTCTGGGGTTCCTGAGGAGGAACGATTTTCGTCGTCACTTGCTTCAGTGTGGAGAGGAGTGCTTAATAATCTGAGCACTATGGGAACCGATACAAACGTATGGCTGATAGGTGGAGAGTGTCTGGTCCGGACCTAAGTGTGAACGATCTGGTATGGTTGTTACCAAGAATATAAAACTTAAGGTTCCCTCCTGGAAACTCGGTCCCAGTTCATCGGGCCATACAGGACCAGTTAATAGTTAATCCGGTGGCTTTCCGTCTTGACCTCCCCCTACATTTAAAATCCACAATGTTTTCCCACAAATCGTTGCTTAAGAGGTACGTGGCATCAGTTACACCGTCACCTCTACCCCCCCTCCAGTGGTGGTCAATGGTAATTTGGAGTTTCAGGTATCGAAGATCATTGACTCACGTCTGAATCGCCGGTCCTCAGTACCTTGTTCATTGGAGGGGTATGGTCCTGGGAGAGGATGTGGGTTTCTGCGTCGGATATTAACGCAGCCCGTTTGGTTCGGGCCTTCCACACTACTCACCCAGCAAGACCGGGTCCAGAGGCCCCTCGTAGAAGGGGGGGGGTACTGTCACGGGTGTGTCGCGGCGGAGATCGTCGCGATTGCACACCCTGACTTCGCACAGCTGAGTTTCTGGTGCTGGGTGTTTTTCGGCACTGAGGGAGTTAATTTTTCTCTCTCGGTGTGTGGCTTACCAGCCTCACCCAGCTCCCGATTGATGTTTTGTTAATTAGCTTCCTTCATATACCTGCTGGTCTGTGGGGAAGTTGCCGGTGAAAGCATTCTTTTCAGACCAGCAGAGCGGATCGTTTCTGAGAAGACTTAAGCTAAAGGTACTGCCACATACAAAAATCCCGCTAGCGATCTCGTTAGCGTCGCATACTAATGAGATCGCTAGCGGGATTGTTTCTATATCGCTAGTAGCTACCTATTTTAGCGATGTCGTTAGGACGCTATCGCGGTTAGCGATCTCCTTAACGACTTTTAGCGGTACAAAAGTACCGCTAAATCGCTAAAAAAGGTGCCACACAGCGATTTATACTTACCCAGCGGGGAGCGCTGACGATAAAATAGGGTCCGGAACGATTCCAGCGACGAGCGAGATCACAGCAGGAAGCTCGTCGCTGACAGATGCCGCACACAACAACATCGCTAACGGGATCGCTAAATAGTGACGTTTTTTAGCGATCCGTTAGGGGATGTTGTTTAGTGTGGCATACCCTTAAAGAGTGCCTGTTGTGGTTTTTCCTCTCCTCGCTTATTGTTTACTCCTTAACCTTTTGTGTTCCTTGTAGTGGAAGTGTTGTTGCAAGGCTGTGTTTTCTTTACCCCTTGTCTGTCTCGTTTGTCTAAGACTGTGTGTAAGCTGTGACCTGCCCATTCCCTGTGGTGGTAATCAGGGTCCTTCTCAGGACTAGATTACAGTGGTCAGGGATCTCAGGGAGACAGGGTTACGCTGGCGCTGGACCTCTGTACCATTAACAGTACCTCCAGGTAGAGGGACTAGTCAGGACCCCAGTTCAGGGTCAGCATAGACCCCGGTCCACCTCTATCCAAGAAGCGTGACACGTACACAGTATTGACCCACAATACATAGGATATTATGTCAGGTAAGACATGCTGGCAGATACTAGGTATACATGTTGATTTTCTCTATTATATGAAAATTTAGAATTATGTCACATTAGATATAGGTTGCTATCTTTGAATATATCTGTTATACGTCGTGACAGTATACTTGTGGGAAATGTTATTGTTATTTAGTGTGATATAATTTTCTGATTAAAGGGGACAAAAATTAAAAGTTTCAAAACTTGCTAAATGTTGAAAATTTGCCAAATTTCCGACTTTTTTTGACAAATAAACGCAAGTCATATCTGTAGTGAAATATGTATATGTTGTGAGACAGTGAGAGTATGTGTGTTGAATGGGGTGTACATTTCACCTAGATACTTTGCTGACTGGTATAAGGGAAATGTATGGCTTTGTAAACCTAGTGGTAGAGAAAGGTCACTACACCTTACATTCAGTACACACTTGCAGCTCAGGCCTGAAACCACTCAGCTGTTAATTAGGAGACCAGAAGTAGGTGTCTGCGAAACGGACAGAGAGCTCGCTTAGTCTGGACAAGGAGTCCAGGCCAAGAAGGAGTCTCCAGGAGTATGAGCTGTCTCAGTCTGGGTGCTCGATGTACCCGGACACAGGAGTAGTCTCTGTGAGAATCCATGCGGATAGTGTGAATAGGAGGGGAGCTCTCTCAAGTCTGGACGTTGAATATGCCTTCAGACACAAGGAGGAGACTCTGTGAAAACTCCATGCTGGTAAATGCTGGAACATATGTGTTGTTTTGGGGACAGGCTGTTAGAGTCTGGACCCAGATAGAGAGGGAAATCTATCTAAGTGTAGTAAGTGGCTGGACAAGCCAGGGCTTATGTTTATGATTTGGTTTTTGATTAGTTCTGTTTGCTGTGGACTTTAATAAAATGGTTGCGGCAGTTTTTACCAGAACTGCTGTCTGTGAAATGAAACTGTTTCGTGCCACTCCGTCTACCGGACGGCGACCCAAAGCTATATCCCCTGAAAAGCTTACAATTGGTGCTGGAATGTGCGTGCAGCACAGTGGCTTAGAGCAGCAATAAAGGAGAGAAGTCTGTTGAAGCAGCAGCAGAGAAAAAAAGTGTGTCAGCAAAAAACGTCTGATTGGAGCAGTCTTAAAGAGACAGTAGCCCTAATAGACTTTGCAAAGAAAAAAAAAAAATGTCTGCACAGCAAGGCTGAATTTTCTGTGGAAAAGACTGTGGAGTGTGTATGTCTTGAGTGAAGACTGCGTTGTTGAGACAGAGAAGTCTGACAGCATGGATGACAGCATGGAGGCGCTGTTTGAACAAATGGCGCAAGTTAATGTGCAACTTAAGACTGCCGTGGTTGAGACAGATAAGTCCGGCAGTATGGAGGAGCTTTTGGGAGTACCTGGTCCATGCCCAGGGAGCATGCAGCAGAGCATGGAGCGGCAGCGCCTGCAGCACCAGCACGCATGCAGCAGGCCCAGCAGCAATTCCTGCAGCAGCAGCAGGAGAATAACCGGTTGTTTTTTGAGCAGGTTGCAGCACTAAAAAAGACTTGCAGCGCATCGTCCCAAAGTAATGTTGCAAAGTCACCTGCATTGTCCGCTGTAAAGAAGGCGGTAAGACGGTCCCTGAAAAAGATGACCCCTCGTGACGATGTGGAGGTATATCTCACTAGGTTTGAGGGACTGGCAGAGAAGGAGAATCTGCCCCTATCTGAATGGGCATGATGGTCGCACCCTATCTGAATTGGAGAACCCCAAAGGGCCTATGCTGACCTGAGCGAGCAGGACAGCAAGACTATGCCAAGCTGAAAGCGGAGATTCTTTACCCAGCTGGGTGTTACGGTGACAGCCCGTGCCAGGGGAGTTCATGACTGGAGATGCAGTTGGGAGTCTGCAGTCAGCAAACCTGATTATGGAGTTGAAAAGGTGATAGTGGACCGCTACACCCAAGCACGTCCTCCTGAGGTACAGCCAGAGGTCGGACAAGGAGACCACCAGGACGCCAATCGTCTGGTCAGCCTGATGGAGAGGGCCTTCGCCACCAAAGACTGCCTCCGTGACCAGCCGTCTGAGAGGTCGTCACTTCAGAGTTCCTGGACGCCGAACTCTCCGGTAAGAGCGTTCCAGCTGTTTGGGGTCGTGTGGGTGGGAGAGTGTGATGGACAGTGTTGGAGATGTCGTGAAATTGCAGCCAACTGTCCAATAGAGGGGAGCCTATGTGTTGTGATGTTGGCAGATCCTCTCTCTCCTGCGCAGAGCCTGTGTGTGTGTCCACCTCAGCCGAAGAGACGGACCACAGGGGTCCCCGGTGGTTGTAAATGACTGCCCAGCACAGGCCCTCTTGGACTCAGAGAGTCCAGTGACTTCCGTATGGGACAGCCTGATTGATAGGGACTTTATCCTGAATAAACACCTGAGTGTGGTGTGCGTCCATGGAGACACCAAAGTCTACCCAGAGACTGTCGTGGACTTGATCCTCAAACGCGGGAGGTTTCATGTGAAGTGGGGGTAGTGAAGAACCTGGTGCCCCCCGTCATATTGGGTAATGACTTTCCCCGGTCTAAGGATCTCTGGGGAAAAAATGTTTCTGATGGACAGTGTGATGAAGCTCCTACTGAGGGTGCGCAGTCCCGAGGGGCGGAACACAATGCTAGTGGGCCGTTAAACTTATGTGATAATGATGATGATGATGATGATAATGATAATGATAATGATGATGATGATCATGATAATGATGATGATGATCATGATAATGATGATGACCATGATAATGATGCTGATGCTGATAATGATGATGATCATGATAGTGATGATGATAATGATATTGATAATAATGATGACTGTGATAGTGATGAAATTCCTTTGCAGGTGATGTTGGGAGACGAGGATGGTGGTTCTCGGGAACCGAGTGTCCCTGACTTATCTGTGTCCTGTGACAATTTTGAGAGTGAGCAGTGGCGAGACCCCTCTCTTAAAACGGCCCAGGAAAATATAAATGTTCTAAATGAGGTTTCCCAAGAGCCTGGCTCTGAGGAGAGGTTTCCTCATGTTGCCATAAACACTCACCTGTTGTATAGGGACACTGAAGTCCAGGGAGAGGTCGTGAGCCAGCTCCTAGTACCTGAGCTATATGGAAGTATAGTGCTGGGTTGTCACATAGTCACATACTTGAGGGACCACCTAGGGAAACCAGGGACCAGATGGTGAAGTTAATGTTGTGGATGACATGTTAACTAAGGTTCCAGATCAAGATGTGAATGAGAATGAATTGTATAACCCTGACAGTGAGCAGGATGTGAATGAAAATGAAGTGTATAACCCTGAAATGAGAGGATGTGAATGAGAATGAATTTATAACCCTGACAGTGAGCAGGATGTGAATGAAAATGAAGTGTATAACCCTGAAAGTGAGCCAGATGTGGCTGAGAAAAAGGGGTTAGGGCAGGGATAGTGTTAGTGATAGTGAATCATCTGATACAATAAAGCAACCAGTGCAAATGAGGAAGCCTGGTAGCAGAGGAGGTTGAGAGTCCTGAGAAGAAAGCTGATGCTGACCCTTTCAGCGGACAGAAGATGGCATCTGAAGATGTTTTACAGTTGGCCGGTTCCCTGGCGAAGATAAGGTGAAAGGAGGAGAGCTGAGCTTTGAGGCAGGACTCTGAGACTGAACACAGCACAAGTGGAGGCTGTTGGAAGTTGGAAGTTGTCGACGTGTGGTGTGGATCTGCATCATGTCAGGACTCTGAGGGAGATGCTGCAGAGGTGGAAGGAGCCATAGAAGTGGTAGTCACCAAGCCAGATGCCTCATCAGAAGTGAGGTTCAAGTGAAGCTGTGAGGAACAAGACTGAAGATATGGGGACTGACTCTGTCCAGGAATCTGTTTCTGCCGAAGACTGCGGCGTGGACAGGTTACGGTTCGGATCAGTAGCTGCAACTCGTGAAGCTCAGGCTGGAAGTTCGGCGCCCGGAGCCCCAGCGGTGTTCCCGAGTGACACCAAGGATCTGGATAAATCACAAGATGAGATTTTGAGACATCAGGCTGGCATTGGTGAGCTCAAGCGCACTTTCATGGAGTTACATCGGAGCCACGTCCCAACAAATGGGAAAAGCGATGTGTCACTCCGTTGCCGCTGCAGACACACGGGAGCTCAGATGGGATGCAGAACGTGGTGGAAGAGAAGAATCCGGCGGGTTCTGAGTATACAGATGCAGCTATCAAGGAGAACTTGAAAGCCGGAATAAATGGAAATATTGGAGACCATAATGATGTGACTGAAGAGGTAGAATGTAAGACTGACGGTAGGGCTTCTGAGCATGTTCTACCCAGAAGACCCTGAAGAAGGGGTCGAAGACATAAAAGACGTCCAACAGGTACCAGATGAATTGATGACTTCTCAGAAAAAACTTCAAACTGTGATGAAGGAGTGTGATGAAAGCCATGAGCATCTTCGTGAGAAGCTCAATGAAGTAAAAGGAAGGATACGGGGAATCTCTTCGTTGCAAGAGCAAATGCTGCTCAATAAGTCTAAGGCTCTATATAAGAATGCTGTTGTCACGGTAGAACATTACAATTCAGCTGGAGACTTAGCGGATGATTTATGTGTACTGCAAAGAAAAACGATCAGCTCCTTCTACAGTCCCAATCATTTGAACAGTGTAGCTTAAAATGGTCAGAGACCATGGCAGAGGAGCTTAAGGTCTATGAAATAGACTTTATGAGTCAACCGATATTCAAGAAAATAGATGTGCTAAAGAGGGTTCAAGGGGCACTAGAGAAAAGTGAAAAAAACCCCCATACCTTCTGTGATAGTTGGTGACACATGGTCAGTGCACCAAGGACAGGAGGTACGTGAGTTTCTGAGGAAGAGTCAGCAGAATTGTTCTGATGTGCCGGGTCGTACTTCTCTGGCCAGGCACTATATCGAAACTGAGTCCGGCCCTAAGGTCAAGATGAAACCGTGCAGGATACCCGAGGCCCGCAGAGAGCATAGGCCTGGGAGGGTACAGGGTACTGCGGATGCTTCAGATGAAGAGAAAGCTGATGTTGGCTATGGCTCAGGTGAAGATACAGATGACAGTAGTGAATCAGCTGATGAGGGCCATGACTGGTCCAGAGTTCACTGTCTCTTTTGGATTGTTGACCAGCCCTCCGGTCTGGATGACCAGCCCTCGGTCTGGAGAAGAGGGGGGGGATATGTGAGACAGTGAGAGTATGTGTGTTGAATGGGGTGTACATTTCACCTAGATACTTTGCTGACTGGTATAAGGGAAATGTATGGCTTTGTAAACCTAGTGGTAGAGAAAGGTCACTACACCTTACATTCAGTACACACTTGCAGCTCAGGCCTGAAACCACTCAGCTGTTAATTAGGAGACCAGAAGTAGGTGTCTGCGAACACAGACAGAGAGCTCGCTTAGTCTGGACAAGGAGTCCAGGCACAAGAAGGAGTCTCCAGGAGTATGAGCTGTCTCAGTCTGGGTGCTCGATGTACCCCGGACACAGGAGTAGTCTCTGTGAGAATCCATGCGGATAGCTGCTGAATAGGAGGGGAGCTCTCTCAAGTCTGGACGTTGAATATGCCTTCAGACACAAGGAGGAGACTCTGTGAAACTCCATGCTGGTAAATGCTGAACATATGTGTTGTTTTGGGGACAGGCTGTTAGAGTCTGGACCGGATAGAGAGGGAAATCTATCTAAGTGTATAAGTGGCTGGACAAGCCCAGGGCTTATGTTTATGATTTGGTTTTGATTATGTTCTGTTTGCTGTGGACTTTAATAAAACTGGTTGCGGCCAGTTTTTACCAGAACTGCTGTCTGTGAATGAACTGTTTCCGTGCCACTCCGTCTACCCGGACGGCGATCCAGAGCTATATCCCCTGAAAAGCTTACAATGTATGTGAGGTGTAGTGAAATATGTATATGTATGCATATATATGACCAGCAATGAGTGACGTTTGTCTTAGACTGCAGCTCTCCACATAGGTCATGACCTCAAGTTAGCCTGACTGGCAGTCTCCTAGTCTCCAATCTCTCCATTGTGCCTTCCTTGTCAGGTATAGACCAACACACACTGGTTTGGGATTGCGCCTGCAAGGGTTAATCTATCTCCTCTCACTCAGTCCAGCATTCAACCTCTGTCCTATGCTGCAATGGGAGCATAAATCACACCCCGACACAGACCACACATCCGCTTCATACACGCTGCCACCACTCACCGAAGACACGGGCGATGAGTCCCGGAAATATTACTGCTACTGCCAATCACCAGGAGCACACACTTCTAAGGCTATGGATTCTTTAGAGCAACAAGGTTCAGACTTATTAAAGTTTTCAGCTTTAATATAAAAGGCAAGTGCTTACAATAAAAAGGATATAAAAATGGAAATAACAAAGGACATACAGATATGCAAAACAGTATAAAATAACAGGGAGAAAAACTTACAGAAATATCGAACTTTGCATTCTGGTACTCTGTCCCCGAGAGAGGGGGAGAATATGAGATGATCACATCAGCTTGGCTGCCCTCATATATGACAAGGTTCTTTTTTGTGGAAGTCCAATTTATAGATATGACTTGGGAATCCAATTTCTAGACCAGCCTCTCATTATAATATTCTAATTGCTGGTTTGTGAGTGGACCATGCCATGCTACCAATGAATACATTATTTTCTCTCTGAAGCCCCGTCTCACACAGCGATCTCGCTAGCGAGATCGCTGCTGAGTCACTAGTTTTGTGACGCAGCAGCGATCTCCCCAGCGATATCGCTGTGTGTGACATTCAGAGATGATCAGCCCCCTGCCGGTATCGCTGATCGTCGCTGAATGTCCTGGACATTTTTTTGATCGCTGGTCTCCGCTGACAGGCACGCATCGCTGCGTGTGACAGGCGGGAGAGCAGCGATCCGCTGGTAACCAAGGTACACAGCGGGTTTCCAGGCGCGGGGCTGTGCCTAGAAACCCGCAGTGTACCTTGGATACCAGCGCCCTGATGCAGGGCTTGCGTCGTTATCGTGATCGCTAACGAGATCGCTAAGTGTGGCAGTACCTTTAGACACTTCTTGATGGAGCCAGGAAATTAATCCCTAGATACTGGAAAAAGGAGGAGATTCCTTCTCATGCAGAATTTGACACCTTTAGGATGGAGGATCTAGTAGGGCAAATAAGAGGTAGGCAGTGTGTGGCCACCCTGGATCATGTTCCGAGAGACATCGGATTTGACCTTATGGCTTCATGACACTTAGAGATTTTTTAGTGTTTCTGGCAGACCAAGGTGGTCTATTTCGGACAGTTTCTATAGCTGACAGACCATACAGACGAGGATGGGAAACCTAATACTTACCTCCTTACTCCCTTTCTCGCTATATTTCTTCTTTCTCTATTTACTACCTGACACTCTCCCCTTAATTTTCTAATCTATTTTCTTGGTACCATTTAATATAACCAACTAATTCTTTCTACAAGATGTGCTAAGATGAAACAATATACACTGCAAGACGGACATTAGAGTTATGTTATCTGTCCATAATGCATAAGAAGGTGATTCACAATCTTGTATGTTTTTATACATGTCTGTATACCTGTTTGTTGAACATTTTTTATATTGCTCAATGAATGGAGCACAAGATAGTGCTCATTATTTCACATTTACTGCTTATGTAACGTTTGTTTCTTACTGTGAAATATTTCAATAAAACTTGATTTAAACAAACTAAAGGAAATTCTATAATGAAAAATGTAGTCCACTACTCATTTAAGCCCCCGTCTCACATAGCGAGATCGCTAGCGAGATCGCTAAAGCGTCACCGATTTTGTGACACAACAGCGACCTAGCCAGCGATCTCGCTATATGTGATACGTGGCGGCGACCGCCCCCCCTGCTGGATATTGCTGATCGTCGTTGAATGGCCTGGACCATTTTTTCATCTTTGGTGTCCCGCTGGCCAGCGCGCATCACTGTGTGTGACAGCGGGAGACCAACGATCAGCGAGCTCCCAGCGCCGTATAGCAGACGCTGGAAGCTGGTATCTAGGGTAAACATTGGGTAACTAAGCGCCGCGCGGCGCTTAGTTACCGCTGTTTACCCTGGATACCAGTGTGATCGCTGGTCCTGATCGCTGGTCCTGCCTATGTGACAGCTCACCAGCGATCAGCTGACGATGTCCCAGCGATCCCATCCACATCGGATCGTTGGTGGGATCGCTGGGACATTGAAGCATGTAACGGGATTTTCTTTCCCTTTATCCAATCTTTTTTTTTCAGGAATGTAAGGTCACCACCTGTGGTTTCAGGGTTGTATAATGGACATGTTAGAACAAAATAGAAGTGTTTTGGGAGGATACTGTGCCATCCCCACAATGGCTAAAGCTCTTTTACATTTAATGCAAATAATACAGTATATATATCATGCTATGTGGATTTCAACCACTGACAGGATCAATTTTATGTTTGTAATAATGCACTTCTTATAGCTACTAAGGAAACTTAAATAATCTAAACAATGAGAATGGTACAAAAACATTTCTCAACATTTATAACATCTGGAAAAATTTATAGTTTCACTTATGTTTTTTTTAAGGGATTGAGGGTGTAAGAGGCAAGGAAAATGTCATATCAAACTCAATAAAAGCATTGTTTTGGGACCACAAGCCCACTGCATATACATGCCTGTGGGCTAGATAGAATATGTTATAAAAATATAAAATAAAAATATCATACAGAATATCTGAGAGAGGAAGCTAAGTGTACAAAAAGGCTAGACAGGCCATGACTTAGTTTATACTAAATACCAGAATGATAACTATTTTTCAGACAAGTACAACTAATACTACTATAAGGCTAGTTTCACACTAGCGTTCGGCAGGGCTGCGGAGTGCTGCGTACTTCCTCCGTTAAGCCCCGCCACTGTCGCACCTCTTCCGTTCAGCTCACCTACGTCTGCATGCGTCCTGCGTACCTTATCTTTAACATTGGGTATGCAGGCCATTCGGATGTATGCGGATGCGTCCGCATGCGTCATGTTGATGCTGCGCCGAACTGCGTCGAACGCAACATGTTTCATTTGTTGCAGTCGGTGCAGCGTGCAATGGGAACGGTGCAATGTGAAACATGTGGTTGATGCTGTGAAGACTATGGATGTGCTGTGTAAAGAAACCAGTAAAGTTGTTCAGTTTAAAGTTGAAATGGACTGTGTCTCAGTTAATGTGAAATTGTCTGGAGAGTGACCTCCACAGCAGAGGAAAGATCCTGAAGGAGCTGGACCTGGAGACACAGGTATGCTGACTAATGTACATTGTTTTCCTGTGCAGGGAGGTCAGGGAACAGATGCCCCTGTATCTTTGGCCATGACTAAGGCCCTGGCCTTCACTCACACTGGAAAAGCAGAAATTAATGGTAATGTCATAAATGCAAAACTGTTAGGTTCACATCAATGCATGTTATTTAGCAATCATGATTGACATAATGAATGTCAACTAGGACAAAGATACTGTATATATTGCAGCATGTATACAGACCGGATATTCAGTGTCTCCCTCTCCCACGCCACCTCCTCACCTCGCCCCGTCAGTGTTCCCGAAGGATCAATTCAAGGACACCTACTCTTCTCCATCTACACCCTCGGCCTGGGACAGCTCATAGAATCCCACGGTTTGAAGTATCATCTCTACGCCGATGACACGCAGATCTACCTATCTAGACCTGACCTCACCTCCCTACTGACCAAAATCCCACAATGTCTGTCTGCTATTTCAGCTTTACTTTCTGTTCACTTTCTAAAACTTAACATGGACAAAACAGAATTGATCATCTTTCCCCCCACCTCACTCTACCTCTCCACCAGACCTATACACCAATGTCTGCTAACATCATTTTCTAAAGGGGTTTTTTGCATTATAGCCACTTATCAAATGAGAATAGGCTAATTACTTCACATTAACTTTTTGTGGTAACCACATTACCATTTAACCTGACTATCTATCCGACATGCTGTATCTTTTTGGCATTATAAAATCCTTTTAGGATAGTATTGATGTCTGGGTTTTTTTTATTCATTGATCTGGTTGTGTTACTATATGGAATTGTGTATTAGCAAGCCAGTCATTTTGTACTGTTATTCTACTGAACCCCAGTAGGTTTATGCTCCTATTCTGTAGTCCCAGTTGTTCTTGTTATGTTGTCTCATGCTATGTATCAGCTCTCACAATTATTGTAATGATCTATTATTAAATATATTGTAAGTATTTTTCTAATAAATTTTGTACCATTGATTAACATTTTTTTATGGTGACCTTAGTTCTATGTAGTTAATTTACTCTTTAGATTAAGTGTTCACATCTTGGTTGCTTGATTAAAGGGTATGCCACACTAAACAATATCGCTAACGGATCGCTAAAAAACGTCACTATTTAGCGATCCCGTTAGCGATGTTGTTCAGTGCGGCAGCTTCCAGCGACGAGCTTCCTGCTGTGATCTCGCTCGTCGCTGGAATCGTTCCGGACCCTATTTTCTCGTCGGCGCTCCCGCTGGGTAAGTATCTAATCGCTGTGTGGCACCTTTTCTTAGCGATTTAGCGGTACTTTTGTACGCTAAAGTCGTTAAGAAGATCGCTAACGGCGATAGCGTCGTTAACTATATCGCTAAATGTGGCCGCATTTAGCGATATAGAAACAATCCCGCTAGCGATCGCATTAGTATGCGTCGTTATCGTGATCGCTAGCGGGATTGTTTAGTGTGGCAGTACCTTAACACTCCTGTAGTGTCTTTGAAGCTATAGCTTCAGATCTAGAGGATAAGCTTTGTTGGTGTATCAATGTCGATGGCTGCTCACTTTCCCCAGTCCCACATGTTCTGTGCCTCGGGGTGATCCTCGACTCTGATCTCTCTTTTAAGCCACATATCCAAACCCTTGCCTCCTCCTGCCAACTCCAACTCAAAAATATTCCCAGGATCCATGCATTCATTGACCAAGAAAACGCTAGTGCACGCCCTCATCTTCTCCCGCTTCGACTACTGCAACCTCCTACTCTCTGGCCTTCCCTCTAGCACTCTTGCACCACTCCAATCCATCCTACACTCTGCTGCCCGACTAATCCACCTGTCTCCCCATTATTCCCCAGCCTCTCCTCTATGCCAAGCCCTTCACTGGCTTCATATTGTCCAGAAGCTCCAGTTCAAAACCCTTTCTATGACATACAAAGCCATCCTCAACCTCTCTCCTCCATACATCTCTATCATGGTCTCCCAGTACTTACCTACACGCAATCTTCGATCCTCCCAAGACATCCTTCTCTACTCCCCTCTTATCTCTTCTTCCCACAACCGCATACAAGACTTCTCCCATGCATCCCCCCTACTCTGGAACTCTCTACCCCAACACATCAGGCTTTCGCCTACCACTGAAACCTTCAAAAGGAACCTGAAGACCTACCTCTTCCGACAATCCTACAACCTGCAGTGATCCTCAGTCTACTGTACTGCCACATGACCAGCTCTACCCTCTCCTAGTGTATCCTCACCCATCCCTGTAGACTGTGAGCCCTCGCGGGCAGGGTCCTCTCTCCTTCTGTACTTGTGTGTGCCTTGTTTCGCTCATGTTTATTGTACTTGTCAATATTTGCCCCTTTCACATGTAAAACGCCATGGAATAAATGGCGCTATAAAAATGTATAATAATAATGTCAGTTGTAAATATTTCCTCCAACAGGGTTATGTGATTTCTTGAAAGTTTTTGAGAAGAAACGTGGCATTGACGAAAAACATAATGTTTTATGGTTATATAAAAACCGTTTAAAAGCAGTTTTTGGGAAAACACCCTTGCAGCTTTTAAAGGGAACTTGTCAGTCCCCCAATGCCCTCCAACCCAGCAGCATTCACTAATGTATGATTAAACTGCCTACCTAACCAGCCCTGTATAACGTAATTCAGTTAAATAAATGCTTTAAAAAAGCATATAGCTATGCTAATGAGGGCTTTGACTAGTCGATGGGGTGTTAGTGTCCCCAGACTAGTCTGCTCACTTTCTATGTTATCATGCCCCTGTGGGCTTGTACGCGGGCATACTGCACATGACCAGAAGCCACCTTCTGAACTTCCGCTCATGTGAAGTACGCCTCTGAAGCTGGGAAGTGTACAACCGGCTCTGTCCATCCTGAGTCTCGCCGTGTGGCTAAGCACTACTGAACGGCCACATATGGGGTATTTCAACATTCAGCAGAAATTGTGGGACAAATTTTGGTGCCATTTTTAACAATTTCCCAATATGAAAATGTAAAATTTGGGGCTAAAACCAAAACCTTGGTGGTAAAAATGTAATTATTTTTTCTTCACTGCCTAATGGTGTAAAATTCTGTGATACACCAGAGGTGTCAATATGATCATTGCACCCCTAGATGAATTCAGTAAGAGGTTTAGTTTGTAAAATGTGGTCACTTATGGGGATTTCTGCTGTTCTGGAAACTCTGCCAATGTAGCATGGCACCCTCAAACAAGTCCAGCAAAATCTGCACTGTAATATGGCGCTTCTTCCCTTCTGAGCTTTGCACTGTGTCTCAAAATTAGTTTTTGACCACATATGGGGTATCGGTGAACTCAGGAGAAATTGCACAACAAATTCTGGGTCCATTTTTCCTGCTAACCTTCTGAAAATACAAAATTTGGGCTAAAAAACATTTTGGTGGGAAAAATGTGCTTTTTTATTTTTTCACGGCTCAACGTTATAAACTTCTGTGAAGCACCTGGGGTTTTAAGGTGCTCACCACACATCTAGATAAGTTCCCTGATGGGTCTTATTTCCAAAATGGTGTCACTTGTGGGGTTTTTTCACTGATTAAGCACATCAGGCGCTCTCCGAATGCGAAATGGCGTGCGCTAATTATTACAGCAAATTTTACACTCAAAGTCAAATGGTGCTTCTTCCCTTCCAAGCCCTACTGTGCACCTAAACAGTAGTTTTCCTCCACATATTGTGTGTCAGCATACTCATTAGAAATTGCACATCAAATTGTATGGTCCATTTTCTCATGTTACCGTTGTGAAAATAAAAAACATTGGGTCTAAAGAAACGTTTTGTGATAAAAAGTTAAATGTTTATTTTTTTCTTTCCACATTCCATTAATTCCTGTGAAGCACCTGAAGGGTTAATAAACTTCTTAAATGTGTGTTATTTGTGCACCTTGAGGGGTGCAGTTTTAGAATGGTTTCACTTGTTAGTATTTTCTGTCATATAGGCCCCTCAAAGTCACTTCAAATGTGATGTGTTCCCTAAAAAAATGGTTTTGTAAATTTGTTGCAAGTGAAAAGTCGCTGCTCAACTTTTAACCCTTCTAACTTCATAACAAACTCTTGTTTTAAGGGCATAAAATTAAAGTTTGAAAATTGCAAAAATTTAAAAATTTTCGCCAAATTTCCGATTTTTTCACAAATAAGTCATATCAAATACATTTTACCACTACCATGAAGTACAATATGTCACAGAAGAACGATCTCAGAATCAGTGGGATCTAGAGTTATGACCTCAGAAAGTGACAGTGGTCAGAATTGAAAAAATTGGCCTGGTCAGGAAGGTGAAAACAGGCTTTTGTGTGAAGGGGTTAAGGGCGGCAGTGGTGTTTTTCCAAAATGCGCTGTGTATGCATCAACCATAACAGGAGTGATCTGACAAGCTTTTTTTCCCTAAGTAAGATACACAATTTGAAGATTTTTTAAGAAGTCTATATACTTGTATATCTGTTTAGACTATGGGAGAAATCCTAGATTTTAATGACAAAAGTGCAGTGAGAACAAAAACTCCATATGCATGTTTTCCTTGCTCATATTTTAACCTAGAACTTCAAGCTCCAGGGATGTTCTAAGTAATGAGAATAATTGCTTA
The DNA here is from genome assembly GCA_033576555.1 of Oophaga sylvatica. Taxonomy (NCBI): domain Eukaryota; kingdom Metazoa; phylum Chordata; class Amphibia; order Anura; family Dendrobatidae; genus Oophaga; species Oophaga sylvatica. Next base: position 490,623,670 of record JARQOD010000005.1, read on the forward strand.
ATTGCTACATTCATTGTCACGAATCTAATATGTTCTATGTTTAAGTGTGTATGTGTAGCCCATTCACTATCTCCATCCATGCCTCACTCCCTCAAGATGGCTGGACCATCATTGTAAATGCACCATTGTATATATTATTATTATTATTTATTATTGTTTATTTCTATAGCACCATTGATTCCATGGTGCTGTACATGAGAAGGGGTTACATACAAATTACAGGTATCACTTACAGTAAACAAACTAACAATGACAGACTGATACAGAGGGGAGAGGACCCTGCCCTTTCGGGCTTAAATTCTACAGGATTGTGAGGCAGGAGACAGTAGGTCGGGGGGTTGCAGCAGTTCCGGTGTTGGCTGAGGCAATATCTCCGGTAGTGGTGAGGAGGTAGCAGGGTCATTGCAGGCTGTAGGCTTTCCTGAAGAGGTGGTTTTCAGGTTCCGTCTGAAGGATCCGAATGTGTTTGATAGTCGGACGTGTTGGGGCAAAGAATTCCAGAGGATGGGGGATATTCGGGAGAAGTCTTGGAGGCGGTTGGTGGGAGGGCGAATAAGTGTGGAGGAGAGAAGGATGTCTTGGGAGGATCGGAGATTACGTGAGGGAAGATATCGGGAGATTAGTTCAGAGATATAAGGAAGAGACAGATTATAGATGGCCTTGTAGGTCAGTATTAGTAATTTGAACTGGATACGCTGAGGGAATGGGAGCCAGTGAAGAGATTTGCAGAGGGGAGAAGCGGAGTAGTAGCGAGGAGAGAGGTGAATTAGTCGTGCAGCAGAGTTAAGGATGGACTGGAGAGGTGCGAGGGTGTTAGCAGGGAGGCCAGAGAAAAGGGTGTTGCAGTAGTCGAGGCGGGAGATGATGAGGGCGTGCACAATCATTTTAGTAGATTGAGGGTTGAGGAAAGGACGGATTCTTGAAATATTTTTGAGCTGAAGGCGACAGGAGGTAGAAAGAGCTTGGATGTGCGGTTTGAAGGACAGGGCAGAGTCAAGGGTTACTCCGAGGCAGCGGACTTCTGGTACGGGGGAAAGCGTGATGTCGTTAATTGTATACACACCTGTACTTTGTATCTCCCCCACCTCATTGTAGATTGTAAGCTCTCACGAGCAGGGTCGGCTTATTTTGCTTTAATTATTGTATTGTTAACGTTGTTACCTATGACTTGTGTTTTGAAACTTTTAAACTGTAAAGCGCTGCGGAATATGTTGGCGCTATATAAATAAAGATTATTATTATTAATTATTATTATGTAATACAATCCCCGGAACATAACAATCATTTTTATTTCTATAGTGACAACATACTCTGCAACACTTTAAAAGGGAATTTACAGACAATAAAGCTATAAAAGAGTAAACACATAATTCATCAGATATCAAGAGGAGTGAGGGACCTGCTTGCAAGTTTAAAATCTATAAGGAAATAGGGGGAACACAAATCTATGGGAAATAGGGGGTGCACAAATGGTAATAATAAAGTGTTTGTTGTATAAAGTGCAGTCATCAGTATAATAAATAGGGGCATTCAAATAACGCAGTATGATCTGGTCACCAGCCATTATCTGTACAAGTACAAATACAAAGTCTAGTTAGATTGGTAAGTTATAGACTAGTATAAAGAAACGTGATTTTAGGGCGTGCTTGAGACTGAGGAAACTGGAAATAACCCAGATTGTCTGGGATAGTGCATTCCAAAAAACTGGTGCAGCACAAGAGAAGTCCTGGAGAAGGAAATTGGAGGTTCGGATTATAGAGGATGTTAGTCTTTGATCATTAACGGAACGGAAAGTAGAGGGTGGTAGACAGAGAATAAAGTCAACTAAATAGAATAAAGTGGATGGGTTGGCCAACCATGTAATGTGTATGGAGTCTCCTGACTTTCCAACAGATGTTGTTTGGAATATTGAATGCCCAATTCCTTTGTTCTACAATCAGGTAAGCCGGCATCAGAGTTGTCTGACAGTGGCTTACTTTCCTCTTCCTATATAGGACACATGCATGATCACTGGACCCAAGTGTTCAGATATATGGGGGAGTCAGAAAAGGAAAGAGTTGGTTGAATGAGCATGTGATGTGTATTGTTAACTTTAGAGCACAACGTTTTTAGTGAATAGACCCATCCAAATCCATTCAGGATAGCACACAGAGCTCCATCAAGATCAGGGAGTTCACAATACTGAGCTCTTGTTATGCAAATAGCCACTGTAGCCTCATTATTAGGATGTCTTGAGATTTGTATGAGAACTGTCTACTCTGGAATTTAGCAAGAGTAATGGTGATTTCTGATACTTATCTTAAGTTTAGCAAGACTCCACATAAATAGTAACAGAAAAGTTTAATAGATTGTTGATTACATTTCTTCTGAATAAAATAACGTATTCCTTTTTAAGTATTAAAGTAGATTATAGGTAAATAAGACAGAATCCTATGATGCTGCATGCATTTCAAGTCATTTAACTAATAAGTATATTTTTGATGCTACATTCTCACTGAATATAATGGTATGGCAGAAAGCAATATAAATATAATGCTGGAAAATAAGTGTGCTAATTTAATTTTTAATAATAAAAAAGGTGATGAAAACACAAATCCATTTGGTAAAAATAAATTTTGAGTCCGCACATCCACAACATAGATAGGGGAGGCAAACAAGGCATGTGCCTGTGGTGTTGCCTGCCTGGGGGTGCATATAGGTCACTCTGGCTTGGCTTAGGTATTTAGATGCAGTTCCAGGGCAGTAAACTGAACGTTTGCCCTAGGCAAAGGACATCTAGCTTTGTCACTACAGTATATATATACAACCACTTATTTAATGGTTTTGCATCTGTTATTAAGTAATATGATTTAACAATCATATAGAATAAGATCATCTTTGGGTCTCTTACCATCAACACCAAATTCCTGGAGTGAGCGAGATTAATGGACTTGTTTGCACAAATCCATGGAAATTAACAATAGCCTGGATCCAGAGTCAAAGGATATGATCCTATACACTGTACATAAGGCTGTATTCTTGCAAATTTCCAGTAAAGACTTTTAAGAGTGTGACTATGCCATTGTGAAAAAGAGAACACAGTTCATACAGATGTTTGAAATAGGTCCTACTGTTTGAGCAAAGGGATTGCCGAATCCTTGAAATATATACGTAATGGTACCTAAGGTGGCATCTCTAAGGACCACATTGTGAGACCTCATCATTGTCAATAATATACCATACATCATAATTTAGTCTACTATTAAAAACAAACTGCACTGGTATATATGACTTACCCCATATGAATGATTACATGACTTGCGAGCAGTGTGGAGTCCATGTTGTAGGAAAAATTAAAGGCATATCCTTTGGGAAGGAGAAGGACAGGACAAGTGGCCCCTTACCGTGTGCCGTTAAGTTCACTGGTTCTTAGGCTTCTTCTCATTCTATCAGATATGTGAATAAGCAGTGAGTGGTTTAGGGGGAAAGCAGGGAGGTAGGAGAGAGGGGGTGGGCTGGAAAGCAGAAGTGAAATTTTTTTTTAAGTCTCTTCTTCCAGCAGCACTGCACTTTTACATCAGCCACCCCTTTCTAAAGCCTCTCTCCCACTCACAGGTTCATGGCACAGACAAGCCCTAGAGATCGACAGACTTTTTTTTTTTATACAAAGAAAAGTGTCATGCCTAGATTGTACTATATCAGAAAAATCACCGGTATATTAAAAAAAATCTGTATGCTCCAATAAACAGAAAAGAAATCAAGAAACATCAGAAAAGCTTTGAAATTGCCAGCGACGAGTTATATCTGTATTTAGAAATGCTGGTTGCGGTTATTGCTCCCACAAAGAATGGCACACAGTTTTCTCAGACTTTTGAACGTCAAACCTTATACATTGAGGGTTGACACGGTGTCTTTTTCTGCCATTTTTTGAGCTCTTAAAAACGCAGAAAAAAATGCTAACAAAATGCTGGAAAGAAAGTTTTTATTAACTCATATTTAAAAACGACTCTCTGATCATATGTTGGCGGCTTGTTTCTTGCAGGACCAGCCTGTTTTCACCTTCCTGACTAGGCAAATTTGTTTCAATTCTGACCAGTGTCTCTTTATGTGTGTGGTAATAACGCCGGAACGCTTCAACAGGTCCCAGTGATTCTGAGAATGTCTCTACGTGACACATTGTACTTTGTTTTTGTGGTAAATTTTGGTCGATACGATTTACGTTTATTTATGAAAATATAAAAAAAAAGACTAAAAGTTTTGTAATTTTCAAACTCTGAATTTTTATGCTCTAAAACTAGATAGTTGTATCACACAGAATAGTTAATAAATAACATTTACAACATGTCTACTTCATATCAGCATCATTTTCTAAAAACTTATTTTTTTTTGGTTTGGAAGAAGGGTTAAAAGTTTATGAGCAATTTCTCAATTTTCCAACAAAATTTACAACACCATTTTTTTAGGGAATACATCCCTTTTGAAGTGACTTTG
>JARQOD010000005.1:490628239-490699699 GCA_033576555.1 Oophaga sylvatica
CACAGCAGGAGCTGAGGTCCTGCTGATCTCTCATCGGAAAGCACCAGAATATAATCACACGGGAGCAACAGGTAAATTAATGTGATTCTCGAATACTCAGATAGAACCTGCTAGGAAAATTTTACTATGGAAACTTTCAGTCTGGCTGAATAGGTCGTAGAACAAGAAGAAAACTGATATTTACAGTAACTTGTAGCAATTAGTAAACCATTGCGCCATCGCTGAGAAATCGGGCTTGAAGCCACATGCAAATTAACCTGAAAGTGCATTATGGCTGATGTACTTAAAGTGCACTGAAGAAGCAATACCTTTAATTCAGCTATCCAAGAAGAATTAAAAACATTATTTATTCCAAAATATTAAAAACATGGTGAAAAAAAACCCCAAATGTTAAAATCTCATGGATAAGGTGAACCACAAGGGTTCTTAATCATTGAGGTTACAATTAAGAAACTGTTATGATATGGTAGCTGAGGAGAGCAGGCAAAAAAGGAAATACACCAGAGCAGTTGGAAACTATGAGATTGCAGTACCCTGACTAACCACCACAACTAGAGGTAGCCGTGGAGCGTTCCTACGTTGGTCCTAGACGCCTCGTCACAGCCTGAGAAACTAACTACACCTAAAGATAGAAAGAGGAAAGCTATCTGCCCGGAGCAGATCCCCAAAGAACATAGAAAGCCCCCAAACATGTAATGGCGGTTAGACAAGAAGAAATACTGACACAGACAGAAAATAGTATGAGCAAACGTTGGGGCCCAAACTTACTAAATAGAAAAGGATAGGAAGGGCACTTACTGCAATCCCAAAAAACCCTGAAAAGCACCAACTCTACTAATTTCAAAAACACCTGAGATCACACGACCTCTACCACCTAAATTAGTTCTCTGGTGTAACCAAAAACAAAACAGCAGCCACTGAAAAAACTGGAAAAAGCAAATGTACAAACATCAGTGGCTGAACTGAACTGAGAGGGCAAAAGCCCCCAGAAGGGACCCTGAAGGCCCCCACAGAAGTGCAGGACAAAATGCAAAAATCAAGCACAAAAAACAAAAAGAAGAAAATGTCTTATCTGTTAGCAGGAGATTCAGACACGACACAGCAGGCTACCAAGGAAACAGGAATCAAGGATTGAGACCAGAACAATTGATCACCGGCAACCCTGATGGGAAGGCGACTCCCTTATATAAGACCAGTCAGTAACACCTGATTCCCAATCCTCACAATCTTCACTGGACAGTCCAGTACCGTTTGTAACCACCAGAGGGAGCTTCCGCTCAGAACTCATTTCCAGCCTATTCACAACAGTACCCCCCCTTGAGGAGGGGTCACCGAACCCTCATTTGAGCAACCAGGTCAGTCAGGATGAGTTCTATGATAAGCACGGATGAGTCTCCTAGCATGGATGTCCGAAGCAAACACCCAAGAATTGTCTTCCTGACCATAACCTCTCCATTTAACCAAATACTGGAGTTTCCGTCTAGAAAAACTAGAATTCAATATTTTCTCAACCACATACTCCAGATTGCCCTCAACCAAAACAGGGTCAGGAGGCACAGTAGTAGCAACCACTGGCTCAACAAACCTCTTCAACAAGGACTTGTGGAACACGTTATGGATCTTAAATGTCCCTGGAAGAAGCAAACGAAAAGAAACAGGATTAAGAATCTCCATGATCTTATAAGGTCCAATGAACCTAGGCTTAAATTTAGGAGATGCCACTCTCATAGGAATATTTCTTGAGGACAACCAGACCAAGTCCCCCACTTTAAACCGAGGACCATCAGTCCTATGCCGATTAGCAAACTGCTGGGCCCTCTCCTAAGAGAGGGACAACCTCTCCACTACCTGGTCCCAAATCTGATGCATACGCTCCACAACAGAGTCAACACCTGGACAGACAGAAGCCTCCGTCTGTCCTGAAGAAAATCGAGGGTGAAACCCAGAATTACAGAAAAATGAGACATCAAAGTGGCAGAGCTAGCCCTATTATTAAGAGCAAACTCAGCCAAAGGCAAAAAAGAGACCCAGTCATCCTGATCAGCAGACACAAAGCATCTTAGATAAGTCTCCAATGTCTGGTTTGTTCTCTCAGTTTGACCATTGGTCTGAGGATGAAACGCCGAGGAGAAAGACAATTGAACACCAATTTTAGAACAAAAGGTCCTCCAAAATCTGGAAACAAACTGGACTCCTCTGTCAGACACAATGTTCTCAGGAATGCCGTGTAAACGAACCACGTGCTGAAGGAACAAAGGCACCAATTCAGAGGAGGAAGGCAACTTAGGTAATGGCACAAGATGTATCATCTTGGAAAAGCTATCGCAAATCACCCAGATGACGGTCATTCTCTGAGAAACAGGGAGGTCGGAAATGAAATCCATAGAGATATGGGTCCATGGTCTCTTGGGCACAGGTAATGGCATCAACAAACCACTAGAACGAGAGCAAGGCTTGGAGCGAGAGCAAGTCCCGCAGGACTGCACAAACTCCCTGACATCACGAGACAAGGTAGACCACCAAAAGGACCGACTAACCAAGTCTCTGGTACCAAAAATTCCGGGATGACCGGCCAAGCGGAACAATGAATCTCAGACGTTACACTCTTTTTCCACTGGTCCGGGACAAACAATTTCCCAACAGGGCAGCGCTCGGGCTTATCCTCCTGACACCCCTCCAGAGCCAGTCTCAAATTGGGCGAGATGGCGGAAAGAACTACACCCTCTTTCAAAATAACAGAAGGATCAGATAACTCAGGAGAGTCCGCCAGGAAACTCCTCGAGAGGGCATCCGCCTTAACATTTTTAGTGCCAGGAAGAAATGAAACCACAAAATTAAAACGTGTGAAAAACAAGGCCCACCTGGCCTGTCTAGGATTAAGTCGCTTGGCAGATTCCAGATAAACTAGATTCTTATGGTCCGTAAGGACCACCACCTGATGTTTGGCTCCCTCCAGCCAATGTCTCCACTCTTCAAAAGCCCACTTCATGGCCAATAACTCCCGATTACCCACGTCATAATTACGTTCAGTGGGAGAAAATTTTCGAGAGAAAAAGGCACAAGGGTTACTCTTAGAGGTCTCTGGATCTCTTTGGGACAAAACGGCACCTGCCCCAATTTCAGAGGCATCCACCTCCACCTGAAATGGTAGAGAAACATCAGGCTGCCGTAGAACAAGAGCAGAAGTGAATCTCTGCTTAAGTTCCTGAAATGCAGAGACTGCCTCAGGAGGCCAATTCACCACATCAGAACCCTTCTTGGTCAAATCAGTTAATGGTTTAACAATAACAGAGAAATTACCAATAAATTTACGATAAAAATTGGCAAAACCCAAGAATCTTTGAAGAGCCTTTAATGAAGTAGGTTGGACCCAATCACAGATGGCCTGAACTTTGACCGGGTCCATTTCAATAACAGAAGGGGACAAAATGAATCCCAGAAATGAGATCCTCTGAACGCCAAAAAGACACTTTGATCCCTTCACATACAGAGCATTCTCTCTCACAATCTGGAACACAGTCCGAACATGTTTTACATGAGAGTCCCAGTCATTGGAAAAAATCAAGATATCATCCAAATAAACAATCAGAAATTTATCCACAAAATCCCTGAAAATGTCATTCATGAAGGACTGGAAGACAGAAGGAGCATTTGTGAGCCCAAAGGGCATCACAAGGTACTCAAAATGCCCTTCAGGGTATTAAATGCCGTCTTCCATTCATCCCCGTGCTTAATGCGAATAAGGTTATATGCCCCCCTGAGGTCAAGCTTGGTAAACCAAGTAGCGTTTTTCACCCTGGAAAACAGATCAGAGATCAAGGGTAACGGATATTGATATTTCACAGTAATATTGTTCAAGAGACGATAATCAATACACGGCCTTAATGAACCATCCTTTTTGGCCACAAAGAAAAAACCAGCACCCAAGGGTGAAGAGGATGGTCTGATATGACCCTTCTCCAATGACTCCTTGATATAAGACCGCATAGCGTCATGTTCAGGTACAGACAAGTTAAAAAGGCGACCTTTAGGGAATTTACTACCAGGCACTAATTCAATAGCGCAGTCATAGCTCCTATGGGGAGGTAAGGATGCAGATTTACTTTCGCTAAACACATCAGAAAAATCAATCAAAAAGTCAGGAACATCCTGAGCCTGGGGGGAGGCAGAAAAAACAGGAGTGTTGGTATTAACATATTGGCAGCCCCAACTGGTAACAGACACAGATTTCCAATCCAAAACAGGATTATGAGACTGTAACCAAGGGAAACCCAGTACGATAATGTCATGCAGATTATACAGAACCAAAAATTTGCAACTCTCCTGATGATCAGGTTCTACCCTCATTATCACCTGAGTAGAGAACTGAGGTTTATTCTCAGCCAAAGGGGTAGAATCGATCCCCAGTAGGGGAATAGACTTCCGTAGGGGTATCAAGGGAAACCCACAACGTTTAGCAAAATCAAAATCCATCAGGTTAATAGCTGCTCCAGAATCAACAAAAGCCTTAGCAGAAAATGAGGACAGAGAGCATATCAGGGTAACAGTTAATAAAAACTTAGTCTGAACACTACCCAAGACAACTGAGCGTGCAAAACGTCTTCCCCGCTTAGGGCAGACTGAAATAGCATGAGAGGCATCACCACAGTAGAAACATAACCCATTGCGCTTTCGAAATTCATGACACTGTGCCCCAGAAACCACTCTATCACACTGCATGGATTCAGAAGCAGGTTCACAAGGCAACATTATTCCACGCATACCTTTCCGCTCACGCACACGTCTGTCAATTTGAATCGCTAATGACATAGAATCATTGAGACCAGAGGGAACAGGGAATCCCACCATAACATCCTTTATATTATCTGACAATCCCTTCCGAAAAAGAGCTGCCAAAGCGTCGTCATTCCATTTGGTCAGGACTGCCCACTTACGGAATCTCTGACAGTATAACTCAGCGTCCTCAAGCCCCTGACTTAATGCCAACAAAGTTTTTTCAGCTTGATCAGTGACATTAGGCTCATCGTACAATAACCCCAAAGCCTGAAAAAACGCATCAACATCACTCAAAACAGGATCCCCAGGTGTCAGGGAAAAAGCCAATCCTGAGGGTCGCCGCGCAGGAGAGAGATGACAATTTGAACCTGCTGCGCTGCGTTCCCTGAGGACTTAGATTTTAAGGCAAAAAACAATTTACAGTTATTTTTGAAATTCAGAAACTTAGCTCGATCCCCTAAAAACAAATCTGGCATGGAGATCCTAGGTTCCACAACAGGCAACCTAGCAAGATAGGTAGCAATACTCCGAACTTCAGTGGCAAGCTGATCCACACGGCCAGACAACTGTGCAAACTCCATTGAGAGAGAAAAAAAATCCTCCTCAGTACCCAGAGATACAGAGGAAAAAAAAATGCAACAAACAGAAAAAAAAAAAATCTCTGACAACTCTGACAACTTTTTTCTTTCCACAATATTTTTCCCTTCTGTGAGTACCATATAATTTTCAGTTTAGGCAGGTGATACTGTTATGATATGGTAGCTGAGGAGAGCAGGCAAAAAAGGAAATACACCAGAGCAGTTGAAACTATGAGATTGCAGTACCCTGACTAACCACAACTAGAGGTAGCCGTGGAGCGTTCCTACGTTGGTCCTAGACGCCTCGTCACAGCCTGAGAAACTAACTACACCTAAAGATAGAAAGAGGAAAGCTATCTGCCCCGCAGCAGATCCCCAAAGAACATAGAAAGCCCCCAAACATGTAATGGCGGTTAGACAAGAAGAAATACTGACACAGACAGAAAATAGTATGAGCAAACGTTGGGGCCCAAACTTACTAAATAGAAAAGGATAGGAAGGGCACTTACTGCAATCCCAAAAAACCCTGAAAAGCACCAACTCTACTAATTTCAAAAACACCTGAGATCACACGACCTCTACCACCTAAATTAGTTCTCTGGTGTAACCAAAAACAAAACAGCAGCCACTGAAAAAACTGGAAAAAGCAAATGTACAAACATCAGTGGCTGAACTGAACTGAGAGGGCAAAAGCCCCCGGAAGGGACCCTAAAGGCCCCCACAGAAGTGCAGGACAAAATGCAAAAATCAAGCACAAAAAACAAAAAGAAGAAAATGTCTTATCTGTTAGCAGGAGATTCAGACACGACACAGCAGGCTACCAAGGAAACAGGAATCAAGGATTGAGACCAGAACAATTGATCACCGGCAACCCTGATGGGAAGGCGACTCCCTTATATAAGACCAGTCAGTAACACCTGATTCCCAATCCTCACCTGGACAGTCCAGTACCGTTTGTAACCACCAGAGGGAGCTTCCGCTCAGAACTCATTTCCAGCCTATTCACAACAAGAAACCTTATGGTTCAAAACGCGTGACCTTATCCATGAGATTTTAATATTTTTTCTCGCTTTTCTTTTTTCAACATCTTAGTAATATTTTGAAATAAATAATAATTTAAATTATTTTAGGATTGCTGGATTGAAACGATTGCTTCTTCAGTGCTACTACACCCTGGAACCAGCTGGGATTTCCTTCCGTGCGTCCCTCACTTTCTATTTTGTATCTGTGAGTTACATTTTGCCTTAGGTGAGCTGACAAGTATTTCTTCTTTAATTGTACTTGAAGTTCATTGAAACGCCCACAGAGCACTTCAAGGCTATTTTGCATGTGGCTTCAAAGGTTAATTGCCCAGCCTAATACTGTGTATTTTTTCTTGTTGTTCTATGACCTACTCACCAATAAAACTAGTTTCAGTGGCAAAATCCTGACAGGTTCTCTCGAAAACAAATTCTGCCTACTCTGTTCATGTCTTAAGTAAATATTTGTATTTCATCTAAAAAATGTAAAATATCTGCAATATTTTTTCTTTGTTATGCCTCATTAAAAGCTGATCTTTACCACCCCTTTGTCAGTTGTGTGTTGTGTTTTGGTAGCTGAGGAGGCAGGAGCAAAAAACCGCATAGGCAGCCTAACACCAGAGAGGTTGGAAACTAATAGGTTGCAGACCCCTAAACTAACCGCACAACTAGAAGCAGCCGTGGAGCGTACCTACGGTGGTCCTAGACGCCTCGGCACAGCTGGAGAGATAGCTATCCCTGAAGATGGAAAGAGGAAAGCTAACTGCCCCGGAGTAGACCCCAAAAGAGTAGGAAGCCCTCAAACATATAATGGCGGTTAGACAAGATAAAATACGTACACAGACAGAAAATAGATTGAGCAAATGCTGGGGCCCAAAACTGTCTAGATAGGACAGCACAGGAGAGAATACTGTCTGCAACCCAGAAAAACCCTAGGAAAAACTCCAACACTTCTGAATCCAAAAACACTGAGACCACACGGTCTTGACCACCTATATCAGATCTCTGGTGTGGACACGTAGCTACCCAGCAGTAAAATATCACAAGAACTGAGCAAATAAACAAATACAAAAAACGAACGGAGACCTGCCAAAGCCCCCCATAGGGGACCCGGCTGAAGACAAAAAGCAATGCAGCAAAAAGCAAGGAATTCAAACCACAGTAAAAAAAACTGAAAGAGACTTATCTGAAAGGAAGCAGGAGACAGCAGGAAAGCAAGCTGAATTCCAACCTAGACCAGGAAGCACAATTGATCACCGGCGAGGATCATGGGAGGTCAGCTCACTTATATCAGGCCAGTCAGTACCACCTGACAACCACTCGTTATCTGCAGGTGTAGGACTCTTGGTATTCAACATAGGTTCAATACCCTCAGCAACCACCAGAGGGAGCTTCAGCTCCGAAGTCGTCTCCAAAACGTTCACAACAGTTGTGTCCCTAAGGCCGGGATCACACATGCGAGAAACTCGTACGATTCTCATGCGAGTCTCTCGCATGAACACCCGGCACTGCCGCCGGCGCTCAGACCGGAACGTGCGGCTGCATGTATTTCTATGCAGCCGCACTCTCTGGTTCGAGTGCCGGCGGTAGTGCCGGGTGTTCATGTGAGAGACTCGCACGAGAATCGTGTGAGTTTCTCGCATGTGTGACCCCGCCAAACACAGTTTACGCTGCAGGCACTAATTGTTGGGAGTGACACTGCAGAGAACCGCATGGTACCCGCACTAGATCATCATGGTTATTGTACAAGCACAAGAGTGTACTATGGTCCACATGAACCCATGATCTAGCAGGTGGATTTTCAAATTTTTGCACATCCTAATGATATAATGTATATTTGTTGGAAAACAACTGTAACTTTAGTTATACCTCCAGTGGTTGATGATTTCATTGTTTTCGACAAGAAAAATAAAATTGCAAGTAGCTTTGTTTTCCTGTACAAAAAAGGACACATTCTTGTTGCTTTTTGGATCCTATTAAAAGTTAAGGGCCAATTTGGCTTTGGCGGAGTCCTTTCTTTTAAACTTAAGCCTCAACACAGATGTGAACAAAATTCTGTCCTTAGTTGCAGTTGTCTGTAACAATAACTCTCAACACCTTAAGATGCCTGTTTTTCACCTTTTTGTATCACATTAGGTTGGTGAAATGTCTTAACATATAGGAGTCGGTCATACATAGCTAAGTACTGAAATGTCTCAGCAAATTAATTTTTCTTACTTTGATCTTTTCTTTTAACAAGTGCAATGTCAGATAAGCTCCATAAATTGAGCGCGGTCTCCTCTAGTTGCTGTTATGCCTTCTACAAATAGTGATTTGTCAAGATAACGCTCCCAAATGTGTTTCTAATTAAGGGGCCACGAGGTGATGGGTTCCCCCATTTGTCATGTGGGACTGCACATGGCATTATTATACTACTCTAAATCTAGCCATCAGCTGATAGAGGACGTAATATGTTTGTTAGACTCTGATCCTCATTTTTCAGTGCATCCTGTAAACCTTCAGTCATACTATCACCACTTCCATGCTGCGCCTAAAACTCGGCCTTCACACTATCTCCAAACTATCGTAAGTAGAGATGAGCAGATCTCTTCGCATGACCCTGACCACGGTCCATGTCAGTGTTCTCTGGCCGTGGAGAGGAGCTGCTCAAATTTCCTTACTCTCTGGGATCCCAGATTCAGTTTATGACTAGCGGTGCTGGTGAGATGTCACCTGTGCGCCCCACACCACAGAGATGACGTCATGCCATGCCGGCGAATTGCACGCCGCATCGAAGAGCCTGGAAGCTCAAGAAATTTGCGCAGCTCCTGTCCTCGGCCAGAGAACACTGACCTGGACTGTGGCTTGTGCTAATCTCTAAATCTGTAGGTCTTCTAGGATGTATTGTGATAGAGGAACACATCAGTTTAAGAAAGAGTATATAGTGTTAAGTCACCCAACAGCTATGGCCATAAACAGTGAATATAAGATAATTGAATGCAATACAGCCTACAGGTACATATAATAAAGATGTATCAACACAGAGAATACAGATAAATGAAGCACCCAACGCGCCTTTCACAGTTGCTTTGTCAGGGGTCTATCAAAGACATTGTAACAGTGGACATTACAGGAAGCTCTGATCTCATAATATCTATTACGGTATATCTTATCTGTCCATTTTTTTTGTTTTACTACATTTACAAGCTATAGACAACTCCTCCTGATATCTGCCCTACATACACGCCAGATGTTGTAAAGGGGTTAAAATGTAATATGTAAAGAAATCTCTAAATGTTCCAGAAGATCATTCTATTCTCCTTTTTCTCACTATACGGTGTCTGGTTGTAGGACAACTAGCTGCAACAGGAGCTCCCCTTCTGCTCTGTCTTTAATAGATTGTTGAACCCTGCCCTGTAGACAAATGTCAACCCTTCAGTCGGTCATCAGCCCAAAATGGAACAAATCCGCAGAATACTAACTTTAGGATTTCTACAAGAGTTTTCCTTTAAAGTGACAGAGGAACCCTTATGATGCAATCAGCAAAGTTAGAGCATCAAAGAGCCACGATACTCAAGAGACCAAGATGCATGCCATGATATTGAACACTGACTGGGTATATATTACTATCATCGAAATCTCATATAAATGCATAAATATTGGAACCATATGGGACGAAGAGGAAAAATTCAGTTAATTGAATATACTGGAGCACGGAAAGCCAGCATCTAGAAGGGACAGGTCATTTTTCTGTTAACCAAAATTGCATATAAATATTTGGCTAATAGGAGTGATCAAAGTGGATTGAAGATATATTCCTATTCTGGAACACTGGACAGTAATCTTGGTAGGTACTGGTGCTTAGTAACCAGGAAAAGCCTTCAAGGCGGTCTGAAATGTCTTAGATGGCTTCGACTTTCCAAAGTTACCTCTTGCTCCTCAGAAACCGTAATTTCTACACTTCAATAAATGTTTCTTTGATTTCTTGACAATTCTGGTAAAACACACATTGACCCGACCTTCATTCTCAAGGGGATTTTAGTGTTTTATCCCAATGTTTGCTTATATTTTTCAGATTACAAGTTCCCAGAGATGTGCAGTTGTGGTACGACACTACAGAGTTTATCTACAGCTTCTAATGAAAGTTCTTCTGCCGTGGAAGAAGATGTCACAGTGAAGGAAATCTACAGGCAGATGTAAGGATTGTATTCTGGCTGCGTCATAGTGATGTATGTTTCAGTGATAAAAAAAGAATCTGATTTGCACTTGCCATATTTGATATGGGTACAGGTGATTGGATATTTTGGCGCCCAAAATGGTGGCCTATATAGGTGTTTTTTTTTCTATTTTAACCTCAACAAATGTTTATTTTAGAATTGCTGAAAATGGTGAATGCATGTGTTTTATGCAGAAATTGTGGATAACTAGGAGAAATAGTGGCAGAAAAAAAAATCTGAACAAAATCAATGTAATATTTGCTGACAAAATAATTGGTCAGAAAAATATATAGTTTGATGGGCGCATTGGGACAACCAGGGTCGCCTCTAGGCCTGTCCCACCCTTGACTTAAATTGAGCCCATACAGCCAAATTCATAATTAAATTGACCAAAATCAGGCTAGGGGGCAAATCCTGTTTAATTTTTATCCAGCACAAACTTAGACTTTAAAGTCTGAAAATATGAGAAATTTATCACAACGGCTCCATCAGGATGATAAATTTGGATACTGACTTTACCCCACTAATTGGGTGGCTTACTTTGTGTCACTTTTTTGTGCTTACGTTTTGGCGCACATTGTCACATTTTAAGCCAAATAAAATATAATTTACTCTAAGAATCTTTATAAAAATGGTGCCACCCCATCAGACTTTGTCTATGCTATGTGTCTAGGAGAGAAAGTGTTGTATTTCTTTTGTGAGAAATTAGACTCCTTCGTGAACTTCTCAGACAGATAAGGGTGGACTCATATCTGAATGTATATCAAGTCTCGATAGAATGTAACTGATTTCCATTTTTTTTTTTACAAACGTTCCATTGCTAGAAGAATTGATGTGTTTGTTTATTGCTGGCAGGAAACGAGAAAGGAACCTGCTCCTCGACGTTATGGTTATTATGTATGAGAGAAGATGGTTCGTAGAAGAAGCTGTGCCACACGTCAGACGAGCCCTGAGGAAATGTGGAGCCCGATCACTTGCTGCAGATTAGAGGCGGAATACCTGCAATATGTCAGTGTGACTGTATCATTACCGGCTATAGTGACAGTAAAGCAATGGGATTGCTGACACAGATTGCAGGGTAAACATGGTTAGAAAAAGCGAGCTGACAATTTATATTGTAATAAAAATGTTATTTTCCAGAAATTATAAAAACTCTTATACTGGAACTCCGAGCACTGATATGTGATGAGTGAAGATGATGACAACTGATGAACATTTGCACATGAAATAACATGACACATCATTACCTATAGCAATAAGTATGTTACAATAATATAAAATACAATTAATTGAATGAAATAGGGACTTTATATAACTTTTAGAATGATGACACAATGCTGGAGGGAGCATGATCAGATCCTATGATCAGTTCCTTCCCATTGAAGTAAGCTCCACTCATACTTGAAAATGTTTTCATAGGCCCCCATTCACCCTCCAAAACTGCTGTTTTGACCTCCATCTTAGCCCATTTTATCTTTATTATGGCAGTATCTAGAATCCCAAATTTAAAGTAGCACTCCAGTGTGTATTTTTTCTTATTCATGCAGTTACTAGTCCCTCAATATACGGTATATAATTCTGCCAGTATTACCTTTACTTGTTCTGTTGTATCTGAAAATTCAGGGTATACTTCTCTCCAGATAAGTAAAGTGATCTCATGGTGACTCCCTAGAAGTTACATGCATTTAAGTTCTCTGAATGGGGTCACTCTCCTAGTCAGTAGCAAAATCTGCATTATAAAATCGCATGGACTGTACCACTGAAGTTCTCCACAGTGGGGGACAGAAACACCTATCAGAGATAATGATGATGACTGCACAGCTCCTGCCACATTTAAGCCCCCGTCTCACATAGCGAGATCGCTGCTGAGTCACAAGTTTTGTGACGCAACAGCGATCTCCCCAGCGATATCGCTGTGTGTGACATGCAGCGACGATCAGCCCCCCTGCTGGGTATCGCTGATCGTCGCTGAATGTCCAGGACATTTTTTTGATCGTTGGTCTCCCCGTTGGCCAGCGCGCATCGCTGCGTGTGGCAGGCGGGAGACCAGCGATCAGCTGGTAACCAAGGTACACATAAGGTTTCTAGGCGCCCCGCGGCGCCTAGAAACCCGATGTGTACGTTAGATACCAGCGTGCTGGTGCAGGGGAGCTGGTAACCAAGGTACTCAGCGGGTTTCTAAGAGCCACACGGTGCAGAGAAACCCAATGTGTACCTTGGTTACCAGCTCCCTGCACCAGAGCGCTGGTATCTAACGTACACTGTTTGGCAGCTCAGCAGCGATCATGTAGCGACACACCAGCGATCCTGACAAGTGCATATCGTTGTCGGGATCGCTGGTGTGTCGCTATGTGTGACGGGGCCCTTAGAATTAAGGAAATCACTGTTCAGCCTCCCTGCCTGTATACTTAGAATCTCTTAGCTTATTTAGGACAATGTATAGGGATGATATTCACAGTGTTACTAGACTAGGTAGAGTGGTACTGGCTCTGTGCATGTCATGTTGTGTGATGAATCATCAGATGTTGGCAACATAGACAGAGCACTATTGAAGCTTATGTTTCCTTACATGTCTTGTAAAAGACAATACATAAGAATGAATAAAGCATCCACAGAGAAAAAAACAATAGTTCCTAACGAAACTTATACATTAGTTATGATTGTAATTCCTTACAATAAGAAATGTAAAAACACAACAGCAAAAACTGCAAGATTATTATTTTTTTTTTCTTGGGGTTTGGGTTGGGGGAAACGTAAACTGAAATGTATGAAATAAAATTTATGTAATGGTAGAAACTGATTAACAGTGAATAATGTAAATCACTTTTTTCAAGATGCTTGAGAATAAATGGAAACTTTTACAAATTAGTCTTCTT
Source organism: Oophaga sylvatica (assembly GCA_033576555.1). Classification (NCBI taxonomy): domain Eukaryota; kingdom Metazoa; phylum Chordata; class Amphibia; order Anura; family Dendrobatidae; genus Oophaga; species Oophaga sylvatica. Next base: position 490,641,685 of record JARQOD010000005.1, read on the forward strand.
GTCTACTTTCTGATCAATGAGCAGGAGGTGTTATTATGGAGATATTTGTATAACAGCAATATAAAAGGTAATTTATAAGGGATTAATAAGTGGCTAAAATATCAGATTAATGAGGAAGATTAATGATGATGAAGATAATAATAAGGCATAACTGATTTTTAATTCTGGAAAATATATTTATTATATGCAAATGTTTCCAGTTTAAAAAGTCGCAATATCAAATATACATCCAATCAGATTATATATTTTGCATTTAAATAATTAAATTATTGCAAAAATGAAAATTAATTTTCTAAACAGTAATAAGTAAAAACAAGGAGAGGAATTAGCTTTTCCCAAGGAAGCCTGCCCTTACATCTCAATAGTCATTTGCCTTAAATATTTACTAGTGTTTGTTCTGGTAATGAAGAGACCTGAGTAGTCTGGAAAGCTTGAAATTTGTTACCATCTTTTCAGTTAGCCATTAAAAGGTATCAACCACTGAGGACTCTCAAGTCTAAATATTATTCTGGTAATCTAATCTATATGGGTAAAGCTAGCCATACACATTAGATGGCTGTAAACCCGAATGAAGCTTTAGGCCGGGGTCACACTTGCGACTGTGATGCACAAGTCTCTCACATCAATACCCGACACTGTCGCTGGCACTCGGGACTGGAGTGTGCGGCTGCATGTATTTCTATGCAGCAAAAGATGCTCTACTAAATGCTAAAGACGCTTGTCATGAAGATGATGAGTGATTCTGAGACTGCTACATTTTCATACTTTGACATTTGGAGAAACCATGTTATATTAGTTATTTGTAGTTTTGCTAATAGATTTAATTTGCAATGGGGGGGGGGGGGGGAATACTTGATGCAAACTGTATGGCCATCTAAATATTTTCTATACAAGAGAACGCTGCCATTTTACTCATTTCAGGTCAATTCAGATCAAAGTAGATTATCAGAGTGCTCCGTGGTTTCACCCAGATATTCACCATGGGATTTTATCAGGTTCACCAACCATGATTAATTGCTTATGGAGTGATCAGACACACAATTTGGTAACAGGTTCTGCACCAGATAAGATGGATCTAGTTCTCGTCAACGTGGTCTTCATCGGTACTGTACTCTCCATACTTCTCTTCCCCAGAAGGATTTCTCTGGATCTCATCATCTTCACCATGTTCTTGCAAATCCGCTATTTCCAATGTTCCTTCAGAGCTCCTTTAAAGATACAGAGGCAGAACTTTTTAACAAAGTTAAAGATTCTGGCCATTTCCTATGTATCCATGTCTTAGACATATTTCTCTGTGCTGGATATGGAGCTGCTTAAACTGTCACTTAATTCAGTATACAATAAAACATAGTGCTGCCCCTGAAAGACTCTCAGCAGAATACAAGCTGTATTTTGTAACTATACAATGAATGGGGTTGTCCACATGGCTGTAAGCAGAGTAGTAATAGAGAGGTACACCGGGCTTCTACTGAACCAATCTATGACTTTTATTTCATACAGAGTCACGCGGAGGTTCTGAATGGCAAAATCAGAGTTCTACCATACAAACATCGCTCTGTATTAAGGAGAACTATGGCCTTCATGCAGGCACCGTAGACAGGACTTTTCCTAAGAAGTATTACCTCTCTTCATCATCTACGCTGAGCCTGTCCTCCTTCGAATGCTCAAGACCTCGGAGAGCTGCATTTTGCCCTTTTACCGAGACAAAATCATCACATAAACCGAGCCCTCTGAGCACAGCAGAGTAATGTTTCTCAGCACACAGACGAGCATTTTTCTGTAAAATAAAAAAAGGCATGTGATCGAGACAACGCTTGAAAAACAATTAACAATATCCAAATCCATGGAACTGTCAATGCAATTTCATCATCTAGTAAGCTTTGGTTACAGTGATGGTGATCTCCTTCAGAGAACATAAAGACAAGTAATTCCAGAGGATGCACCATTAGATTACATGGCCTGTCAAGAAGTATACAATTGAAATCATGGTATCGATAAGCATGTTGATGATGAAAAAAATAGAAACAAATTTTTCAAAATATCTCAATCAGTATCAAGTATGAGCGACTTGCACAGAAAAACGCTCACTTATGTGCCTTGGCATGCTATCACTGAGCTTATCAATGAGACTATTAATGGTTTTCTGAGGAGTTGAAAATAAGCTCCTTGGTCGTAGCACCGGTTAAACAACCAAATCAATGTAACGCAGAGCTGTTAGTGTATCTAGAAGGAAGACTAGAGGGGTCCGGCTACAGTACAATATGCGCCTGTAACGCTAATGGGTGTGGACCCACTGCATCGGCTGGGCTTACCCTGAAGGGTGTGACTAAGTGGTTACCTGGACATCACTAGCGTCTCTGATGGTGAGTATAAGCTTGAGTCGCAGGATAGCGACCAGATGCCACTCCAGGGCAGTTTCCTGACCTGCAGCCACTGACCCATGGGTCAGAGCAGGTATGCTAGGTAATGAGGGGCGAGATAGAAGCGTAGTCAGATGATCCGGGCAGGAAATACAGCTTCAAGACGTTTATCCGAGGTCAGAAGTGGAGAGAACAGACTGGACGAGAAGCCGGGTCAGTAATGAGAGGAATAAACAACAAAACCTGTGAAGTGAATACTAACAGCAAACTGGAACCTAAACTCAGGCAAAGTGCACCTGATATAGCATCTGCTGGCTGCGGAGTCCAAACCCTCCAGGACACAGTAGGGTTAAATTCCTGCAGGATCATGCTGCACTCCATTATAGCCATGTGGAGACATCCGGGATATGCAGCAGAGTTGGGCGTGATACATGGACTCAGCGCGGTGGCCAGACATGAGGATAAGCAGAGCGGTGGGAGCAGTGAGTAGCATGGTGGGAGCAGTGAGTAGCATGGCGGTGGGAGCGCATGCGAGTTACCGCTGTGACAATTCGCCCCCTTTTTTTCGACCAGACCGACAGTGACTCTTCTCAAGAATGGCAAGGGCGCAGATGTTCTTGGCAGACTCCCAAAAACTCTCTTCAGAGCCAAAGTCCTTCACTTCAAACACATCCAAGTGAACCACAGGGAAGGGACAGGAGGAACCTACAAAGGCAGAAGGGACCCAGCAGGCTTGATTCTGGAGGAATTGTGTATGACCACATTGCCTACCAGCTTGGATTCATGTCCCCCAGATAGACTTCTCCTCCTCCTAGCCAAAGGAACAAAGGCTTGACCTGGGAGGTTCCCTGAAAAGAGAAAGCACTTGAGCCTGTTACAGGGCTTGTTCATGGAAACGGAGATCAATCCTAGTAGTGAGGTGAATAAGGGCATCCAGAGAGGATGGTAGATCTCTGACTGCCAACTCATCCTTAATTAGACTCTGCCAGAAGGTCACCAACAGTGCCTCTTTATTCCAGGCTAGCTCTGCTTACGGAAGCGTAAAGTATACTGAGCCACGATATCCGTGCCCTGTCTTAGAGTCAACAGGGATGAGGCGGAAGACAAGGTGCAGTCAGGTTCCTCGAATACTGCCGAGAACATCTCCAAGAATCTCTCAACATTGCAAGTCTCGGGACCACAAGGTTCCCAAGCCAGGTCTTGTCCGGACAGCAGAGAGACTATGAAGGCAATCTTGATCTGGTCCGAATAAAAAAGATGAGCACGAAGAGTGTAGTGGATCTGGCACTGTTTTGTGAAGCTGCGGCTTTCCTTGGGGTTGCCATCAAAACAGGATGGAAGTGAAAGCTGAAACTAAGCGGCTTCATCAGACACTGCAACGCCAAGCAGAATCCCTGGAGATGATGTTGATGCTGAGGAAAGCGGATCTGTCATAGTTGAGGCGCAGGACAGGATAGACACGAAAGTGGACAAATCCTGAAGCATAGTTGCAGTCACAATAGTCGCCTGCATCAGCTGGTCTTGATACTCACATTGAGAACAGATTTCCTAATACAGTCCCTGGATCCCGATTGGTCAGTGGAGTCCATATCCTGAGATTACAGTAACGCTGGTGGGTGTGACTAAGTGGCTATCTGGTCTTCACTAGCGCCTTTGATGGAGAGGATAGGCTTGGGCCGCAGGATAGCCACCAGGTGCCACTCCAGTGCAGTGTCTGGACATGCAGCAGCTGATCCACTGATCAGAGCAGGTATGCATTGTACTGAGGGCCGAGACAGAAGCGCAGTCAGATGGTCCAGAGTTGGGGCAAGCAGCAATGGTTCAGGATATGTAGCCAAAGTCAGGAGCGGAGAGAACAGACAGGACGAGAAGACAAGCCGGGTCAGTAATGGGATGAATAAACAACAAAACATCTTGACTGGGAACTAGATGCTAAAAGCAAACTGGAATCTAAGCTCAGGCAAAGTGTGGAGGGTGGCACTGCCTGACATAGCACCTGCTGGTTGGGAATTGGCTGGGGAATCCATATACTGACTGACACAGCAGGGTTAAATTCCTGCAGGACCGGGCCGCGGCCCATTATAGCCATGTGGAGACATCAGGGATAAGCAGCAGAGTTGGACATGCTGTATGGACGGCATGCAGTGGCCAGACATGAGCATAAGCAGTGGCGGATGAAATAAGTAGCATGGCGGAGGGAGTGCATGCGAGTTACCACCGTGACAGCGCCCCACAACATAATCCTGGGAGTAGGACCAGTGTGATGTTCACTCATTAAGGCTTCTTCAAGGCGTCTTCCATGTGGGTTTCTCAAATTCTAAGAATTGCACATAGTGATCCATTCTGTCCTGCAAGTAAATTTACGCATCATAAACCAATGCTAAACCAATCTGTGGCTACACAAACTATCAGAAGGCGTTTACATGACATTGGCTGTTAGCCAGACAGCCAGCTTCAGGCATTCCATTGACCTCATGCCACCACTCTCAAAGGCTAACATGGTGCATGGTGACAATAGAGGCTGTAATGGAGGTCTATCTTCTTCAACGATGAGTCCGACTTTTGTCTTAGACACAAATAAAAGCCACCCACTTGGCCAATGCTGTCAAAAGGACTTCACCAGGGAACATGAAAGTGTTCCAGGAACCGTTTTTTGAACATGAAAACGCCAGGCTGCATGTTGCTCGTGACACTGTGAGCATCCTGCTCGGTCTAAATGTATTGCTATGACAGTAGTGGATTTTGATGATTTGCATGCCCAAGTGCATTCAGCATGAAAGAACATTCCTCAATCACATGTTAAAAACCTCACTGATAGCAGCCAAAGCATATAAGTGTATGTATTTCTTTACGTGGCACTCAAAACTGAATAAATCAAGATGTTTTGAAAATGTGGTTTCCATTTTTTCATTATTAATATGTCTATTTATCCTGTGATTTTGTCAATGCCACTATTTTTCCCTCTTGACGTTGCAATTTCTTTGTTCAGGGGACAAGAGATAGGCATAATAATAAAAAATAAAAACAATAAACCTGGATTAAATAACACAACTGAAAATACCACTGAAGCATAAGCTTCTCAAACTCAATCCTCATCATCCATGGTCAAAGTCTATGCCAAAATAAAAATATAGCCCACGGCACCTTTTATTTTTCTCCCCCTTTCAATATAACTGTTGTGAATGGGCTTGAGATGAGTTCTGAGCAGAGGCTCCCTCTGGTGGTTACAAGCGGTACTGGTCTGTCCAGTGAAGATTGTGAGGATTGGGAATCAGGTGTTACTGACTGGTCTTTATAAGGGAGTCACCTTCCCATCAGGGTTGCCGGTGATCAATTGTTCTGGTCTCTATCCTTGATTCCTGTTTCCCTTGTAGCCTGCTGTGTCGTGTCTGCATCTCCTGCTAACAGATAAGACATTTTCTTCTTTTTGTTTTTGTGCTTTATTTTTGCATTTTGTCCTGCACTTCTGTGGGGGCCTTCAGGGTCCCCTCCGGGGGCTTTTGCCCTCTCAGTTTAGTTCAGCCACTGATGTTTGTACTTTTGCTTTTTCCAGTTTTTTCAGTGGCTGCTGTTTTGATTTTGTTACACCAGAGAACTAATTTAGGTGGTAGAGGTCGTGTGATCTCAGGTGTTTTTGAAATTAGTAGAGTTGGTGCTTTTCAGGGTTTTCTGGGATTGCAGTAAGTACCCTTCCTATCCTTTTCTATTTAGTTAGTTTGGGCCCCAACGTTTGCTCATACTATTTTCTGTCTGTGTCAGTATTTCTTCTTGTCTAACCGCCATTACATGTTTGGGGGCTTTCTATTATCTTTGGGGATACTTTCCTATCTATTTTAGGTGTAGTTAGTTTCTCAGGCTGTGACGAGGCGTCTAGGACCAACGTAGGAAGCTCCACGGCTGCCTCTAGTTGTTGTGGTTAGTCAGGGTACTGCAATCTCATAGATTCCAACTGCTCTGGTGTATTGCCTTTTTTGCCTGCACTCCTCAGCTACCGAAACATAACAGTATCACCGGCCAAAAATTTAAAATTGTATGGTACTCACAGAAGGGAAAAACTTTGTGAAAGAAAAAACGGTTGTCAGAGTTGTCAGAGATATTTTTCTGTTTGTTGCATTTTTTTTTTTTTCCCTCTGTATTTCTGGGTGCTGGGAGGATTTTTTCTCTCAATGGAGTTTGCACAGTTGTCTGGCCGTGTGGATCAGCTTGCCACTGAGGTTCAGAGTATTGCTGCATATCTTGATAGGTTGCCTGTTGTGGAACCTAGGATTCCCATGCCAGATTTGTTTTTAGGGGATCGAGCTAAGTTTCAGAATTTCAAAAATAATTGTAAATTGTTTTTTGCCTTAAAATCTAAGTCCTCAGGGAACGCAGCGCAGCAAGTTCAAATTGTCATCTCTCTCCTGCGCGGCGATCCTCAGGATTGGGCTTTTTCCCTGACACCTGGGGATCCTGTTTTGAGTGATGTTGATGCATTTTTTCAGGCTTTGGGGTTATTGTACGATGAGCCTAATGTCACTGATCAAGCTGAAAAAGCCTTGTTGGCATTAAATCAGGGGCTTGATGACGCTGAGTTATACTGTCAGAGATTCCGTAGGTGGGCAGTCCTGACCAAGTGGAATGACGACGCTTTGGCGGCCCTTTTTCGGAAGGGTCTGTCAGATAATGTAAAGGATGTTATGGTGGGATTCCCTGTCCCCTCTGGTCTCAATGATTCTATGTCATTAGCGATTCAAATTGACAGACGTTTGCGTGAGCGGAGAAGTATGCGTGGAATAGTGTTGCCTTGTGAACCTGCTTCTGAATCCATGCAGTGTGATAGAGTGGTGTCTGGGGCACAGCGTCATGAGTTTCGAAAGCGCAATTGGTTATGTTTCTACTGTGGTGATGCCTCTCATGCTATTTCAGTCTGCCCTAAGCGGGGAAGACGTTTTGCACGCTCAGTTGTCTTGGGTAGTGTTCAGACTAAGTTTTTATTAAATGTCACTCTGATATGCTCTCTGTCCTCATTTTCTGCTCAGGCTTTCGTTGATTCTGGAGCAGCTATTAACCTGATGGATTATGATTTTGCTAAACGTTGTGGGTTTCCCTTGATACCCCTACAGAAGTCTATTCCCCTACTGGGGATCGATTCTACCCCTTTGGCTGAGAATAAACCTCAGTTCTCTACTCAGGTGATAATGAGGGTTGAACCTGATCATCAAGAGTGCTGCAAATTTTTGGTTCTGTATAATCTGCATGATATTATCGTACTGGGTTTCCCTTGGTTACAGTCTCATAATCCTGTTTTGGATTGGAAATCTGTGTCTGTAACCAGTTGGGGCTGCCAATGTGTTAATACCAACACTCATGTTTTTTCTGCCTCCCCCAGGCTCAGGATGTTCCTGACTTTTTGATTGATTTTTCTGATGTATTTAGCGAAAGTAAATCTGCATCCTTGCCTCCCCATAGGAGCTATGACTGCGCGATTGAATTAGTGCCTGGTAGTAAATTCCCTAAAGGTCGCCTTTTTAACTTGTCTGTACCTGAACATGACGCTATGCGGTCTTATATCAAGGAGTCATTGGAGAAGGGTCATATCAGACCATCCTCTTCACCCTTAGGTGCCGGTTTTTTCTTTGTGACCAAAAAGGATGGTTCATTAAGGCCGTGTATTGATTATCGTCTTTTGAACAATATTACTGTGAAATATCAATACCCGTTACCCTTGATTTCTGACCTGTTTTCCAGGGTGAAAAACGCTACTTGGTTTACCAAGCTTGACCTCAGGGGGGCATATAACCTTATTCGCATTAAGCACGGGGATGAATGGAAGACGGCATTCAATACCCCGGAGGGGCATTTTGAGTACCTTGTGATGCCCTTTGGGCTCACTAATGCTCCTTCTGTCTTCCAGTCCTTCATGAATGACATTTTCAGGATTTTGTGGATAAATTTCTGATTGTTTATTTGGATGATATCTTGATTTTTTCTAATGACTGGGACTCTCATGTGAAACATGTTCGAACTGTATTCCAGATTTTGAGAGAGAATGCTCTGTATGTGAAGGGATCAAAGTGTCTTTTTGGCGTACAGAGGATCTCATTTCTGGGATTCATTTTGTCCCCATCTGTTATTGAAATGGACCCGGTCAAGGTTCAGGCCATCTGTGATTGGGTCCAACCTACTTCATTAAAGGCTCTTCAAAGATTTTTGGGTTTTGCCAATTTTTATCGTAAATTTATTGGTAATTTCTCGGTTATTGTTAAACCATTAACTGATTTGACCAAAAAGGGTTCTGATGTGGTGAATTGGCCTCCTGAGGCAGTCTCTGCATTTCAGGAACTTAAGCAGAGATTCACTTCTGCTCCTGTTCTACGGCAGCCTGATGTTTCTCTGCTATTTCAGGTGGAGGTTGATGCCTCTGAAATTGGGGCAGGTGCCGTTTTGTCCCAAAAAGATCCAGAGACCTCTAAAAGTAACCCTTGTGCCTTTTTCTCTCGAAAATTTTCTCCTACTGAACGTAATTATGACGTGGGTAATCGGAGTTATTGGCCATGAAGTGGGCTTTTGAAGAGTGGAGACATTGGCTGGAGGGAGCCAAACATCAGGTGGTGGTCCTTACTGACCATAAGAATCTGGTTTATCTGGAATCTGCCAAGCGACTCAATCCTAGACAGGCCAGGTGGGCCTTGTTTTTCACACGTTTTAATTTTGTGGTTTCCTTTCTTCCTGGCACTAAGAATGTTAAGGCGGATGCCCTCTCGAGGAGCTTCCTTGCGGACTCTCCTGAGTTATCTGATCCTTCTGTTATTTTGAAAGAGGGTGTAGTTCTTTCCGCCATCTCACCTAATTTGAGACTTGCTCTGGAGGGGTGTCAGGAGGATAGGCCCGAGCGCTGCCCTGTTGGAAAATTGTTTGTCCCGGACCAGTGGAAAAAGAGTGTGATGTCTGAGAATCATTGTTCCGCGTTGGCTGGGCATCCCGGAATTTTTGGTACCAGAGACTTGGTTAGTCGGTCCTTTTGGTGGCCTACCTTGTCTCGTGATGTCAGGGAATTTGTGCAGTCCTGCGGGACTTGCTCTCGCTCCAAGCCTTGCTCTCGCTCTAGTGGTTTGTTGATGCCATTGCCTGTGCCCAAGAGACCATGGACCCATATCTCTATGGATTTCATTTTCGACCTTCCTGTTTCTCAGAGAATGACCGCCATCTGGGTGATTTGTGATAGGTTTTCCAAGATGATACATCTTGTGCCATTACCCAAGTTGCCTTCCTCCTCTGAATTGGTGCCGTTGTTCCTTCAGCACGTGGTTCGTTTACATGGCATTCCTGAGAACATAGTGTCTGACAGAGGAGTCCAGTTTGTTTCCAGATTTTGGAGGACTTTTTGTTCTAAACTGGGTGTTCAATTGTCTTTCTCCTCGGCATTTCATCCTCAGACTAATGGTCAAACTGAGAGAACAAACCAGACATTGGAGACTTATCTAAGATGCTTTGTGTCTGCTGATCAGGATGACTGGGTCTCTTTTTTGCCTTTGGCTGAGTTTGCTCTTAATAATAGGGCTAACTCTGCCACTTTGATGTCTCCGTTTTTCTGTAATTCTGGGTTTCACCCTCGATTTTCTTCAGGACAGACGGAGGCTTCTGTCTGTCCAGGTGTTGACTCTGTTGTGGAGCGTATGCAACAGATTTGGGACCAGGTAGTGGAGAGGTTGTCCCTCTCTCAGGAGAGGGCCCAGCGGTTTGCTAACCGGCATAGGACTGATGGTCCTCGGTTTAAAGTAGGGGACTTGGTCTGGTTGTCCTCAAAAAATATTCCTATGAGAGTAGCATCTCCTAAATTTAAGCCTAGGTTCATTGGACCTTATAAGATCATGGAGATTCTTAATCCTGTTTCTTTTCGTTTGCTTCTTCTAGGGACATTTAAGATCCATAACGTGTTCCACAAGTCCTTGTTGAAGAGGTTTGTTGAGCCAGTGGTTCCTGCTGCTGTGCCTCCTGACCCTGTTTTGGTTGAGGGCAATCTGGAGTATGTGGTTGAGAAAATATTAGATTCTCGTTTTTCTAGACGGAAACTCCAGTATTTGGTTAAGTGGAGAGGTTATGGTCAGGAAGACAATTCTTGGGTGTTTGCTTCGGACATCCATGCTAGGAGACTCATCCGTGCGTACCATAGAACTCATCCTGACCGACCTGGTTGCTCAAATGAGGGTTTGGTGACCCCTCCTCAAGGGGGGGTACTGTTGTGAATGGGCTTGAGATGAGTTCTGAGCAGAGGCTCCCTCTGGTGGTTACAAGCGGTACTGGTCTGTCCAGTGAAGATTGTGAGGATTGGGAATCAGGTGTTACTGACTGGTCTTATATAAGGGAGTCACCTTCCCATCAGGGTTGCCGGTGATCAATTGTTCTGGTCTCTATCCTTGATTCCTGTTTCCCTTGTAGCCTGCTGTGTCGTGTCTGCATCTCCTGCTAACAGATAAGACATTTTCTTCTTTTTGTTTTTGTGCTTTATTTTTGCATTTTGTCCTGCACTTCTGTGGGGGCCTTCAGGGTCCCCTCCGGGGCTTTTGCCCTCTCAGTTTAGTTCAGCCACTGATGTTTGTACTTTTGCTTTTTCCAGTTTTTTCAGTGGCTGCTGTTTTGATTTTGTTACACCAGAGAACTAATTTAGGTGGTAGAGGTCGTGTGATCTCAGGTGTTTTTAAAATTAGTAGAGTTGGTGCTTTTCAGGGTTTTCTGGGATTGCAGTAAGTACCCTTCCTATCCTTTTCTATTTAGTTAGTTTGGGCCCAAACGTTTGCTCATACTATTTTCTGTCTGTGTCAGTATTTCTTCTTGTCTAACCGCCATTACATGTTTGGGGGCTTTCTATTATCTTTGGGGTTCTGCTCCGGGGCAGATAGCTTTCCTATATCTATCTTTAGGTGTAGTTAGTTTCTCAGGCTGTGACGAGGCGTCTAGGACCAACGTAGGAACGCTCCACGGCTGCCTCTAGTTGTTGTGGTTAGTCAGGGTACTGCAATCTCATAGATTCCAACTGCTCTGGTGTATTGCCTTTTTTGCCTGCACTCCTCAGCTACCGAAACATAACAATAACATTGTAAAAACCACACTCAGGGGTACCGATTCCTTGTGGAGATTCAGCTAGTGTAGAAAGTCTTAAAAATATGCAAACTAGCTCTGGTCCGGTAGGAAGAAAATTGTCCCTCTAGGGCAACCTAAAGGTAGATACCATGAAAGAAAATATCCACCTCATAAAACATGTCTAGGAATATGAGCTAAACCCGACACCCAGGGCAAAATCTCCAAAACAGCATTCTACAGATGGTATCTGGTTGGCTAAAATCCTTAATGAGGTTTCAAAGCTCATTTGTTGGTCAAAGGTAGGAGGTTACAGTTGTGCTCAAAAGTTTACATACTAAGGCAGAATTTTTGTTTTCTTGGCCTTTTTCAGAGAATATGAATCATAAAAGCAAAACTTTTTCTCCACTCATGGTTAGTGGTTGGGTGAAGCCATTATTGTCAAACTACTGTGTTTTCTCTTTTTAAATCATGACAACCCAAATCCAAATGACCCTGATCAAAAGTTCACATACCCCATTTCTTAATACTGTGTATTGCCCCCTCTAACATCAAAGACAGCTTGAAATCTTCTGTGGTAGTAGTGGATGTGCCTTTGTAGCTCACACATCCCCAAAACATCAGCGATCCGCCTCCGTGCTTTACAGTAGGAATGGTGTTCCTTTCATCATAGGCCTTGTTGACCTCTCATCCAAATGTAACGTTTATGGTTGTGGCCAAAAATTTAAATTTTGGTCCCATCACTCCAAATTACCTAGTTCCAGAAGTTTTGAGGCTTATCTCTGTGCTGTTTTGCGTATTGTAGGCGAGATACTCCGTGGCATTTGCGCAGTAATGGCTTTCTTCTGGCGACTTGACCATGCTGCCCATTTTTCTTCAAGTGCCTCCTTATATAGTGCATCTTGAAACAGCCACACCACTAGTTTTCAGAGAGTCCAGTATTTCAGCTGATGTTATTTGTGGGTTTTTCTTTGCATCTCGAACAATTTTCATGCCAATTGAGGACAAAATTTTTGTTGACCTACCTGACTGTGGTTTTGTTTTTACAGAGCCCCTGATTTTCCATTTGTTAATCACAGTCTGAACGCTGCTGACTGGCATTATCAATTCCTTGGTTATCTTTTTGTATCCCTTTCCCATTTTATATAGCTCAACTACCTTTTCCCGTAAATCCGTTGACAATTCTTTTGCTTTCCCCATGACTCACAATCCAGAAACGTCAGTGGCTGGATGAAAGATGCAAAAGTCTGTCTGGATCCCAGAAACTCACTCAGCTTTTATGCAAAAATACAAGCAAACAGGTTACAGGTGAGGATGTTACCTTTAGTAGCCAAAAACTGCAGGGTATGTAAACTTTTGATCAGGGTCATTTGGATGTTTTGGGTAGTCATTATGATTTAAAGAGAGAAACCACAGTAGTTTTACAATAAATGGCTTCAGCCAACCACTAACCATGAGTGGAGAAAAAATTTTGGTGTTATCATTCATATTCTCTGAAAAAAGGCAAAGAAAGCAAATATTCTGCCAGGGTATGTAAACTTTTGAGCACAACTGTATCTGACTGTTGAGGTGGATGAGGTTACAGGTGAGGATATTACGTTTAGTCAGGGCCGCCATCAGGGCATGACAGCCCTGACTGGTGTATGGGGCCCGATCAGCAGAGGGGGCCCGCATCGGGCCCCGTCTCTTCTGCTGATCGGGCCACAGTGACAGGCGAAGTAACTGAACCTGCGTGACGTCCGAGACGCAGGTTCAGTTACTCTATTGAGTTGTAGGCCCGTGCGGGCCCGCAAGTCAATAGTTAAAGCCACCAGCCAATCGGAGGCTGGCAGCTGACGTCAGCGCGCACGGCGCCGGCGTATGACGTCATTGTCATTCGCCGGCAAGTGCGCGCTTGAAACGTCGGGACTCGGGACATATCAACGCCGCGGGAGAGCCGCGGCCAGGTAAGTAGAACGTTTTTCTTTTTTTTAATTTATTGAAATCGGCAATGTGTGCAGGATGGAATCACTGGGGGGGCAGGATGGAATCACTGGGGGGGCAGGATGGAATCACTGGGGGGGCAGGATGGAATCGCTGGGGGGGCAGATGGAATCACTGGGGCAGGATGATTCACTGGGGGGGCAGGATGGAATCACTGGGGGGGCAGGATGGAATCGCTGGGGGGCAGGATGGAATCACTGGGGGGGCAGGATGGAATCACTGGGGGGGCAGGATGGAATCACTGGGGGGCAGGATGGAATCACTGGGGGGCAGGATGGAATCTGGGGGGCAGGATGGAATCACTGAGGGGGCAGATGGAATCACTGGGGGGCAAGATGGAATCACTCGGGGGGGCAGTTGGAGTCACGGGGGGCAGGATGGAATCACTGGGGGGCAGGATGGAATCGCTAGGGGGCAGGATGGAATCGCTGGGGGGCAGGATGGTGTCACTGGGGGGGCAGGATGGAATCACTGGGGGGGCAGGATGGAATCACTGGGGGGGGCAGGATGGAATCACTGGGGGGGCAGGATGGAATCACTGGAGGGGGGCAGGATGGAATCACTGGGGGGCAGGATGGAATCACTGGGGGGCAGGATGGAATCACTGGGGGGGCAGGATGGAATCACTGGGGGGGCAGGATGGAATCACTGGGGGGCAGGATGGAATCACTGGGGGGTCAGGATGGAATCACTGGGGGGGGCAGGATGGAATCACTGGGGGGGCAGGATGGAATCACTGGGGGCAGAATGGAATCACTAGGGGGGCAGGATGGTGTCACTGGGGGGGCAGGATGGTGTCACTGGGGGGCAGGATGGAATCCCTGGGGGGCAGGATGGTGTCACTGGGGGGGCAGGATGGAGTCATTGGGGGCAGGATGGAATCACTGGGGCAGGATGGAGTCACGGGGGGGCTGGATGGAGTCACGGGGGGGCTGGATGGAGTCACGGGGGGCTGGATGGAGTCACGGGGGGCTGGATGGAGTCACGGGGGCTGGATGGAGTCACGGGGAGGCTGGATGGAATCACTGGGGCTGGATGGAATCACTGGGGCTGGATGGAGTCACGGGGGGCTGGATGGAGCATGGGGGGCAGGATGGATCATGGGGGGGCAGGATGGAGTCACTGGGCGGATGGAGTCCGGGGGCTGGAGTGAGACATGGGGCAGGATGGAATCACTGGGGCAGGATGGAATCACTGGGGGGCAGGATGGAATCACTGGGGGGCTAGATGGTGTCACTGGGGGGCAGGATGGAGTCACTGGGGGGCAGGATGGATCACTGGGGGGGCAGATGGAGTCACTGGGGGGGCAGATGGAGTCACTGGGGGGCAGGATGGAGTCACTGGGGGCAGGATAGAATCACTGGGGCTGGATGGAGTCACAGGGGGGCAGGATGGAGTCAAGGGGGGCAGGATGGAGTCATGGGGCAGATGAGTCATGGGGGCAGGATCGAGTCACTGGGGCAGGATGGAATCACTGGGCGGCAGGATGGAATCACTGGGGGGACAGGATGGAATCACTGGGGGGCAGGATGGTCACTGGGGGGCAGGATGGAGTCACTGGGGCAGGATGGAGTCGCTGGGGCAGGAGAGTCTGGGCGATGGATCACTGGGGCAGGATGGAGTCACGGGGCAGGATGGAGTCACGGGGGCAGGATGGAGTCACGGGGGGCAGGATGGAGTCAAGGGGGCAGGATGGAGTCATGGGGGCAGGATGGAGTCACTGGGGCCAGGATGGAGTCACTGGGGCGGCAGGATGGAATCACTGGGGCGGCAGGATGGAATCACTGGGGCGGCAGGATGGATCACTGGGGCGGCAGGATGGAAGTCACTGGGGCGGCAGGATGGAGTCAGGGGCTGGATGGTCCGGGGGCAGGATGGAGTCATGGTGGGGCTGGATGGAGAAGGGGCAGGAGGAGTCATGGGCGATGGAGTCACGGGGCAGGATGGAGACACGGGGGCAGGATGGAATCATGGGGGGGCAGGATGGAATCACTGGGGCTAGATGGCACTGGGGGGCAGGATGGAATCACTGGGGGGCAGGATGGATCACTGGGGCGGATGGAGTCACTGGGGGGAATGGAGTCACTGGGGCAGGATGGAGTCACTGGGGCGGATGGAATCACTGGGGCTGGATGGAGTCATGGGGCGATGAGTCACTGGGGTGGAGAGTCACTGGGGCTGGATGGAGTCACTGGGGCTGGATGGAGTCACTGGGTGATGGAGTCACTGGGGCTGGATGGAGTCACGGGTAGGGAGTCATGGGATGGAGTCACTGGGGCTGGATGGAGTCACTGGGGCTGGATGGAGTCACTGGGGGGTCAGGATGGAGTCACTGGGGGCAGGAGGAGTCCTGGGTGGATGGAGTCACTGGGGCTGGATGGATCACTGGGGGATGGAGTCAGGGTAGGATGGAATCACTGGGGGGCAGGATGGAGATCACTGGGGCTGGCAATGAAATCACTGGGGCGGATGGAGTCACGGGGGCTGGATGGAGTACGGGGCTGGATGGAGTCACTGGGGTTGGATGGAGTCACGGGTGGTAGGATGGAGTCATTGGGGCAGGATGGAGTCACTGGGGCTGAATGAAATCACTGGGGCTGGATGGAGTCACGGGGGGCTGGATGGAGTACGGGGGTGGATGGAGACACGGGGGTAGGATGGAGACACGGGGCAGGATTGGAGACACGGGGGCAGGATTGGAGACACGGGGGCAGGATTGGAGACAAGGGCAGGATTGGAGACACGGTGCAGGATGGAGACAGATGGGGCAGGATGGAGTCAGATGGGGCAGGATCATAGGGCAAGATGGAGACATGGTGCAGGATCATGGGGTAGGATGGATATGATGGGGCAGGATCATGGGACAGATGGGGCAGGATCATGGGACAAATGGCCTGGGGCAGGATGGAGATAGATGGGGCAGGATCATGGGCAAGATGGAGACAGATGGGGTAGGATCATGGGACAGATGTGGCAGGATCATCGGACAAATGGCCTGGGGCAGGATGGAGATAGATGGGGCAGGATCATGGGCAAGATGGAGACAGATGGGACAAGATGAAGACAGATGGTGCAGGATCATGGGGCAGGATGGATACGATGGGGACAGATGGGGCAGGATCATGGGACTGATGGTCTGGGGCAGGATCATGGGACAGATGGAGCAGGATCATTGGGCAAGATGGAAACAGATGGTGCAGGATCATGGGGCACGATGGATACGATGGGGACAGATAGGCAGGATCATGGGCAGGATGGATACGATGGGGACAGATGGGGCAGGATCATGGGACAGATGGTCTGGGGCAGGATCATGGGGCAGGATGGAGACAGATGTTGCAGGATCATGGGGCAGGATGGATACGATGGGGACAGATGGGGCAGGATCATGGGACAGATGGTCTGGGGCAGGATCATGAGGCAGGATGGAGACAGATGGTGCAGGATCATGGGGCTGGATGGATACAATGGGGACAGATGGGACGGGATCATGGGGCAGGATGGGACATCACATGGTGGCAGGATAGGAGAACATATGGCTGGAGCCAGAAATGAGAAACACAGGGGCCAGGATGGGAGATATTATTACAATAGGGCTAATTTAGGGATATTATTACTGCAGTGATGTATTTATTTTATTTTTTGAGGATACTGTTATAAATGGGAGGGCGGACCTGTTACTGTGCAGAGCGACACTGTTGACTTTTTTTTCTTCATCTGGTGTAGTTTACAATTTGGGAAAAAAATAAGTAATGTGTTCTACAAACGGTTCTCTAGATAACTGTGTTATTTCCTGCAGAGATAAGCCCTGGCTGGAAGAAGTGATGGCGATCTGTGCTGGATGAAGATTAAAATCGAAGATGAAAGACTTCACCTAGAGACGTCACTGGTGAGTCAGCGTGTTACCTATACACTGACACTATACACTGTATACTATATACAGCGGTCCTGTGTACAATGTCACCAGTGATCACTGTATTACCTTTACATTATACACTATATACAGAGCTCCTGTGTATAATGTCACTGGTGATCACTATTACTTGTACACAGACACTGCATCAGTATTGTAGTGTTCAGTCACTATGTGGTGGTAATATGTTGTCGGTCCATGGTGTGGCCGTATTTGCTCCTTGTATGTGCTATGTGGTCACTATGTGGTGGTAATATGTGGTCTGGTCATGGTGTGGTGGTATTTGTTCCTTGTATGTGATATTATTGGTCACCATATGGTGGTAATATGTGGTCTGGACATGGTGTGGTGGTATTTGTTCCTTGTATGTGGTATTATTGGTCACCATATGGTGGTAATATGTGGTCTGGACATGGTGTGGTGGTATTTGTTCCTTGTATGTGCTATTATTTGGTCACTGTGTGGTGGTAATATGGTGTCTAGTCATGGTGCGTGGTATTTGTCCACTGTATGTGATATTATTGGTCATTTTAAAAATTGAAAAATAAATAAAAATATACCTAAATTGTATTGGATATTTGAACAAATGTTTAATGGGTTAGAGTAGAGTAGGGCCCGGCCAAAAGAGTCTACCTTGTCGTGGTGGTGGCTTAAAAAATCTTTTGACTGTGGATAGTTCAAGGGGTGGAGTGGGGCTGGGGTGGAGCCTGGGCGGAGTCTCAAGGGGGCCCCGAAAAGTTTGCCAGTATGGGGCCAAGAAATTCCTAGTGGCAGCCCTGCCTTTAGTAGCCAAAAACTGCAGGGTATGTAAACTTTTGATCAGGGTCATTTGGATGTTTTGGGTAGTCATTATGATTTAAAGAGAGAAACCACAGTAGTTTTACAATAAATGGCTTCATCCAACCACTAACCATGAGTGGAGAAAAAATTTTGGTGTTATCATTCATATTCTCTGAAAAAAGGCAAAGAAAGCAAATATTCTGCCAGGGTATGTAAACTTTTGAGCACAACTGTATCTGACTGTTGAGGTGGATGAGGCTGACATTGTTTGAGCCTTACCTTAGGACATAGTGGTATTTGGGAGACATACCCCATTAACGGACACAATTTCTACTGATTGGAGCTCAATATCAATCTTATTCCCTGATACTGCTTTAAAAAATTGTAAAATATTTAGACTTGAGAGTCCTCAGTGGTTGATACCTTTTAATGGCTAACTGAAAAGATGGTAACAAATTGCAAGCTTTCGAGACTACTCAGGTCTCTTCATCAGGCATAGACTAATACAACATCTGAAGAATCACATATTTATACACAAAATAGCACAGAAAAAATGCAATAGGTAGGACAAGTGACATGAAGCAGAACTGTCATTATGGCAGAGGGATTAACATAAATATGACTAGTTCATAGATAAGGAGTGAAGGTTTTATTACCCTCTGATTGGGGTCTGGTATTGTGTTGTGATGACCCTAAAAGGTCAGGGAGGCAGATTCCTTAATTGTTGTAGAACGACATAAAACTCTGGGATATATTCATCCCAGCACTAAGAGTGTCAAAGGTCATCATAAGTTTATATTCCCAGACTTTTCTATCCTTCTCAGATTTGAAGTTAGATTTTAATACAAGTAATTCCATATCTGTCATGCTATGACCGGGCATACAAAAGTGTTTGGCCACAGGTAAATCCATTCTTTTTTCTCTTATCGTGTGGCGATGAGAATTCATCCTTGTTCTCAGTTTTTGCCCGGTCTCCCCCACATACAGACCCCCAGTTGGACATTTAGTACATATAATTAGGTACACCACATTAGATGTGATGCAGCTGAAAGTACCTGGTATCTTGTAGTCCTGATGGGAGTTGGGGATCTTTATCCTGTCCGTGGTCATTATAGATGTACAGGTCTTGCATTTCTTTTGTCTGCAAGGAAAGGTTCCTGCAGCTGTTGGGGAGGACAGGGAGCTTCTGACAATGATGCTTCTTAGATTTGGGGGCTGCCTAAAACATAGTAGTGGGGGGTCTGGAAATATGGATTGTAATCGGGCATCTTTTTGTAGTAAAGGTTGTAGTTTCCGTGCAGCTCCCCTTAGCATCTCCAGACTTGGATTGTAGGTGACCACTAGAGGCACCCGGTTATTTTCTTCTTTAGCTTTGTAATGTAGCAGGTGATTCCTTGATATTCTGGTGGCTCTTGTAATTTGGTTTTCAATTGTTCTTGGATGGTAGCCCTGGTTCAAAAAAGTCTTTCTGAGGCGACCAAGGTGTTCATCTCTATCCATGGGGTTGGAACATATACGGTTGTATCTGATGGCTTGGCTGTAGACAATAGAGTTTTTTATGTGTTTAGGATGGAAACTGTCCCATTTAAGATATGTTGGACGGTCGATTGGCTTCTGATACAGGGATGTCTCTATGTGGGGGAGACCGGGCAAAAACTGAGAACAAGGATGAATTCTCATCGCCACACGATAAGAGAAAAAAGAATGGATTTACCTGTGGCCAAACACTTTTGTATGCCCGGTCATAGCATGACAGATATGGAATTACTTGTATTAAAATCTAACTTCAAATCTGAGAAGGATAGAAAAGTCTGGGAATATAAACTTATGATGACCTTTGACACTCTTAGTGCTGGGATGAATATATCCCAGAGTTTTATGTCGTTCTACAACAATTAAGGAATCTGCCTCCCTGACCTTTTAGGGTCATCACAACACAATACCAGACCCCAATCAGAGGGTAATAAAACCTTCACTC
The DNA here is from genome assembly GCA_033576555.1 of Oophaga sylvatica. Lineage (NCBI taxonomy): Eukaryota > Metazoa > Chordata > Amphibia > Anura > Dendrobatidae > Oophaga > Oophaga sylvatica. Next base: position 490,661,756 of record JARQOD010000005.1, read on the forward strand.
CTTATCTATGAACTAGTCATATTTATGTTAATCCCTCTGCCATAATGACAGTTCTGCTTCATGTCACTTGTCCTACCTATTGCATTTTTTCTGTGCTATTTTGTGTATAAATATGTGATTCTTCAGATGTTGTATTAGTCTATGCCTGATGAGAGGACCTGAGTAGTCTCGAAAGCTTGCAATTTGTTACCATCTTTTCAGTTAGCCATTAAAAGGTATCAACCACTGAGGACTCTCAAGTCTAAATATTTTTCTATCTACTGGCTAACACGGTACGAAGATACACATCTTTCCTATATTAAAAAATTGTAGCATATAAAGAGCAAAATCTTTAAAGAAAACATAACTGTTTTTACTCATTTAAACTAGCTATTGAAAGAAATTCATTTTTCAAATCTGTTTTTATTTTCCGATTGTAGATTTTTTTTTGGGGGGGAGGGCGTACATAATTATAAGGGCAACTTTCTTGCCTATGCTTCTGTTAACAGAATTCAAAGACATGCTTTACACCAGCCACTAAGACAATAGGTGCAAATTGTCTGGCAATGTTCACTAACTTCTATGGGAGAGTGTTGCGGGCATGCTCCGTGACCTGTGCAGAAGTCATTGTGCAGAGAGCTGACCTTTGAGCATCACTTATTGTGAATGGTGGTCCCTATATATAAAATTCTGTCTGTGATGATAACTAGTGAAAAGTGGTCAGCCTATTTTGAGGCTCCGTGGCCAGAGTAAAAACTGCAAGTTTTGAAGATTACCGTATTTTGCAGATTATAAGACGTACCACAAATTTTGAGGTGAAAAATAGGAAAAAAAAAACTTTTTTTTAATAAAATGGTAGTGCTTCTTATAATCTTTGCGTCTTATTGCTTACCGGGGGTGGTGGCTGCGGTGAAGGGGGGTCCCAGGGTCGCTGCTGGAGGAGGCAAGAGTGGAGCGTTGCTGCAGACCGCAGGCTGGGGTGAGGGGGTGTTTGGATGTGCGTTGCGTCGCTGCGGGTGTCCAGTGCTGCAGGGGCTCTGCCAACATTTTGTGAAAGGCCAGATCCTCCGCAGTTCCATGGTTTCCTATGCAGTGGACTCCCAGAAAATGGCTGCCGGGGGCGGTGCATGTGCAGATGGATATCTCGGCACCAAGATCTGGGGAGATAAGATCTCATCGCTGAGATCTCATTTCACAAAATGTTGGCAGAGCCCCTGCAGCACCCACAGCGGTGCGCCGCACATCGGAACGCCCCCTCATCCCAGCCTGCGGCCTGCAGCAACGCTCCACTCTTTCCTGCTCCAGCAGCGACCCTGATCCACCGCGGCTGGTAAGGTATATCTGCATTATAAGACACACACCCATTTTCCCACATTTGGGGAAAAAAGTGAGTCTTATAATCCGAAAAATTCAGTATTTCAATGGATAGTGACATGAAAAAAATATGTTTAACATGAAAACTTGATTTAAACAATACATAACTTTCTCATGACAAATGTCCTTTAAATTGAGTAATGATAAAATATAAGTAACACCCTTATAACATTCACTTTTAAAAAAAAAAAATTGTTTCCTTTTTTTATTTTGTTAGGATGACTAGCGATCCCTCCCTGACAGACAAGTATATCTAAAAAAGAACAATATACAAACCTGAGAGGCCCTCTCCAATAGGAGCGGTGTCTGGGAGACCCTTTCTTTCATTGCACCCAGCTCTTCCATGTACTCTTTTATCCGCTGTTTTTCACTTTTCCTGTTGTATTAATGTAAAGATAGGAATGTTTAAGAGTCACACTTCATTTATTAGTCTCTCTTTCCAGGTAACTCTGGTCTAGAAAACTAGGCATCGAACTACATATTCTAACTAGGGCATATTACCTCAATTCTTTTAATTTACTATGTGTCTTTTGGGTTTGGTCTGGGTGAATAGCTCTAGCTTTCCTACTTATATGTTTCTTGAGGGTTTTCTCTTTCTCCCTCCTCCTTGTTTGTCTCTTTTTCTTGTCGTCTTCCAGTTTTAATTTGCCTTCAAGAGCCTTCCTGGGTGGGGACACAAAAGGACTGAAAATGTATGGAATATCCAAGGTCAAGTTCTGTAAGGGCCACAGAGGGAGAGGAATCTAGTCGAGAGGGATGGAAGAGATCTTCATGTCTAATCTAAGGCTAGTCTATCAAAGGGAGGGCGATGGGAGTGTATTCTAAAGATGCATGGAAGCTGAACTTTGGTCTGAATTAATGAACCAATGGTAAGTTTCAGCCATTAGTATGATTTAAGGCTTATGGGGCCTACGCTATGGACAAATGTTTGATCCCATTTTACATGGTGTCCTGTCAATTACCTTGTATAGATCTGGATTCATATATATTGATTCAATGCATCTCTTAGTTATCTCATAAGAATGTTTCCATTACCTAATAGCCTGTTCTCTCCTTTTAGATAATTCTGTGGACCTTGGAGTGACAACTGGATCATCTTCAAGTGGTAATAGCCCTGCAGAACTTTTCCACAATTGGTTCCTAGGAGACTTATATGGCCAACGAGACTCTTTGAGGATTTCTTCATCTGTTTCAATGTCTTTCAAGATTTTATCCTTGTGTGATGCCAAATTTGAGGTACGTAACTGAAAAGGATCACAGATGGTTACATGCTTTATCTCCTTATTTTTTAAGAAGCGTTTCTCGTGATTTTCATGTAGAACCTTAAAATTGGGTATCTGCGTATTGATTTTTGGTCTATGACTTTCTTCCGTTTTAGGTTGTTGACATCTTGTTTTTCTATTTTTTGGACTAGTCCGACAGGCCAGTGTGCTTGTAGGATAGGAAGAGCTGTGCAGAAGTTCTTGAGATCTCATCTGTATCCTAATCTGCCTATACAGTTCCTCTTCTTTTAGCCTTTCATTAACCGAGGTTCCATATATGGATCTTGGAACCGGCTTTGCCTTGAAATGCTTGAAAGTATGGACTGAATCTGGAAGATCCTCCAGCTGCATCTCCTTTTTTTGTTTCTTGCGCTCCTCTCGCTCAATAAATAAGAAAGGTCTCTGAGATGCTTGAAGTATCTCCTTGCTTCTATCTTTCACAAAATTGCGTCTTTCCTCATTTCTTTCCACTATCTCATGGTACAGAGGGAGATAAACTGAAGCAGGAACAGGGTTTGCTCGAAATTTCTTTTGGCATTCTGCTTCTTCCTCGAGTCTCTTCTTCAACAAATTGTTCTCCATCTCAATTTCTGATTTTGACTTGACATTCATCTCCTTCTTCCTGGCTTCTCGAATGGTCATATCAAATGGTTGTGGGATAGTTACTTTGTGCGACCATTCTTTAAATTTACTTTTTTTAACCTTTCGTTTCGACTGCTGTATTACAAAATCTGTTTTCTTGATGTAATCTTCAACTGTAAATCCATTCCACATTTGACCAATTTTCTCTGTGACAGATATAGAGTCATTTGTGTCACTGTCCTCTTCTCCTTCAGACAGTTCATCCAGGGACGACTCTGACAAGCCAGATGAGCTGACGTTGTGCTTCAGAAAGCAGCATTCACATTCGGTGGGCTCAGAAGACTTCTGCTCCAACTCTGACCTATAAATTAAGAAAAGATATAAAAAAACATCTTACTGGGCAAAAGTGTAACTTGAGAAAAGCTTACTAGATTGCTAATAAAATATGGTACTAATTTCCCACAGCTGCTGTTTTCTCCGGGCTACATCTATCTTTCTGCCTCCGCTCTCCAGTCTGTTAAACTGCAAACAGGCAATACAGAGAGGTGGGATTTCAGTTCAGGTCTACCAAGCCATTGGACAACAGCAGTTGCAATGCATGCTGGGAAAGGAAAGGTCAGCACCTATAGTGCTAGCAAAATTCTGGTGAGGAGGAACTGCCCGGAGTAGGTGGCAAATTATAAAGCATGAGGATCTGCACATATAATGTACTTATTAGACTACTACTGTTACATAGTTAACTTTCAGGATCGCCCTGGTAGTGACTCAAGAATGGAGCCATTATTCTAGGCAATAGTAAGGAGCAATCTGAGTTCTTTAAATGGGTTTTTCGATCTCATAAAATGTTGGCACAACGGTGGAATGGGAGGGCATAGAGTTGTCCAAGGATTTCAGCACCTTCCTTGAACATCAGTGCTCCAGGCCACCTACAGAACAGCGCTATTGGACTATGTTCACACGTTGCTTTCTTTGCTTTTTTACTGCAGCCAAAACCTGATCTCTTGGCAGTAAAAAAAGATGCAGACAAAAAGTAGGTTTTGCTGCTTTATTCAGGATCCCAAAGTTCAGCTTTTCTTCCACCATGCATGAACAATGCAAGGTGTTAGGAGAGCAATGCGCAAAACATGTGAAACCATAAAACATTTTTGGAAAAATGTTTTAATGCAGCCCCCAACCACTCTGTAAATTATTACGCATGACTTGTGATGACACCTACTCACCAGTAATCCGTGTTGGCAGCAGGATCTGTGTTCTGGACTCCGTGGAGATGGAGTTTATGGTCGTACATCTTCTCCAGCTGTTCCATATTTACTACATGAGCGTTTTTTAATCTCTCAAGCTGCATGTAATACTCCCTGTCTGAGTGATGGAGTTTTGAGATGTCCAGCATCCAGTCTTTGCAGGTCACCATTCTGCAGGATTGCTCTTCTTCAGAATCAGAATAGGAGTCAATATCATCCTGTCAAATGCGACAAAACAAATGTTTGTGTACGGCCGTTAGTGATGAACGAAGGACTAAAATAGCTGAAAAAGAAGCTGAAAGTTATTAGCTTTGTATGTGGTAGAATGGGGTTACAGGTGTCTATAGTATGGGGTCAAATATCCTTATAAAAGCATCATTGCTCATATGTAAGGTCTTGTACCATTATTGGGATACATGCTGTGGACGGATGAAATCCTAATCTACTACCCCTATGAGGTTCCAGATGACCCACCATAGTGGATGAAGAGTACTTTATGTACAACCCAGGGCAGAGCAATACATGTGGTGACAATATCAGGGGACTGGGATACATAAGGGGGCTAATACTCATTTGAGGGCTGCCACCCACCCTCTACCTAACAGTCCCTGAAAAGCAGCTTGGAGGTTTTACTAAAACCAAAGGGTAAAGATGGGCCAATGTGGTTCCCAACATGGTGCCTTTCATGTAAGTGTGAATGTACAGTCCTCCATTGTAGTTGCCCGTTCACCTCTCTCATTAAATCACTTTTTAGGTTCCCCAGAGTCTTTGCAATAGAGAATAAGATGGTGGTTGATTAAATAATAGGGAACGCAAGCGGTCCTGACTATTTGCTCACATGGGGCCCATATTTTCTAATGGTGGGTCTCACTGGATAATTGAGCACTATGCTATTTAATAAACCCCCGAGGGTGGATTTACCATGAACATTGACTGCAAGGGATGAACGATGCAGTGCTTGTAGACACATGTACATCTATGGGTACTCAGTGCTTTCCCCTGAGGTTCCAATACCGATGAATCCCACCAGCCTCCATTTTTTTCCCTGCAGCAATGACATCACCTACATCCACACTACCGCTGCAGCCAATCAGTGGCCTCAGAGATCTCATATCAATGTTTGTATGCAGTGGTCACACGTGTGGTTGTAGGTGATACTGTGGATGGCAGTGGATTTAAGTGATCTCACTGCTGTAACTAAATATAGTTTACAGATCACAAGAAAATACTTAAACTTTAATATTTGAAGCCCAAGGTGCCAGAAGATACTTTTCAGATTTTCCATTAGGGCACCATGAGTTATTAGTCCACGGTCAAAGAGCATTATTGAATGATGCCGGTTTTTAATGCAGTGCTACCTGAGGGCCTGACCGTCGGTCTTGTCCCTTTGCACATGGATTTCTCCAGAATCTCTGAATCTTTTGATATTATGTACAGTAGATATTCATAGTCTTTGCAATTTTACATTAAGGAACATTTTTCCGAAATTACCGTATTTTGCGGATTATAAAATGCATCATACTCCAAATTTTGGGAAGAAAAATAGGAAAACTTTTTTTAATAAAATGGTGGTGCATCTTATAAACCATTTTTATGGTAGCTTACCTAGGGGGCAGCGGCGGTGGAGTGGGGTCCCAGGTGGCAGAGTCACTGCTGCAGGAAGCTGCAACAGCGGCAAGAGATGCTAGGGGCCACACGCTGGTAGGAGGTGGTGTTTGGCGGAGGTTGGAGTAGGGCGATTGTCCAAGCCCCAGGCTGGTAGGAAGTTGTGTTCGACGGAGGTAGAAGTAGGGCGATGGTTCAAGCCCAAGGCTGGTTGGAGGTGGTGTTCGATGGAGGTAGGAGTGGGGCGATGCTCCAAACCCAGGCTGGTAGGAGGTGGTGTTCAATGGAGGTAGGAGTGGGGCGATGCTCCAAGCCCCAGGCTGGTAGGAGATGGTGTTCGGCGGTGCTGGGCTCTGCCGACATTTTATGAAAGTTCAGGGACCCCCAAACTTTCCATGCGGTGGACTTCGAGAAAATGGCCGCCAGAGGCAGCACATGCTGAGATCTCAATCTGCAAATGCGCTGCCTCCAGCGGCCATTTTCCCAGAGTCCACCGCATTAAAAAGTGTGAAAAGTGCAGGAGCTACGGGCTTTCACAAAATGTCAGCGGAGCACCCGCACCACTAAACTACCCCTCCTACCAGCCTGGGATCCACAGCATTACCCCACTCCTGCCGCCGCCAGAAGCTTTCTGCAGCAGAGACCTTGGAACCCTGCTCCACCGTAGCTGGTAAGCTACATTCAGATTTTAAGACATACCCCATTTCCCCTCAAATTTGGGAGTGAAACAGTGCGTCTCATAACCTGAAAAATATAGTATTCCACAATTTTAAGACGCAGTTGTTCAGATTGGTGACCTTTGACCATCTTTCTACTTCTCTAACATGCTCTTTCTATAGTTATGTGACGTAGTTTAGCATTGACCCTCCAGCTGTATTTTGTTAGTAGCCCTTACATTTCCAGCCTCTTGTTAACCCTGCACCAACTTTTTTGATTTGGGTTGCTGCCATCAAGTACTAAATGAGTTATTGGTACATTGTTCCAAATGAAAAGGAAAAGTGTCTAACTTTCAACTTCTGATCTGTGTTTTATGTTTGGTTATGAATATGGGTACAAGAGACTTCTAAATCATTGTATTCTTGTCTTTGTTACATTTGACACAGCCCTCAACTTGGGAATTAGGGTTGTACGAATGTCCCTCCTGTTAACACATCAGTGGTCACTTGCCTGTGTAATCACACAATTGTGATAGCAAATATGGACTAAAGGATGTAAGTCTGCCTCTGACCTTTCACCTGGTCGTTTGGTCAACCATTATATTCCACTTATAGTAGAGTAGGTGATGATTAGTGGATTGGTGAGGGTCTGACCGCTGAGATCCCCACTGATTGTCACAATAGGGGATCTGTCCCTGCTCTGAATGAAGCACAACGCTCACACATGTGACCGGACGCGCCATTCAATCTCTCAATAGCTGAAAGCTGTATTTGGTTATCTCCAGCATTTCTATAGATAATGAATGGAGAATATACACATCCGCCGCACCAGCTCTGGCCATGAGTGAAGTGTTCAACAACTTGGCTCTTGTTGATGTGGTAACCAGGTATTGCATTCTGATATTGTACAATGTAGCCATCAATATAATAAATAGGGTATTCGCATAACGCTACATAAACCAGTCACCAGCCAGTGCAAGTACAGATACAAAGTGCTATTAAGTGCTAGGAGAGTGGGTAATCAGATAATACGAAGGTCCTCATTTTGAAGTAAATTTTGCACGGGTAAAACGGGCATAGTGAGATAAGTGGAGTCAAGTGATAGGCCAGTCTAAAAAAATGCGTTTTTAGGCCACTCTTAAAACTGTGGGTATTGGGATTTAATCTACTTGTCCTGGTTAGTGCATTCCAAAGAATTGCCGCAGCACACAAAAAGTGTTGGAGATGAGAGTGTGAGGTTTAGATTATTGAGGTCTTAGGTTATTAGCAGAACGGAGGACACGGGGAGAAGATTTAGGGGGGTGCTGAACTGTGGAGAGCTTTGTCGGTCAGAGTGATAAGTTTATATTGGACTCTGTAGCGGATGGGTAACCAGTGTAACAACTGGCACAGGGTAGAGGCATCGGTGTAGAGGTTGGAAAGGAATATGACCCTGGCTGTTGCATTCAGGACAGATTGGAGAAGGGATAGCTCGGTAAGAGGGAGACTGATTAGTAGAGCGTTGCAATAGTCCAGACGAGAATGAATAAGAGCAAGAGTAAGAGTTTTTGTAGAATCAAAGGTAAGAAATGATCAGATTCTAGAGATGTTTATGAGGCGTTGATGACATGAGCGAGCCAGTGATCGGATGTAGGGGGGGGTATGAAATATCTTAATCAAACATGACCCCAAGACAGCAGGCATGTTGTTGGTACTGGTAGAATCACAGACAGAATTGGCAATATCGTCATAGGTAGGATCTCTGTTATCGACCCCTTGTCTGAAGGGGAAATTTGGATATTGGGTGCTTTAAAGTGTTGTCTGAGAATTTAATATTGATGGCCTGTCCTTAGGATGGGTGATCAATGTCTGATCGGTGGTGTGACACCTGGGACCCCCGCAATCAGCTGTTCCCGATGTCAGCCGGGACTGCTCAGTTACGGAGCTGCACAGCGCTATCCACTGTATAGTGGCCATAGCCAGGTACTTCACATCCGCCCCCTTATTCAAATCGATAGGTAACGGATGTGGGTACCGCGGCCAGTATTCCACCGACACGGGTACCGCTGATCGGAGGGGGTCCCGGGTGTCACACCCCCACCGATCAGACATGGATCACCTATACTAAGGACAGGCCATCACCGATCAGACATGGATCACCTACACTAAGGACAGGCCATGACCCTAACCCTAACGCCATGATGATACCCCATATGTGGGGGTAAACCACTGTTTGGGCGCACGTCGGGGCTTGGAATGGAGGGAGCACTGTTTGACTTTTTGAATGCAAAATTGATTGAAATAAATGGTGGCGCCATGTCGCGTTTAAAGACCCCCTGATGTGCCTAAATAGCGGAAACCCCTCAATTCTAACTCCAACCCTAACTGCAACACACCCCTAAGTACAAGCCTAACCCCAACACACCCCTAAACCTAATCCCAACCATAACCCTAACCCCAACACACCCCTAACCATAATTACAACCCTAACCATAACCCTAACCACAAGCCTAACCCTAATCCTAACCCCAACACACCCCTAACCCTAATCCCAACTCTAACCCTAACCACAAGCCTAACCCTAATTCCAACCGTAACCCTAATTCCAACCCTAACCCTAATTCTAACCCTAATCTCAACCATAACCCTAATTCCAACCGTAACCCTAATTCAAACCCTAATCCTAACCCTAATTCCAACACTAACCCTACTTCTAACCCTAGTTGTAACCCTAACCCTAGTTCTAACCCTAATGGAAAAATAAAAAATATTTTCTTTATTTTATTATTTGTCCCTACCTATAGGGGTGATAAAGGGGAGGGGGTTATTTACTTTTTTTTATTTTGATCACTGTGAGAGTTTATCACAGTGATCAAAATAAATGAATGGCATTTGCCGGCCGGCGGGCGCACTGCTCATGCGCCCGCCATTTTCCAAGATGGCGGCGGCCATGAAAAATCCCGGAGGGACTCCGGGACGGCCACAGGAGAGGTGAGGGAGGGGGATCGGAAGGAGGGAGGGAGCGGACCGGAGGGGAGGGGAGCAGATAGTGACGGCGGCGACCGATCTCCGCCATCAGTGTCGGCGGCCGATCGCCGCCGTCACTCGGTGTGGGGGGTCGAATCTCGGTCTCCAGCCATGGCCTATGCTATTGCAGCATCGGCCATGGCTGGATTGTAATTTCATCGGTGAAATATTACAAATCTCTCTGATTGGCTGTTTCACTTTTAACAGCCAATCAGAGCGATCGTAGCCACGTGGGGGTTAAGCCACTCCCCCTGTGGCGAAGCACAAAGGGTCTTGTGCCTGCGGGTCGGGTGACCTTTCAGTGACTCCGGTAACCCGACCCGCAGGAATGCGATTTATACCATGACGCCTACGTCAGCGTCATGGGTCGGGATGGCACTGACTTTCATGACACCGACGTAAGCGTCATGAGTCGGGAAGGGGTTAAGAGAAATAACAAGTGAGCAAACAAAATTTTCTGTAATAACTTAGTCGACATGGGACTGCAAACATGATCGTATTCATAAAGTTATATCCTTACTTTATAAATAAAGTTTATTATTGTTTTAACAAGTCATTCCTATCATCCACATTCACAGAATACCACCAAGGATGCACCTCTTCTTCCAAAATCAAACATCCTGCTCACGGCCTACATGCTATTCTGAAGGCTACGTACTTAGTGGACAACGTGACTTCTCCTATTGGAGACTGTGACTACAACTCCTGTGAATGTACATCCTAATGGAGAGTGTTCTGCAAGAGTCGTCATAAAGCCGGAAGAGCAGCTTATGATGCCAACCCTTGGCCTACTGCAGAAGAGGAGGAAGAGTGTGCTGAGAAAATGTTATAAGATGAAAAAAAATAAAATTAGATAAATTTATATAAAAAATATATTCTTCTTTCTCACCCCAACCCCAAATAAAAACCAGGAATACATGCATTCCTCATCTCCTTATTATCTACTCCTATATCTGGTGGCCATCCTCAGGAACTTCAGATTGCCGAGATGTAGAATCTGCCCGACACTATCTCTGGCACTGCCTGGTAAGTGAGAAAAGTAAAGAGAAATCTATTGGCAAATGGCAATCTGACAACTAAATCATGAATAATTACAAAGGGGCTTGTTTTCTTTTTCTTTTTAACAAATCAGGTATTTCATTGTAAAGAAGTTATCACCTATCCAGGCCTTAGGCACCATAGGTCTGATGCTTAGGGCGGCGAGTTGTGGGGAAATGTACCAGGATGTAGGACATAAATACAAATGAACCTCTGAGTGTGCCGGCACTGCCGAGGACAGGGGAGCTCCAATCAGTTCCCTGCCCTAATGTGGCGGCATACTCAAGCTGCTGACATCGCTGCAACATGATGAGGTCACCTTATCACACTGTAGAGGTCACTGAAGAATGCAACACAGAAGGAAAATAAATTGGAGCAGTGAACAGATAAGCATACAGTATGAAGCCAATTTCAGCGGGGCATTTACTGTAGACTGGAGTTTAGGGAGGAGTTTTACTGTAGACTGAGGCAGGGTCGGACTGGCCCACCGGAGAACCGGAGGATTCTCTGGTGGGCTCTGGCACCTGCTGGCATACAGGGGCCAGTTGTCTAGGGCCCCCGCTGCTCCAGGGCACACCACGCAGCTAATATGGGGCCAGTGTCAACTGAGCAGTAGCGGGTGACTGGAGGCAGCAGCCCCTGTCCCCGCTGCTAAAGAGAAATGAATATTCACTGCTTCCCACGCCCCCATGGGCGTGGAAAGGAGTGAATATCATTTCACTTTAGCTGCTAATGCTAACATTGCCCAGTGCCCACTACCAATGCCGGGGGACCAGGGCCCCCCGCTCTCCCAGTGGCCCCCCGATCCCCCAGGAGCCCCTAGCCCAGGCAGCCGCTATGCGGCAGCAAGTCAGGGCAGGTGCCACCCTCAATTGTAATGGAAGAGAGAGCGTCAGATGACGCTCTCTCACCCATCAGTCCCCTATGCTTCTGACTCACAGCCGATGCACGATGACGTCACTTCATCGCGCACCCGTTGTGTGTCTGGCAGACGGCAGCTCCTGACACCAAAGCACAGCCGCCGCCGGAATCAGCGTGGGAGCGAGGAGGAGAGGTGAGCATTGTGGTTTTTTTTTATATCTCTATATTTATCTTCTCTATCTATCTATCTATCTATATATACAGTGCCTTGCGAAAGTATTCGGCCCCCTGGAACTTTTCAACCTTTTCCCACATGTCGTGCTTCAAACATAAAGATACCAAATGTTAATTTTTGGTGAAGAATCAACAACAAGTGGGACACAATTGTGAAGTTGAATGAAATTTATTGGGTATTTTAAATTTTTGTGGAAATACAAAAACTGAAAACTGGGGTGTGCAATATTATTCAGCCCCTTTACTTTCAATGTAGCAAACTCACTCCAGAAGTTCATTGTGGATCTCTGAATGATCCAATGTTGTCCTAAATGACTAATGATGATAAATATAATCCACCTGTGTGTAATCAAGTCTCTGTATAAATGCACCTGCTCTGTGATAGTCTCAGGGTTCTGTTTGAAGCACAGAGAGCATTATGAAGACCAAGGAACACAACAGGCAGGTCCGTGATACTGTTGTGGAAAAGTTTAAAGTCGGATTTGGATACAAAATGATTTCCAAAACTTTAAACATCCCAAGGAGCACTGTGCAAGCGATCATATTGAAATGGAAGGAGTATCATACCACTGCAAATCTACCAAGACCCGGCCGTCCCTCTAAACTTTCATCTCAAACAAGGAGAAGACTGATCAGAGATGCAGCCAAGAGGCCCATGATCACTCTGGATGAACTGCAGAGATCTACTGCTGAGGTGGGACAGTCTGTCCATAGGACAACAATCAGTCGTACACTGCACAAATCTGGCCTTTATGGAAGAGTGGCAAGAAGAAAGACATTTCTCAAAGATATCCATAAAAAGTGTTGTTTAAAGTTTACAACAAGCCACCTGGGAGACACACCAAACATGTGAAAGAAGGTGCTCTGGTCAGATGAAACCAAAATCGAACTTTTTGGCAACAATGCCAAACGAAATGTTTGGCGTAAAGGCAGCACAGCTCATCACCCTGAACACACCATCTTCACTGTCAAACATGGTGGTGGCAGCATCATGGTTTGTGCCTGCTTTTCTTCAGCAGGGACAGGGAAGATGGTTAAAATTGATGGGAAGATGGATGGAGCCATAATACAGGACCATTCTTGAAGAAAACCTGTTGGAGTCTGCAAAAGACCTGAGACTGGGACGGAGATTTGTCTTCCAACAAGACAATGATCCCAAACATAAAGCAAAATCTACAATGGAATGGTTCACAAATAAACGTATCCAGGAGTTAGAATGGCCAAGTCAAAGTCCAGACCTGAATCCAATTGAGAATCTGTGGAAAGAGCTGAAAACTGCTGTTCACAAACGATCTCCATCCAACCTCACTGAGCTCGAGCGTTTGCCAAGAAGAATGGGCAAGAATTTCAGTCTCTCAATGTACAAAACTGATAGAGACATACCCCAAGCGACTTGCAGCTGTAATCGCAGCAAAAGGTGGCGCAACCAAGTATTAAGTTAAAGGGGCCGAATAATATTGCACGCCCCACTTTTCAGTTTTTGTATTTCCACAAAAATTTAAAATAACCAATAAATTTCGTTCAACTTCACAATTGTGTCCCATGTGTTGTTGATTCTTTACCAAAAATTAACATTTGGTATCTTTATGTTTGAAGCATGATATGTGGGAAAAGGTTGAAAAGTTCCAGGGGGCCGAATACTTTCGCAAGGCACTGTATTATCTATCCCATATCTATCTATTATCTATCTATCTCTATATCTATCTATCGTTATATCTATCTATTATCTATCCCATATCTGTCTATTATCTATCTATCTCGATTATCTATCCCATATCTATCTATTATCTATCTATCATCGATCTATCTATATCTATCTCTATATCTATTTATCTCTATATCTATAAAGAAAAATACCTCCAACTCATAATAAATGGAAAATTGATGTCGGCAGAAGTCTACCTATCTAGATTTAGAGTGCAGCTACGACTCATAATAACGATTTCAAACAAGGAGAAACATGGAGTCAAAATGCTAATAAAACATCATATATTTATTAAACTAAATTAATAAAACAAACGAAAAGTAATAATGAAAGAAAATAATTAAATATACAACATACAATAAGGCATGAAAAATCCACTGATAAAACAGTGGGAGTGAGCAGTGGAAATTTTACAGAATTTGAATGGGTCATAAAAAAGCCTCAACCACAAAAGTGTAGCAAACAGAATGGTGTCCTAAATCAGATTGCAAAGTGAGAATGGACCAACATGACAGTTTAGGTAAACATTACCGTGGCACAACTGACCAAAGCAGTAGTGTTTTGCCTGCAACAAAGTGACAGACAGAGGAGTGCAACTGAGGAACGCATATACCAAAAATTAGCCCATAAGGCTTCTCTTTATGAGCACATAATAACAATGGCATAGCATACGTGCCAGAAAAACAGAGCAATCCGTCAGTCTATAAGAAACAACAATTGTTTAAGGTCAAAAACGGACAGTGACCACTAAGATGATTACCTGTCATGACTTTGCAGGGTCTGAAATGAGGACACCGGATCCCTGACGCGCGTTTCGGCACTCCTTCTTCAGAGGGCGCCCCCTGAACAATTGTTGTTTCTTATAGACTGACGGATTGCTCTGTTTTTCTGGCACGTATGCTATGCCATTGTTATTATGTGCTCATAAAGAGAAGCCTTATGGGCTAATTTTTGGTATATGCGTTCCTCAGTTGCACTCCTCTGTCTGTCACTTTGTTGCAGGCAAAACACTACTGCTTTGGTCAGTTGTGCCACGGTAATGTTTACCTAAACTGTCATGTTGGTCCATTCTCACTTTGCAATCTGATTTAGGACACCATTCTGTTTGCTACACTTTTGTGGTTGAGGCTTTTTTATGACCCATTCAAATTCTTTAAAATTTCCACTGCTCACTCCCACTGTTTTATCAGTGGATTTTTCATGCCTTATTGTATGTTGTATATTTAATTATTTTCTTTCATTATTACTTTTCGTTTGTTTTATTAATTTAGTTTAATAAATATATGATGTTTTATTAGCATTTTGACTCCATGTTTCTCCTTGTTTGAAATTATCTCTATATCTATCTATTATCTATCACATATCTATCTATTATGTCTTTCTATTATCTATCTATCTATCTATCTATCTATATCTATCTCTTATATCTATTATCTATCCCATATCTATCTATCTATATCTATCTCTATCTCTTATACAGTACAGACCAAAAGTTTGGACACACCTTCTCATTCAAAGATTTTTCTGTATTTTCATGACTATGAAATTTGTAGAATCACACTGAAGGCATCAAAACTATGAATTAACACATGTGGAATAAGTCAATTACACTTTACAAAAAAGTGTGAAACAACTGAAAATATGTCTTATATTCTAGGTTCTTCAAAGTAGCCACCTTTTGCTTTGATTACTGCTTTGCATGCAGAAAAGGTGAACGGATGGACTCTACATGCCTAGTTCCCACCATGAAGCATGGAGGAGGTGGTGTGATGGTGTGTGGGTGCTTTGCTGGTGACACTGTTGGGGATTTATTCAAAATTGAAGCGGTGAGCGGTCCAGCTCACCCCAAACCATCTCGATTGGGTTCAGGTCTGGTTAATGTGGAGGCCAGGTCATCTGGCGTAGCACCCCAACACTCTCCTTCTTGGTCAAATAGCCCTTACACAGCCTGGAGGTGTGTTTGGGGCCATTGTCCTGTTGAAAAATAAATGATGATCCAACTAAACACAAACCGGATGGAATAGCATGCCGCTGCAAGATGCTGTGGTAGCCATGCTGGTTCAGTATGCCTTCAATTTTGAATAAATCCCCAACAGTGTCACCAACAAAGCACCCCCACACCATCACACCACCTCCTCCATGCTTCACGGTGGGAACCAGGCATTTAGAGTCCATCCGTTCACCTTTTCTGCGTGCAAAGCAGTAATCAAAGCAAAAGGTGGCTACTTTGAAGAACCTAGAATATAAGACATATTTTCAGTTGTTTCACACTTTTTTGTAAAGTGTAATGTATAATTCCACATGTGTTAATTCATAGTTTTGATGCCTTCAGTGTGAATTTACAATTTTCACAGTCATGAAAATACAGAAAAATCATTGAATGAGAAGGTGTGTCCAAACTTTTGGTCTGTACTGTATATCCCATATCTATCTATCTATCTATCTATCTATCTATCTATCTATCTATCTATCTATCTATCTATCTATTTTTCTCTATATCTATCTATCTTTCTATCATCTATACCATATCTATCTATTATCTGTCTTTCTATTATCTGTCTATTATCTATCTATATATTATCTATCTCTATCTATCTCTATATCCATCTATTATCTATCCCATATCTATCTATTATCTATCTATCTATATATCCCTATCTATCTATTTATGTATCTCTATATCTATCTATTTTTCTATCCCATATCTATCTATCTCTCTATCTTTCTATCTATCCCATATCTATCTATCTATCTATCTATCTATCTATAACTATCTATCTCTATATCTATCTATCTCTATATCTATCTATTTATCCATTATCTATCTTCTGCCAATCTATCTGTCTATCTATCTCTATATCTATCTATTTATCCATTATCTATCTCTATATCTTTCTATCCCATATCTATCTATTATCTATCTATCTATCTATCTATCTATCTATCTATCTATCTATCTATCTATCTATCTATCTATCTCTATATCTATCTTTCTATAACTATCTATCTCTATATCTATGTATCTATCTCTGTATCTGTCTATTTATTCATTATCTATCTTCTGTTCATCTATCTATCCATCTGTCTATCTATCTCTATATCTATCTATTTATCCATTATCTATCTTCTATCTATCTATCTACTCTATCTATTTATACCATATCTATCTTTCTCTGTATCTATCTCTATATCTATCTATCTATATCTTATCTATCTCTTTATCTATCTATCTAGATCTTATCTATCTCTATATCTATCTATATATCTAGCATTATACCCTATGAGGGGGGGCAGCATTATACCCTATGAGGAGGGGGCATCATTATACCCTGAAGGGGGGTAGCATTATACCCTATGAGTTGGGGGCAGCTGTATACCTTGAGGAGGGGCAGCATTATACCCTATGAGGTGGGGCAGCATTATACCCTGGGGGGGCACCATTATACCGTATGAGGGGGTGCATTATACCCTACGAGGGGCGCAGCATTATACCCTATGAGAGGGGCTACATTATATTCTATGAAGAGGCTATATTCTATGAGATGGCTGCATTATATTCTATGAAGGGGCTGCATTATATTCTATGAGGGGGCTGCATTATATTCTATGAGGGGGCTGCATTATACTATTTGAGGGGGATGCTTTATATTCTATGAGGGAGGCTACCCCAACTCCTGCTACATAATTAAGATTTGTACTACCTTATATTATACCGATATTAGCGTGTTTTACCGCCCAATTGATGGTCTTGTATTTATTTCTATTTAGCTACATAGTGGGCCCAAGGGGTTATAGGACTTCTAGTGAAAAAGGAGACCAGCTCACATGGTCCAGCTTAAAGTTTAAGAAATCAATTGTTAAAATCCATTATTTATTAGTTGCAATTAAAACATGATGATACAGTGCACAAAATATTCAGTGTATGATCAGGTTTTAATCACAACCAATAAATAATAGATTTTAACTATTTATGCCTAAAACTTGAAGTTGGACCATTGTGGACTGTGATCTTTTTCAATTGTTAGGGGCACTTACAGAAAGAAGGATCGTGCAAGATGGATGTGTGACAGTGTGTGTTTCATTTCATTCAAATGTCGACGGATAATTCGCGCGGACACTGATGCACCCTGAGCCTGTAGGACAGCTTCAGTTTCTTTGGAACTTAATTTTGGCTGTCTATCTACCATCTAGACTATCCTGCATTTCAACCTTTCATCAATTTTTCTCTGCCGTCCACATTCAGCAATTAGGAGAAAAGAACTATCTGAGAACTTGAGAACCCAAATTTTCCTGTTCTCAGACAGCTCTCTTCTCCTCTTTTTGTTCTCCATGCTTAGTGTGGCACACACTGACACACAATGCAAGGACTGAGTCAACATCTCACCTTTTCTTCTGGATTCAGGTGTGATTTTTATATTGCCCACACCTTTTACTTGCCACAAGTGACTTTGAACAAGCATGACATGCTTGAAACAAAGTTGTTAACCCACAATTTTGGAAAGGGGTCAACAATTTGTTCTGGCACATTTTTTGAGTTTTGTGTGAAATTATGTCCAATTTACCTTTTCTTTGTTTTAAGCAAAACGTGTGATTGCAATACTTTTGTGGGAGAAATCCTTCATTTTCTGAAACAACTTGAAGGGTGCCAATACTTTTGACCTTGGCATATACACATTATATATACTGTATATATATATATATATATACATAAACATGCACGCACACACCTTATCTGCTTTTATACATCAAAATAAGGTCATGCATTGGGGCACGTGCAGTATAATATGTCCACATTGAAGTCCCTCAGTGTTATCACCAACAATACTCCTTTTATGGCTATTATAGAGCATGATGTTCCCAAAAATGCCCAGTGAACCTCCCTTCACTCCCCATGTACAAGTATGACTGTACAGTGTCACTAACACAGCATAATATCCCCACAGTATTATACCCTAAGCTTCTCCCCACTCAGTATTTGGGGGCCCACCTGCCACTTCTACTCAGTATGGGGGCCCCTCACCTTTCCTCTACTTAGTTTGGAATCCCCCACAATGTGCGGGGGCTTCCATACTATGATGGCCTTCAGATCCTTTCATAGAATAGTGACCATAAAACTGCCTACTCAGGTCTCCTGGGCTTAGTGCTCCCTGCTTCTTTAAGGGGCCACACACTTCTGAAAATGTCCTCAGCCAATCACTTTGAGACATTAAGTATTTAAGGCACATTGCTCAAAGGGGAGGTGCCTTAGCAACGTTAGTATTATCAGCTATCTATACCAGTCTTCTCTGTATCTGACCCTGTCCATGCTATTTACCTGACCCTCTCTGTCCAGTCTGCACCTGATCCTGTTCGTCCTGCTGTACTTATACCTGAACCTGCCCTACCTGTGCCTAGTCTAGATCCCGACCCATCTAAACCAGCACCTGTGAAACTGCACCTGTGATCCTGTACCTGTGGCCATCCCGTGTCTCTGTGTCTGCTACTTGTGCTTGATCCCGTACCTGTCTACCGGCCGCATACATCTTGCTAATCAGTTCCTGGCCAGTACTGCTTCCCTGTCCCCTTCGGGGTCAACTGCCGCAGCACTGGGGTCAATTCTAAAACGCCAGAATTGGCGCATCTAATAGATGCACCTTTTCTGGGCAGCTGTTTTTATGCTGGGGGAGCCAATATACATGGCTCCTTACCAGCCCAGCTGTTGTGAATTCTCTGGATTCTGAGAGAGGCCCTTCAGCTGAGGATCCAGCTGCAGACGATTGACAATCTGGGAGTGATGTCTGGGGAGATTTAAGGGAGCAACTTTTCCATGATCCTCGCCGGTGATTAGCTGTTACTTCCTGGTCCAGTTTGGAAGTCAGCTTGTGTTCTGCTGTCTCCTGCACCTTTCAGATAAGTTATTTTCTGCTTGTTTCTGTGGTTTTGTTTTCTTTAGTTTTTCTGCCCTTCTGAGTGAGGTCAGCCGGGTCCCCCTGCTGGTGCCTGCGCTGGTCTCTGTTTCTCATTTATCTCTGTTTATTTGTTCAGTCCCTGTTATTTCAGTTGCTGCTGGGTAGCTACCTGTTCACACCAGGGTTCTGATATAGCGGGGAGAGATCGTGTGGTCTCAGTGTTTTTTGGAATCAGAAGTGTTGGAATTTTTCCTAGGGTTTTGCTGGATTGCAGAAAGTATTCTTTTCTGTCCTGTCCTATCTAGACAGTTTTGGGCCCCAGCGTTTGCTTTCTCTATTTTCTGACTGCGTTTGTATTTCATCTTGTCTCACCGCCAATATATGTGTGGGGGCTACCTATTCCTTTGGGGCGCTACTCCGGGGCAGTTAGCTTTTCCTGTCTATCTTTAGGCTTAGCTAACTCTCCGGCTGTGTCGAGGCGTCTAGGTCATCGTAGGTACGTCCCACGGCTGCTTATAGTTGTGCGGTTAGTTTAGGTGTCTGCAATCCATTAGTTACCAACCTACCTGGGTGACTGGCTGCCTTGGCTAGTTTTGTTACTGTCCTCCACGGCTACCATATCATAACAGAATCACTGGACTAAACGTAACCTAGGGTACTCAAAAGAAGGAAAGAATAGTAAAAAAAAAAGGTTGTCAGAATTTTTTATATATTTTTTCCTCTTTTTCTCTGGGGGCCGTAGGAGGACTTTTTTCTTCAATGGAAATTAAGCATTTGTCCGATCGTGTTGAGCAGCTTGCTGCTGAAGTTCGGAGTATTTCTACTTATCTCACTCGGTTGTCTGCTGTAGAACCTAAGATCCCTATTCCTGATTTATTTTTTGGGGATCGGTCTAAATTCTTGAAATTTAAGAATAATTGTAAATTATAGAGTTGAGCGAAACAGGTCGGTCAGATTCATAAGTCGCCAATAGAGTTGAGCGAAACAGGTCGGTCAGATTCATAAGTCGCCGACTTTCGCTAAAGTCGAGTTTCGCCGAGCGAAATCCAACTATAGTGTGAAGTCGACCATGCGTTCGTCCACCCGAGCGCCAAAGTCAGTTTTCCCATACTGCTTGCAGGCGCGTTTCTCAGCCAATGAACAAGAATGTACAGTCATGGCCAAAAGTTTTGAGAATGACACAAATATTATATTTTCACATGATCTGCTGCCCTCTGGTTTTTATGTGTGTTTGACAGATGTTTTTATCACAGACAGAAATATAATAATTGCAAACATATGAGTAACAAAAGCTTATATTGACAGTTAGAATGAGTTAATGCAGCAAGTCAATATTTGCAGTGTTGACCCTTCTTCTTCAGGACCTCTGCAATTCTCCCTGTCATGCTCTCAATCAACTTCTGGACCAAATCCTGACTGATAGCAGTCCATTCTTGCACAATCAATGCTTTCATTTTGTCAGAATTTTTAGGTTTTTGTTTGTCCACCCGTCTCTTGATGATTGACCACAAGTTCTCAATGGGATTAAGATCTGGGGAATTTCCAGGCCATGGACCCAAAATCTCTATGTTTTGTTCCCTGAGCCATTTAGTTATCACCTTTGCTTTATGGCAAGGTGCTCCATCATGCTGGAAAAGGCATTGTTGATCGCCAAACTGCTCTTGGAGGGTTGGGAGAAGTTGCTCTTGGAGGACATTCTGGTACCATTCTTTATTCATGGTTGTGTTTTTAGGCAAGACTGTGAGAGCCGATTCCCTTGGCTGAGAAGCAACCCCACATATGAATGGTTTCAGGATGCTTAACAGTTGGCATGAGACAAGACTGGTGGTAGCGCTCACCTTGTCTTCTCCGAATGAGGCGTTTTCCTGATGTCCCAAACAATCGAAAAGGGGATTCATCAGAGAAAATAACTTTACCTCAGTCCTCAGCAGTCCACTGCCTGTACCTTTTGCAGAATATCAGTCTGTCCATGATGTTTTTTCTGGAGAGAAGTGGCTTCTTTGCTGCCCTCCTTGAGACCAGGCCTTGCTCCAAGAGTCTCCGCCTCACAGTGCGTGCAGATGCACTCACCCCTGCCTGCTGCCATTCCTGAGCAAGCTCTGCACTGCTGGTAGCCCGATCCCGCAGCTGAAACACTTTTAAGAGACGGTCCTGGCGCTTGCTGGTCTTTCTTGGGCGCCCTGGAGCCTTTTTGACAACAATGGAACCTCTCTCCTTGAAGTTCTTGATGATGCGATAGATTGTTGACTGAGGTGCAATCTTTCTAGCTGCGATACTCTTCCCTGTTAGGCCATTTTTGTGCATTGCAATGATGACTACACGTGTTTCTTTAGAGATAACCATGGTTAACAGAAGAGAAACAATGATGCCAAGCACCAGCCTCCTTTTAAAGTGTCCAGTGGTGTCATTCTTACTTAATCATGACAGATTGATCTCCAGCCATGTCCTCATCAACACCCACACCTGTGTTAATGGAGCAATCACTGAAAAGAGGTTAGCTGGTCCTTTTAAGGCAGGGCTGCAATGATGTTGAAATGTGTTTTGGGGATAAAGTTCATTTTCTAGCCAAATATTGACTTTGCAAGTAATTGCTGTTAAGCTGATCACTCTTTATAACATTCTGGAGTATATGCAAATTGCCATTAGAAAAAGTGAAGCAGTAGACTTTGTAAAAATTAATATTTGTGTCATTCTCAAAACTTTTGGCCATGACTGTATACTGTGAGCAACGAGATGACATGGGTAGCGTCCACCACCATCTTAGAGAAGGGCATTGCAGTGATTGGCTTGCTTTGGGGGGTGTCATAGTGGGTATAAAAGGCCTGACCATCGACCGCCATTTTACTTCTGCCGATCTTAATGGTAGGGAGAGGTAGCTGACGCTGTTTATCAGTAGGGAGAGAGTTAGGGCTGGAAAGAGAAGTTCTTATGTGATTGTGCTGATAGCAATTGTGCTGTACAATTAGTGTGCAGTGACAGGGGAGGATTTTCTTGTGTGCAGCAGCGCTGGTTATTAGGCTGCCTGCCAGTGACAGGGGAGGATTTTCTTGTGTGCAGCACCGCTGGTTATTAGGCTGCCTGCTAGCTGTCTTGCTGTGTGTACACTGCTGTGCAGACTGCTTTTTACACAGCACTAATACTTTTATTCTTTTTTTCTGCACACTTACTGAGCGTTCATTTTTTTCCCACACCGTATAGAGCTGTACGCTCCTCACACAGTACCGGCTGGTATCACGGACAAATACATGCTATCTGTGTGTGACTCCGGAAATATATACAGAGATTTACAATTTCCCATACACTGTATACAGCTGTACGCTTCTGATACAGTACCCTTTTTCTGCTTTTTATATTCTGGTCTAATCCATATTGAGCCTGAGAGCGTCTGTGTGTGACTCCGGAAATATATAAGGAGATTTGAAATTTTTTCCTATACTATATATACCTGGTATCTTCTGATACAGTACCCTTTTTCTGCTTTTTATATTCTGGTCTAATCCATACTGAGCCTGAGAGCGTCTGTGTGTAACTCTGGAAATTTATACGGAGATTGCAATTTTCCCCAATACTATATACACCTGGTATCTTCTGATACAGTACCCTTTTTCTGCTTTTTATATTCTGGTCTAATCCATACTGAGCCTGAGAGCGTCTGTGTGTAACTCCGGAAATTTATACGGAGATTGCAATTTTCCCCAATTCTATATACACCTGGTATCTTCTGATACAGTACCCTTTTTCTGCTTTTTATATTCTGGTCTAATCAATACTGAGCCTGAGAGCGTCTGTGTGTGATTCCTGAAATATATACGGAGATTTACAATTTTCCCCAATACTATATACACCTGGTATCTTCTGATACAGTACTCTTTTTCTGCTTTTTGTATTCTGGTCTAATCCATACTGAGCCTGAGAGCGTCTGTGTGTGACTCCTGAAATATATACTGAGATTTACAATTTTTTCCCTATACTATATACACCTGATATCTTCTGATACAGTACCCTTTTTCTGCTTTTTGTATTCTGGTCTAATCCATACTGAGTCTGAGAGCGTCTGTGTGTGACTGCGGAAATATATACGGAGATTTACAATTTTTTCCCTATATTATATACACCTGGTATCTTCTGATACAGTACCCTTTTTCTTCTTTTTATATTCTGGTCTAATCCATACTTAGTCTGAGAGCGTCTGTGTGTGACTCCTGAAATATATACGGAGATTTACAATTTTTTCCCTATACTATATACACCTGGTATCTTCTGATACACTACCCCTTTTCTGCTTTTTGCATTCTGGTCTAATCCATACTGAGCCTGAGAGCGTCTGTGTGTGACTCATGAATTATATACGGAGATTGAAATTTTCCCCAATACTATATACACCTGGTATCTTCTGATACAGTACCCTTTTTCTGCTTTTTATATTCTGGTCTAATCCATACTGAGCCTGAGAGCGTCTGTGTGTGACTCCTGAAATATATACAGAGATTTACAATTTTTTCCATATACTATATACACCTGGTATCTTCTAATACAGTACCCTTTTTCTGCTTTTTATATTCTGGTCTAATCCATACTGAGCCTGAGCGCGTCTGTGTGTGACTCCTGAAATATATACGGAGATTTACAATTTTCCCCTATACTATATACACCTGGAATCTTCTGATAAAGTATCCTTTTTCTGCTTTTTATATTCTGGTCTATTCCATACTGAGCCTGAGAGCGTCTGTGTGTGACTGCGGAAATATATACGGAGATTTAAATTTTCCCCTTAACCCAGGGGTCGACAAAGTTGTTCAGAATCTAGGAGCCAGCCAAAAAATTTAGGAGCCAGAATGCCTGCCCATCATCATTATTGCCTCCCCATCATCATCAATGCCTGCCCATTATCATCATCGCCTCCCCATCATTATCAATGCCTGCCCATTATCATCAATGCCTGCCCATCATCATCATTGCCTCCCCATCAATATCATTGCCTCCCCATCATTATCATTGCCTCCCTTTATCATCAATGCCTGCCCATCATCATCATGGCCTCCCCATTATAATCAATGCCTGCCCATCATCATCATCATCGCTTCCCCATCATAATCAATGCCTGCCCATTATCATCAATGCCGGCCCATCATCATCATCGCCTCCCCATCATCATCATCAATGCCTGCCCATTATCATCATCGCCTCCCCATCATCATCAATGCCTGCCCATTATCATCAATGCCTGCCCATCATCACACACAGAAAGCACCGCAGCACACAAGCACTCTCTCACATACATACATACATACACACACAAAGCACCGCACTACATACACACACACTGATACACACAGACACACACATCACATCTCACCTGTCCGGCGTCCGCGCGCTCTCTGCCACAGCCAGCCGCTGAATGATGACGGCACTGACACCGCTCTCCTCCGCTAACGGGCGCCGGGGTGCCCGACGGCGAGTGGGCCCCCGCCTGCTCAGGGTCCCGGAACTTGCCCGGGTTGGCCGGGTGCTGACGCCGGCCCTGCCTCCCATAACAAACATGCCGCTAGTGGCTAGCGGCAGTAAACAGAATTATGGTGGCAGCCAAACAGCACGGCGCAGCGAAGGCAATCCAGACGGCGCAGGAGGAGCTGATAATCAGCTGAGTAAAATTTTTTTTTTCCTCTTTAATTCCCCGGGCGCCAGGCATGATTTTCTAGGCGCCACTGGCGACCTGGCGCCAGGGTTTGTCGAACCCTGCCTTAACCATATACAGCTGTACGCTTCTGATACAGTACCATATATCTGCTGGTATTTTGGGTACATTTTCCCAAACATGAGGAAGTATGGTGGAAGAGGCCACGGACATGGGCGGGGGGGGGGGCAGCTGGTACTGATGGTGGTGGTGGTGTATCTGCTGGTAGTGCCAAAAGCACAATAGCACCTAAGGCAGGAGGTGTTGAGCCTGCGTCATCGTCTGGCTCCAGAAGGCCTGGAAGGCTCCCTTTTCTGGGAGTAGGTAAACTGCTTTTAAAGCCGGAGCATCAGGAACAGGTTTTGGCTTACATTGCCGAAACAGCCTCCAGCTCTATCGCCTCCTCTTCTGAAGTTTCAAAAAATGCAAGCACTAAGTCATCAGTGCAGGCTCCTGGTCAAGAACAACACCTTTCCTTGCGTCCTTCACCCCCACCAAAAGTGAAGGATGCGGCAGGCCACACTTCAGATTACTCCATGGAGCTCTTTTCACATACAATGCCTGGGTTATCAAGTCAAATCCTGAATTCCCCGGTCCAAGATGAATCTGACATGGAGTGCACTGATGCACAGCCACTGCTATATGATTCTGCTGGTACATTCACCCAGAGCACTACATTGCCCTAGCAGTCTACTGAGCCAGAATCTGACCCTGATGAAACTCAGTTGCCCCTTCCCGCATACTATAACTCCTTACACGGTGACACAGAGGAAGGTGCAGATGAAATTGAAGAGGAGGTGATGGATGACCCAGTTGTTGACCTGGATTGGCATCCATTGGGGAAGAGGGTGCCGCTGGCAATAGCTCAGAAGAGGAGGAGGATCCGCAGCAGGCATCGACATCGCAGCTGCAGTTATCTGGCAGGCCCTTAGCAGTCCAAAACGTGTTAAAAAAACAAAAAGAGTTGCAGGACAGCTTGGCCAGACGGTCAAATTAGCACAGCATGCAAGCCCTGAAAATTTATCCCAAAGTAGGAAGAGTGCAGTGTGGCACTTTTTTGACCAAAATCCTATTGATGAGTCAAAGGTTATCTGTAAGAAGTGCGGAAGGACCTTTAGCTGAGGGAAAAATCTCTGAAATTTGAATACCAGTTGCAAGCTTAGATATTTAAACACCATGCACTTGCAAGCGTGGACGGACTACAAAACCTCAGGTAGCACATGTGCACCTGCTCCGACTGAAGGTGGCCAGCAACGCTACATTGCTTCCCTCACTGTAAGCCCACCGGCTAACACACCACCAGCAAGAAATGTTGAGGTGTCGTCGCAAGGGCCAAAGCAGTCAGGGAATCACAATGTTTTTGCAATGAAAGACTGAATCTAGGCCATGGCCATCACCACCACCACCACCACCAACACCCTCACAGTCCGCCATGTCCACCGCTAAATGAAAAACTGGGTCTGAACTGAAAAAGTAAGTTGATGTGTATGCAAAATGTAAATGCATATCAAACACATGACCATTAAACAGAGAAAACAAAAAACAAGAAACAAATATCCTAAAATAAAACAAAATAAAAAATATATTGCAAAACATGCATGAAGTTGTAATAATAATAATAAGGGTATTTGGTAAACATAATTTTGATCAAAAGAATGTACAAGCCATCCCGCCACGTCAAGGCAACCCTTTGTGGGACAGTCCTACTCTAATATTAAAAACCTTTCCACTTGTCAAGTGACGTAAATGTGAACAAGGCAGAGGGACTGAACCCACCAGTTGAAGCATAGGCCAGACAGGATGGATTTTTCAGCTCAAAAGCAGGGCGGTCACATCCTTATATGCACAAGATGCACTAAGAACTAAATGAAAAACTGGGTCTGAACTGAAAAAGTAAGCTGATGTGTATGCAAAATGTAAATGCATATCAAACACATGACCATTAAACAGAGAAAACAAAAAACAAGAAACAAATATCCTAAAATAAAACAAAATAAAAAATATATTGCAAAACATGCATGAAGTTGTAATAATAATAATAATAATAATAAGGGTATTTGGTAAACATAATTTTGATCAAAAGAATGTACAAGCCATCCCGCCACGTCAAGGCAACCCTTTGTGGGACAGTCCTACTCTAATACTCCACCGCTAGTTCACCGATATGCAGCTCTCAAGTCCAGCTCACCCTAGCAGACACTCTGAGTAGGACAAGAATGTACTCATCCTCTCATCCGCGTACACTGGCTTTGAACGCCTACATTGCCAAACTGATCTCACTAGAGATGATGCCCTTCCGTTTGGTTGAAAGTGCAGCGTTCCGAGAGCTCATGGCCTACGCTGTCCCACGCTATGACCTACCCAGTTGGCACTTCTTTTTTAGAAAAGTCATCCCTGCCCTCCACCTGCATGTGAAAGAACGCATTGTCCATGCACTCAAACAAACAGTGAGTGGAAAGGTGCACCTCACAACAGATGCATGGGCCAGTTGTCATGGCCAGGGTCGTCACGTGTCCATCACTGTGCACTGGGTTAATGTGGTGGATGCAGGGTCCACAGGGGACAGTGGTGGTGGGAAAGTGCTGCCTAGCCCACGGTATAGGCAACAGTTGGCTGTAGGCGTTCGACCCTTCTCCTCCAGAAGCGAAAGCTCATTGACAGAGCGCAGTCGCACGAGCACTCCATCCGCAGCTGCCAGTGCTGCACACAAGGTGTCCCACTATCGAACAGCTAGTGGTAAGCGTCAGCAGGCTGTTTTAAAGATGATGTCTTTGGGCGACAACAGACACACCGAGGAGGTACTGGCCGACTACTTGCAGCAAGAGTCATGGCTGGGCAGTCTACATCTTGAGCCAGGCAAGGTAGTCCGTGATAACGTCCGTAATTTTGTGCCGGCCATAGCCCTGGCAAAACTCAGACACATACCTTGCCTGGCTCACACATTGAACCTGGTTGTGCAGTGCTTCATAAATAATTATCCGGAGTTAACAGCCCTGCTCCATAAGATGCGCAGACTGTGCTTGCACATACGTCACTCGCCCGTAGACTCCAGTCGTATGAAGAGGCTGCAGCGATCGCTCCACCTCCCCAAACACCACCTAATCATAGACGTTGCAACAAGGTGAAACTCCACCATGCACATGGTTGAGAGGCTGTGTGAACAGAGGCAGGCTGTAATGCATTTGTGGGAGGATACACGGGCAGGCAGTTTGAGGGCAGACATGGAGTTCTCGGGTGTGCAGTGGTCAAAGCTGAAAGACCTCTGTAAAGTCCTTCAGTGTTTTGAGGAATGCACACGGCTGGTAAGCGCAGACGACGCCATCATAAGCATGAGCATCCCACTTATGCGTCTGCTCATGCAAACTTTGACGCACATTAAGGATCAGGCGTCTGCAGCGGAGGAAGAGGAGGAGGAGGGGGAAGCCTTGATGACAGTCAGCCATTGTCTGCTCAGGAAACTGTCGTGGACGAGGTGGAGGAAGAAGAGGAAGAGGAGGAGGATGAGGGGGAAGCTTATTTTGGGGAGGATGCTTCACAGGGGACAAGAGAAAATGTTGGCTTGCCTAGGTCAGGTACAGGGCTTGTGCGTGAATTGAGAGATGTGGATTTAGCAGAAAGTGCTCCTCCACCCACCACTGGCAGTGCATCATTGTCATCTGGAACATTGGCCCACATGTGTGATTATGTCTTGCGGATCCTAAAAAGGGACCCCCGCATTGCCAAAATTATGAAGGATGACGACTACTGGTTGGCTAGCATCCTCAATCCACGCTATAAAGGCAAATTACAGAACATCATGCCACAGGAGAACCTAGAGCTTATATTGGCGAACAAACAAGCAGCTCTGGTAAACCGTTTGTTAGAGGCATTCCCAGCACACAGCAGCGGTGCAGGTTCCACCACGAGCCGTACTGGGCCAAATGGAAGAGGTGTTTGTGGTGCACACAGCCGAAGTGGCATTGGAGACAGGGGTTTCATGACCATCTTGCGGACTGATTTCTCGAGTACCGCTCACACGACTGTTAATACTGAATCGATTGCAACAGACAGGAGACAGCAGTTGTCAACTATGGTTCAAAATTACCTCTCCTCCCCTATCGATGTTCTCCCTCACAGCTCATATCCCTTTGACTACTGGGCCTGTAAACTGGACACCTGGCCTGAAATGGCACAATATGCCTTACAGGAGCTCGCTTGCCCTGCTGGTAGAGTGCTATCAGAAAGAGTCTTCAGTGCTGCTAGATCAATCCTGACAGAAAGAAGGACCCGGCTGTCGACCCAAAATGTTGGTGATCTCACCTTGATTAAAATGAGCTATGGCTGGGATTCAAAGGATTTTGTACCACCTTCCCCTGATGTCACATACGTTGCCAGCAAAATGGCTCACTTTGTCCTCCTCTTCCTCCGACTTCTCCAATTCCTCCATTTGCAGCTGCTGAACGTCCAGCCTACACCTCAACATAAGCCATTTTTTCCACCTCCCTAACTGGGCTGTACCCCCCCCAGGGCCGTCATCAGCACCTGGCGCACCCGGGCAAGTTCCGGGGCCCTGAGCAGGTGGGGGGGCCCACTCGCCGTCAGAGACACCGGCGCACTATGAGGGGCCCTGTGCCAGTGCCGTCGCCCACGAGTGTGCCCCTCCTGCTTGCTCAGGGCCCCAGCACTTGCAATACTTACCTCTCCCTGCTCCACCGCGGTGACATCTTCCACATTTCCTGCCAGTGACATTCAGGTCAGAGAGCGCGATGACGTCACGTCTGTGCGCCCTCTGCCTGAACAGTCACAGTGCAGAGAGCTGGAAGATGGCGACGC
Source organism: Oophaga sylvatica (assembly GCA_033576555.1). Taxonomy (NCBI): domain Eukaryota; kingdom Metazoa; phylum Chordata; class Amphibia; order Anura; family Dendrobatidae; genus Oophaga; species Oophaga sylvatica. The sequence continues at coordinate 490,691,673 of JARQOD010000005.1, forward strand.
TCAGGAATCCAGAGTAGAGCAGTGCCCAGCGAGGAGAGGTATTTCATTTTTTTAATGTTTGGAATAATATATGGGGAGCATTATACACTGGAAAATTATATATGGGGCCCATCATACATTTGAACATTATAGATAGGGCCCATCATACACTGGAGCATCATATATGGGGCCCATCACATACTAGAGCATCATATGGGTTCATTATTTACGGGGCATCACATGGAGCCCATTATATATGGAGCATTACATATGGGGACCATTATATTTGGAGCATTATATGGGGCTCATCATACACTGGAGCATTATAAATGGGGCCTATCATACACTGGAGCATCATATAGGGGGCCCATTATACACTGGAGCATCATATGGGGCCCATTATATATGGAGCATTATACAGGCCCATCATACACTGGAGCAGCATCCATGGGGCCCATCATATACTGGAGCATCATATGGGGCCCATCACATACTAGAGCATCATATGGGGTTAATTATTCATGGGGCATCACATGGAGCCCATTATATATGGAGCATTACATATGGGGACCATTATATTTGGAGCATTATATGGGGCTCATCATACACTGGAGAATTATAAATGGGGCCCATCATACACTGGAGCATCATATACGGGACCCATTATACACTGAAGCATCATATGGGGCCAATTATAGATGGAGCATTATATAGGACCATCATACACTGGAGCATCGTCCATGGGGCCCATCATACACTGGAGCATCATATACGGGGCCCATTATATATGGAGCATTATATAGGCCCATCATACACTGGAGCAGCATCCATGGGGCCCATCTCATATACTAGAGCATCATATGGGGTTCATCATATACTAGACGAGCATCATATGGGGTTCATTATTTATGGGGCATCACATGGAGCCCATTATATATGGAGCATTATATATGGGGACCATTATATTTGGAGCATTATATGGGGCTCATCACACACTGGAGCATCATATGGGGCCCATTATATATGGAGCATTATAAAGGCCAATTATACACTGGAGCATCATCCATGGGAACCATCATACACTGGAGCATTATAAATGGGGCCCATTATACACTGGTGCATCATATGGGGCCCATTATATATGGAGCATTATATAGGCCCATCATACACTGGAGCATCATCCATGGGGCCCATCATACACTGGAGCATTATAAATGGGGCCCATCATACACTGGAGCATCATATACGGGGCCCATTATACACAGGAGCCTCATATGGGGTTCATTATTTATGGGGCATCACATGAAGCCCATAATATATGGCGCATTATATATTGGGACCATTATATTTGGAGCATTATATGGGGCCCATCATACACTGCAGCATCATATACGGGGTCCATTATACACTGGAGCATTATATGGGGCCCATTATATATGGAACATTATATAGGCCCATCATACACTGGAGCATCATCCATGGGGCCCATCATACACTGGAGCATTATAAATGGGGCCCATCATACACTGGAGCATTATAAATGGGACCCATCATACACTGGAGCCTCATATGGGGTTCATTATTTATGGGGCATCACATGAAGCCCATAATATATGGCGCATTATATATTGGGACCATTATATTTGGAGCATTATATGGGGCCCATCATACACTGCAGCATCATATACGGGGTCCATTATACACTGGAGCATTATATGGGGCCCATTATATATGGAGCATTATATAGGCCCATCATACACTGGAGCATCATCCATGGGGCCCATCATACACTGGAGCATCACCCATGGGGCCCATCATATACTGGAGCATCATATGGGGCCCATCACATACTAGAGCATCATATGGGGTTAATTATTCATGGGGCATCACATGGAGCCCATTATATATGGAGCATTACATATGGGGACCATTATATTTGGAGCATTATATGGGGCTCATCATACACTGGAGAATTATAAATGGGGCCCATCATACACTGGAGTATCATATACGGGACCCATTATACACTGAAGCATCATATGGGGCCAATTATAGATGGAGCATTATATAGAACCATCATACACTGGAGCATCGTCCATGGGGCCCATCATACACTGGAGCATCATATACGGGGCCCATTATATATGGAGCATTATATAGGCCCATCATACACTGGAGCAGCATCCATGGGGCCCATCATATACTGGAGCATCATATGGGGCACATCATATACTAGAGCATCATATGGGGTTCATCATATACTAGACGAGCATCATATGGGGTTCATTATTTATGGGGCATCACATGGAGCCCATTATATTTGGAGCATTATATGGGGCTCATCACACACTGGAGCATCATATGGGGCCCATTATATATGGAGCATTATAAAGGCCAATTATACACTGGAGCATCATCCATGGGAACCATCATACACTGGAGCATTATAAATGGGGCCCATCATACACTGGAGCATCATATACGGGGCCCATTATACACTGGTGCATCATATGGGGCCCATTATATATGGAGCATTATATAGGCCCATCATACACTGGAGCATCATCCATGGGGCCCATCATACACTGGAGCATTATAAATGGGGCCCATCATACACTGGAGCATCATATACGGGGCCCATTATACACAGGAGCCTCATATGGGGTTCATTATTTATGGGGCATCACATGAAGCCCATAATATATGGCGCATTATATATTGGGACCATTATATTTGGAGCATTATATGGGGCCCATCATACACTGCAGCATCATATACGGGGTCCATTATACACTGGAGCATTATATGGGGCCCATTATATATGGAACATTATATAGGCCCATCATACACTGGAGCATCATCCATGGGGCCCATCATACACTGGAGCATTATAAATGGGGCCCATCATACACTGGAGCATTATAAATGGGACCCATCATACACTGGAGCCTCATATGGGTTCATTATTTATGGGGCATCACATGAAGCCCATAATATATGGCGCATTATATATTGGGACCATTATATTTGGAGCATTATATGGGGCCCATCATACACTGCAGCATCATATACGGGGTCTATTATACACTGGAGCATTATATGGGGCCCATTATATATGGAGCATTATATAGGCCCATCATACACTGGAGCATTATCCATGGGGCCCATCATATACTGGAGCATCATATGGGGCCCATTATATATGGATCATTATATAGGCCCATCATACACTGGAGCAGCATCCGTGGGGCCCATCATATACTGGAGCATCATATGGGGCCCATCATACACTGGAGAATCATATGGGGTTCATTATTTATAGGGCATCACATGAAGCCCATAATATATGGAGCATTATATATTGGGACCATTATATTTGGAGCATTACATGGGGCTCATCATACACTCGAGCATTATAAATAATAATAATAATCTTTATTTATATAGCGCCATCATATTCCGCAGCGCTTTAACAGTTTAACAGTTTCAAACATAAGTCATAAGTAACAACGTAACAATACAATAATTAAAGCAAAATAATATGGGGCCCATCATACACTGCAGCATCATATACGGGTCCATTATACAGTGGAGCATCATCCATGGGGCCCATTATATATGGAGTATTATATAGGCCCATCATACACTGGAGCATCATCCATGGGGCCCATCATACACTGGAGCATCATCCATGGGGCCCATCATACACTGGAGCATTAAAATGAGGCCCATCATACACTGGAGCAATCAATACAGGGTCCATATACACTGGAGCATCATATGGGGCCCATTATATATGGAACATTATATAGGCCCATCATACACTGGAGCAGAATCCATGGGACCCATCATATACTGGAGCATCATATGGGGCCCATCATATACTGGAGCATCATATGGGTTCATTATTTATGGGGCATCACATGGAGCCCATTATATATGGAGCATTATATATGGGACCATTATATTGGAGCATTATAAATGGGGCCCATCATACACTGGAGCATCATATACTGGGCCCATTAATACACTGGAGCATCATATGAGGCCCATTATATATGGAACATATATAGGCCCATCATACACTGGAGCATCATCCATGGGGCCCATTATACACTGGAGCATCATATGGGCCCATTATATATGGAGCATTATATAGGCCCATCATACACTGGAGCATCATCCATGGGGCCCATCATATACTGGAGCATCATATGGGGCCCATTATATATGGCGCATCATATGGGCCACATTATATATGGAGCATCACATGGAGCCCATTTTATATGGAGCATTATATATGGGGACCATTTTATTTAGAGCATATATGGGGCCCGTCATACACTAGAGCATCATATGGGTTCTTTATTTATGGGGCATCATATAGGGCCCTTTATATATGGAGCATCATATGGAGCACATATGGGGCCATTCTGTATGGAGCATTATATGGAGCTCATTCTGTATGAAGCAATATAAGGGGCCCATCATATACTGTATGAAGCTTATATGCACTCATTATACTGTATGGAGCAATATGTGGGCTCATTTACTCTATGGGGACCGTCCTATGGCCATCACATGGAGCCCATTATATATGGACCATTATATATGGGGACAATTATATTTGGAGCATTATAAATGGGGCCCATGATACACTGGAGCATCATATACGGGGCCCATTATACACTGGAGCATCATATGGCACCCATTATGTATGGAGCATTATAAATGGGCCCATCATACACTGGAGCATTATATAGGCCCATCATTCACTGGAGCATCATCCATGGGCCCATCATACACTGGAGCATTATAAATTGGGCCCATCATACACTGGAGCATCATATACGGGCCCATTATACACTGGAGCATCAAATGGGGCCCATTATATATGGAGCATTATATAGGCAGATCATACACTGGAGCATCATCCATGGGGCCCATCATATACTAGAGCATCATATGGGGTTCATTATTTATGGGCATCACATGGAGCCCATTGTATATGGAGCATATATATGGGGACCATTATATTTGGAGCATTATATGAAGCCCATCATGTACTAGAGCATCATATGGGGTTCATTATTTATGGGCATCATATAGGGCCCTTTATATATGGAGCATCATATGGAGCACATATGGGGCCTATTCTGTATGGGAGCATTATATGGAGCCCATTCTGTATGGAGCAAATATGGGCCCATCATAATACTGTATGGAGCTTTATATGCGACTCATTATACTGTATAGGAAATGTGTATCTTCGTAGCGTGTTAGCCAGTAGATAGAAAAATATTTAGAATTGAGAGTCCTCAGTGGTTGATACCTTTTAATGGCTAACTGAAAAGATGATAAATTGCAAGCTTTCGAGACTACTCATTCTCTTCATCAGGCAAAGACTAAAACAAAAACTGAAGAATCACATATTTATACACAACACAGCACAGAAATAATGCAATAGGTAAGACAAGTGATGTGAAGCAGAACTGTCATTATGGGAGAGGATGAACATAAATATTGGAACAGTTCATAGATAAGGAGTGAAAGTTTTATTGCCCTCTGATTGGGGTCTGGTATTGTGTTTTTGATGCCCCAGAAGGTCAGGGAAGCAGATTCCTTAATTGATGTAAAAAGACATAAATCCATGTGATATATTCATTCCAGCACTGAGAGTGTTTCATCCCTTTCCCATGACAGTTCTGCTTCACGTCACTTGTCTTACCTATTGCATTATTTCTTTGCTGTGTTGTGTATAAATAAGTGATTCTTCAGTTTTGTTTTAGTCTTTGCCTGATGAAGAGACCTGAGTAGTCTCGAAAGCTTGCAATTTGTTATCATCTTTTCAGTAGCCATTAAAAGGTATCAACCACTGAGACTCTCAAGTCTAAAATATTTTTCATTATACTGTAGGGAGCAATATGTGGGGCTCATTATACTCTATGGGGGACCGTCCTATACTATATCGCACATTATATGGGGACCATCATAAACTGGAGCATTATGTGGAGCTCATCATATACTCAATGGAACATTAAAGGGACCCAGTTATGTATGGAGCAAAATATGGGGCTCATTATTTTGTATGGAGCAATTATACTGTATGAAAGCATATATAGGGCCCATTATTCTGTAGGAGCATCATATATGGGACTCATTATTCTGTATGGAGCAATATATGGGGCTCATTATTCTGTATAGAGCAATATATGGGGCTCATTATTCTGTATTGTGCACTATGTGGTGCCCATAATACTTTATGGAGGACTATACTGTCCGTTTTTTGAGCTATTGTAGAATTTACAAAAATATCCTCAGTTAGTAAGAAGTGAAGTATTGGCATTGGGGCTGTACTATATTTCACTGCCGCGGGGCTCAGATTGTGGATGGTTTTTAAAGGGGGCCCCCCATACTCTTTCGCCTGGGGGCCCCTAAAAACCTGGAGCCAGCACTGCCCCCCCACAACTTTACCAAAAAACCCCCCTTTTTTTAATGCGTAAATATTATTTAAAAATAATTTAAAGGTTTTACAACTTTAAATAATAAGAATTGATTCGTTGGCATTGAAAAGGCACTGTAGGTGTGTTTTCTGTCCCCACCACGGGGAAATTTTCTTCCCCATTGACTTGCAGGGGGCGGTTGGGGGTTTCAGTCGGACCTTTGACTTTTTCCGATAGTCGGGCCGATTTTGTTTGACTCGACTTTTGGGAAAGTCGGGTGGCCCAAACCCGACTCGCCCTCCCGAGGCAAAACCGCTCATCTCAGTAAATTTTTTTTTGCTTGAAACCCAAATTTCCCCAGGAACTCGGGCAGCGGGTTTAAAAAAGTCACTCCCTTTTTTCCGGGGCGCCCCCAATCGGGCTTTTTTCACTGACACCGGGATCCGTTTTGGGCTAATGTTAGTGTTTTTTTCAGGCTCGGGCTTTTTTATGAAAAACCCAATTGATTGATAAAGCTGAGAAAACCTTATGGCATTGAACCAGGGTCGGGAAAACAGCAGATTTAATTTTTGTCGAAACCCAAAAAAAGGGCATTCTTACAAAATGGAACATGATGCCCCCGGGCTCTTTTTCAGAAAGGGCGGGCAGAGACCTAAAAAGTGTTATGGGGGGGATTTCCGTCCCTCGGGCTAAACGATTTACTTTACTATTCAAAAATTTACCAACCTGCGTGAACTATAACTGCAGAGGGTTTTTTGCCTTTTGAACGGGGCCCAGCCCCTGCTGTGGATGGGTTGTTTCTGGGGCTCAGCGTTGAGAATTTCGGGAAACGTAATAAGTTGTTTTTTTTTGTGGGAAAAAGCTTTTCCCTACTATTTTCCCTCTGCCCTATCAGGGGAAACTTTTTCCCCTCTTTGTTTTGGGCATTACAGTCTAAATTCCTCTTGACTGTTACCTAAACTGCTCCTTTCCACATTTTCTTCAGCTTTTTGGTTCGGACACCCTGAAAACCCGAGAAATTTTTGATTTTGCCAAACTTGGGTTTCCCAGAACCCCCGGGGAAAAACCCGTTTCCTTTGTGGGCATTCATTAACCCCCTTTTGGGGGAGTATAAACCCCATTTTTTGGGACCCAGGGATAATGCGGGTAGTCCCGGACCCCAAGAATTTTAAATTTTAGTGTTGCTAATTTGCAAGACATTATTTTTTGCTGGGGTTTTCCTGGTTCAGACCCAAAAACCCGTTTTGGATTGGAAATCTGTGCTGGGCCATTGGCCGCAAGGTTTATGGTACACTCCTTTTTTCACTCTCCCCCCCCCTCAAGATCCCCGGCTATTTGGCTGATTATTCGATGGTTTTTTTGAAATAAGTCTGCTCCTTGCCCCTCACAGGGGGTTATATTTTCGCGATTGAGTTGGGCCCGTTTGTAAATTTTCCCAAGGTCGGCTCTTTAATTTGTCTTACCTGACAGAGCTAGCGACTTTTAAAACAAAGAGTCATTGGAGAAGGGTCAAAAAGCCGCCTCTTCACCCTTTGGGGGCCGGCTTTTTTCTTTGTACCAAAAGGACTTCATTGAGACCATGTGACTATCGTCTCCTTTAAAAGA
>JARQOD010000005.1:490699799-490750415 GCA_033576555.1 Oophaga sylvatica
GTGCGCAGTGTCCGGAGAGCGGTGCCCGCAGCTGGGGAGAGGATGCACCGGGGAGAGCGGGCTGTCCGTGCGTGTGCCCCGGCCCTGCTGCTCCTGTACGGGCTGCTCCGGGAGTGCAGCGGAGGCAGGACACTGCCAGCAATCAGCGATGACATCCCATTCCGCCTCAACTGGCCGGGGCCGGACTTCTCTCTGGTCAGTCACCCGGGAACGCGGTGGCTGGCAGGAGGTGCTGAGGCGGGCTGCGACAGCGCAGGGGCAGGCTCGACAGCGCAGGGCAGGCTCCGACAGCGCAGGGGGCGGGCTCCGACAGCGCAGGGGGCGGGCTCCGACAGCGCAGGGGGCGGGCTCTGACAGCGCAGGGGCGGGCTCCGACAGCGCGGGGGCTGCTCCGACGCGCAGGCGGCTCCGACAGCGCAGGGGCGGGCTCCGACAGCGCAGGGGCGCTCTGACAGGCAGGGCGGGCTCCGACAGCGCAGGGGGCGGGCTCCGACAGCGCAAGGGGCGGGCTCTGACAGCGCAGGGGCGGGCTCCGACAGCGCAGGGGGGTGCTCCGAAAGCGCGGGGTGCTGCTCCGACAGCGGGGGGCACTCCGACAGCGCAGGGCGGGTCGACAGCGCAGGGGCGGGCTCGACAGCGGGGGCTGGCTCCGACAGCGCAGGGCAGACTCCGACAGCGCAGGGGCGGGCTCCGACAGCGCAAGGGGCGGGCTCTGACAGCGCAGGGGCGGCTCCGACAGCGCAGGGGGGGCTCCGAAAGCGCGGGGGACGGGCTCCGACAGCGCGGGGGCTGGCTCCGACAGCGCGGGGGGGCGTGCTCCGACAGCACGGGGGCGGGCTCCGACAGCGCAGGGGCGGGCTCCGACAGCGCACGGGGCTGGCTCTGACAGCGCAGGGGGCGGCTCTGACAGCTGGCATGGCTGAGGCACCGCCACGCTGTGCCGTAGGTATGGCTGAGGCACCGCCACGCTGCGCCGTAGGTATGGCTGAGGCACCGCCACGCGCCTAGCAGCGGGCACGCCAGCTGCGCGTAGTATGGCTGAGGCACCGCCACGCTGCCCGTAGTATGGCTGAGGCACCACCACGCTGCGCCGTAGGCATGGCTGAGGCACCGCCACGCTGCGCCGTAAGCAGGCTGAGGCACCGCCACGCTGCGCCGTAGGCATGCTGAGGCACCGCCACGCTGCGCCGTAGTATGGCTGAGGCACCGCACGCTGCACCGTAGGTATGGCTGAGGCACCACCACGCTGCGCCGTAGGCATGGCTGAGGCACCGCCACGCTGCGCCGTAAGCATGGCTGAGGCACCGCCACGCTGCGCCGTAGGCATGGCTGAGGCACCGCCACGCTGCGCCGTAAGCATGGCTGAGTATGAAAAGATAAGCGTGTGCACAGCCGTAATTGGTGCCAGAGTAGGTTCCAACACCGTGAGAATTATTAAAAATAAACTGGCACTCAACTTAACGTAAATGGTGAAAATTTAATGTAGTCCACTAGATCAAATAAAATGCTGCAGAATTCTGATGCGCATGTGACTCTATAAAATGGCCGTAGGGCTACTGTGCGTTCCCAATAGCTGTCCTGTATAGTTATATCAAGCTGCCCTATAGCCCAGCAAGACTCCATGCAAAATGTGAAGCAGCGCGCGTGGCCACCGCTGGTAAATTGCAGCAGTGGTCGTTACTAGAGTTGAGCGAGTATGTTCAGAATCTGAATTTGCCTTATTCGTGCCATATTGGTACCCTATTCATGCCGAGTATCTTTGATGATCAGTTCCGAACTTTTTCGATCATTTTTACTCCCTTTGACTCCAATGACGTTCGGCGTCTGTTGCGAAAGCGATATTCGCCGGCGATCGTAATCGGAAGCGAATTTTGAAAAATTCGCTCAACTCTAGTCATTATCATAGGCTAAGGAGGATATGCAAATATGAAAAAATGTTCCACTTTTGATACATAAATGTATTTGCAAAATTATCATATTTCCACTTTCTATATTGTTATTGACTTTGATATTGGGATCGTTCACACGTCACTTTTTCGCATACAAGCGCTGCCCATGTTTTTCTCAGATAGCACTCGTATCTGTGATAGCATATGGGGCTGTGGCGCGTGCAAGATCCTGCCGATATGTCCGATGCTGATCCGAGTGTGACATCAAACTTGTCAAAGAAAGTCTATGGGTCCATGAAAAAGTGAGATAAAACCCTGATGGGAAAAACTGGCGAAACTCTGACCCTGGACACAGTGACCCCATTTTTTTGCGTATGTGGAAAATCATGGACGTTTGAATGTCGCGAAGCACTGATGAAACTTGGACCGATTTTCTCGTACGTGAAAATCACTGGCGTGTGCATGAGCCCTTAGTGATGGCCTTTAGAGAAGGGGGCCTTTTGTAACAGGAGTTGCTCGACAGGTTGATTACTATGAGCCATTCGTATAGTCACCGCTGATCATTATCTGCTAGCTAGTCCTAGGCCCTCACCCTGTTGGAGGGGACACGTCGTATTTCTAGCGGGTGTATGAACTGGGCGCATGCGGTGCTTTCAATAAATAATTCCAGCTTTGGTGATAATGTGGTGTAGTTTGTAGGCGTCACTTTGCTTTGGAATATTGAGAATCAATCAGGTGTAGGGATGTGAAGTCCAGCATTCACCTTGGATACCGGTCATTGGTGACAGCAGCTCGTCTCTCGCTGTATAATACTAATGTCGCAGCATTGATCGGTATCACCACGTTGTATGGGATGTAAATATAATTCTTGTTCTTGCAGCCGACCACAGGAATACCGTACAAAGAAGATAATTACATTATTATGACCACGGCCGACAAAGAGATATACAAGTGTCTACTTCCAATTACTGCCGGGGATCATCAGGTATTACTTATTACTGGTTTTCCTAATATGTTGTGCTTTTATTAATAAATTACCTTTACCTTATCTATATGGAGATATATCTTAGGCAATGAGTCACAGACTCTCTGCCTAAAGATCTAAACTGTATTCTTCTTCTTTACAGGCATGTTGTATTGGTACATAGAGATACCTCCCTATATCCCAGTACATATCTATATACCTGTATAAGTATGTAAAATAAGTCAAGGTGTTTTTTTCTCTCCCTATAAAATTACTAAAAATCAGTTAACAATTATAATCATCAGATTTTTAAATACACTTTTGTGATGTATGTTCCTATAATCTACAAACAGCATGGACGTATTTCATATCCCCTTCTTCGTAACAACCGATACAATACAGTGAACAGTTATGTATGGTGATCTGTAAATGGCATTAATAAATGGTGTGATTGTTTGTTTTCTTCATTAAACCCATAAAAAGTTTATACAAATGTAATGCTTACAGGTGTAGTTGGCAAAAAAAAGGCTCTAAAAATTGCAGCTCGTCTTGTATAAAAACAAGACCTTGTACAGTGAAGCTTGCGTAAAAATAAAAAAGTTGTGACTCTTATAACTACAAAAGAATGAACAAGAAAAAAAATCTTCTGGTCATCTAGAATACAAAGACTTCTGCATGTTGACATTTACAATGGGATCTTATGTGAGACATACTTCTGACAGTTCACATTGACTGATGACCTGTTATCATTATGGAATCTGCCCTGTACCTGCAGAAGGAATCAATCATTAAATATTAGACTTCGGTTTAATGCATAGGCAGCAGGGCCACCTCTAAGGCTGCATACATGTCACACGTAAGGACTATGCTGGCAATCTACATCTGCGGAGAAAATGTGATCTTATCTAATACATTGTGACAGCGAAGTATAATGTAGGCTTTTTTTCGAAGTGGAATTAAATGAGTTGTCCATGTCTGGGGACATTTTATAATTTTTTTTTCTTCAATGCTTATATTTGAGACTAAAAAAACACTTTTGCAATTTGGTTTCATTAACAATTTTATACCGTTTGGCTTTTTTTTTTTTAGCCGCTACACATTTATCTTTGTGGTCTATGGTCATAAGTCAGCTGAGAGGAACTTTGTAAATCAAAAAAAAAACAGATAAGAGTTTCAAACCCTTTCTTGTCAATACAAGCTCACTGATGGATTGTAAGTTAACTCCGTTAAGGTAAACTGGAAAATTGTTAATGAAACCCAATTGCAAAAATTATTGTTACACTCATTTAGGGCTATTTTGTGTAAAAGCAAATAAATTGACCACAAAAATGGACAACCTCCTTACTAGTCAGTGTTAACAATGTACGGCATACATTAGGGGAGATATGTTTAGAGGTCCTGATAGAACATGACACATCCTTATGCCTTAACAGGGCTCATACAAAGAGGTTGTGCCTATCTGGAAACCCTTTAAGGCTCAATTTGAGGCAGCCATGTACCTCGTATCTTTCTGCAGAGGATCTGCTGTCAGAAGTGATCAATATGCCGAGGATATTTTTCTATGTTTTAGTTTTGATTTGTGTAAAGGGCATAATGACCTCTATATACAGCAAATCAAATATGGTAGAAAATCTTCTGATTCGACTTCTGGAAATAAAGATCATGGCATTGTTACTGTATAAGTTATTAAACAATCGTCATTGTTATTTTCAGGAAGAAGAAGGAGAATATAAGGGACCATCTCTTGGAGAACTTTTAGATCCTCTCTTCAAGCAAACCAGCTGTTCATACAGGGTAACTTGCATTTTACCAACACAGACATTTATTACTTAACCAGTGGATAGGTGATAAATATCTGATCTCTGGGCGTTCTACTCATCACTACAACAGTTAAGAAAGTTCCCCTTTTTTTTTCTAATTTTCTTAAACATGAATAAAGCAGCACTGTAAATCCAGCACTATGGCGGTCCATTCATTGTCCGTGAGACAGCCAGAGATGGCCGATCGCTATGACCGTCTCAAGAGAGAGCAGGTTTCCTCTAATGGTGATTTTGACTTGGGCCGCCAATTGCACACCATTGTGGCAGTTGTTCTGTGTGCATAGAGTAACATGTTATCGGCACCATATCCTGATTACACGGGGCGACGTGCTGCCATGAATGATGCTTGCAAGTCAGTTTAAAATTCGTTGCACCCGACGAACGAGAGCTTTGTTCGGCATGTTTAGATAGGCCGATAGTCAGGATCCTACGTAATTTCATTCCTCGATTATTAGCTCCTCTACATGGGCCTTTAGTGGAAACCTCTGCTATGTGGATAAGCGGTTTCTGGATAGAACTTGATCGAAACACATTACAGATGAGAAAATGATTGTACTTTTCTTGTACGCCACTTTATTTCGGATTACTTGAGTATGTAAACTTACTGATTACTGAACAATCTAGATTAGAAATTCATCTTCCCTTTTATTTAAAACTGTAAGTTCCTTCTCTGGAATTGTAGATTAATTTTTATAAAAAGAGTTTTACAATAAGACAAGTAGTTGATCTTCAGGTTTAACGAGAGAAGCTTACTCGACTCATTGCTCCTTTACAAATTGTTTTAGATTGAGTCGTACTGGACATACGAGGTTTGCCATGGAAAGCACATTCGGCAGTACCATGAGGAGAAGGAAGCAGGGCAGGTATGTACATTGTGGATGGATGCCGGGCTGGTCTACATTCTAGTTATGGTATGTACCTTAGGGTTATGTGTTATCTGCTTGCATGGAGCATAGTAGTTTTCGATGATGCACCTTATCCCATATTATGGCCGTATCTCAGTCTTTTACTAATAACATGTAATGTTTAGGAAAATGTTAAAGATTTGAAATAAAAAAACTACATTGATTAAGTATAACTCATGATCCGGTGGGAGTCCTAAATTAGGCCACGTGTCATAGTGTTGGTATCTGTCCAGGTCACACAGTGATAATCCAGGCACGCAGCTTCTAATGAGAGCGCTCTGATAACTATACCGTAAGTGTAGCGAGTCCTACTCCTGTGTATCCTCCACAGGGCAAGGTTTAGACATCTGGAAGAAAACTGGTTCCCATTGGGTGACGGCAAGCAGGAAGAATTTATACAGTACCTGTTAAGTGTGGACACACCAGTTCATGCAGTGGTTTTCTTTGTTCTTATTGGAATGTGCACATTGAAAAGTCAGACTGAAGACAGCAAATCATGGAAAGAGCACACATAGAATCAAGGAGTAAAGAAAGAGGTGTGAAATAGACCAAAATATGTGTTGAATCTTAGGATTCTTCAAAGTTGCCCCCATTTTACTCTGACTGCCTAATGCCCTCTTGGCATTCTTTCAAGCGGCTTCATGAGGTCATTACCTGGAATGTCTTCCAACAGCCTTGAAGGCGTTCCCAGAAGTGCTGAGCACTTCATGGCTGCTTTGTCTTGATTTCACTGTTGAACTCATCCCAAACCATCTCAGTTGTGTTGAGGGCTGTGGACTGAGGAGGCCATGTTGTCTGACACAGCATTCCATCCCACTCAGTCATATAGCCCTTACATAGCCAGGAGGTTTGTTTTATGCCATTGTCCTGTTAGAACACACATGATGGTCCCAGCAAGAGCAAGTCAGATGGGAGGCATGTCGTTACAGAATACTGTAGTAGCCATGCTGGGAAAGTATGCCTTGAATTTGGAATAAATCACTGACCATGTCACCAACAAAGCAGCCCCACACCACCCCCTCCATGCTTCATGGTGGGCACCACACATGTAGAAACCATCTGCTCAACTTTTTGTATCTTGCAAAGTTATGGTGGTTGGTACCAAAAATCTCTTAATTTTCACTCCTGAAGCCACAGTTCAGATTTCAGCTAATCTAATGTCCAGTTTGCAGTCCTCAATAGTGGCTTATTTGCAGCAATTTGTCCATAAAGGCCTGTTTGTCACAGTCTACTCTTTACAGTTGATGTTGAGATGTCTGCTCCTTTTTTTCATAGTTTTCATAGATTTTAAGGTTGAAAGTAGACATAAGTCCATAGAATTTAATTTATAGCCTAACATGTTGTTTCAGAGGAAGGCAAAACCCCCATGAGGTAGATGTTAATTGCCCCATATTAGGCAACACAACCATTTTTCTCTCACCTAAGAAAATCAGTCTGATTATGCTGATCATACTATGATCTGATTTTCTTAGATATGGAGAAGGAAAAAAAAAATCCCCTATCTTATCCATTCTGTCGGTCAGCGATGTTATCCAAGTGCAGTCTGATTTCTTTATCGCTTCTTTGGGGACACAGGTAACCATGGGTATATGCTGCTGTCACTAGGAGGCTGACACTAGGCAAAGAAAATAGCTGCTCCCCAGCAGTATACACCCACCGACTGGCACAAAGCTCGTCATTTTTACCTTAGTGTCAGTAGGAGGCAGACCTGAATCTGATTTCAGAGCTGTCATTTTCCCTTAGATCACGGCAATTTGTCACGATGGACACCAGTCTTCATGGATGGGGAGTGGTATTCCTTCGCCACAGAGTCCAGGGTCGCTGAAATTCTCTGGAAACCTCTTTTCCCATCAACCTTCTGGAAATCAGAGCGATCTACCTCTCTTCTCCTCTGGCAGGACCTTCTAGCGGGCTGACTAGTTTGTATTCAATCCGACAACACCACGGCCGTGGCATACATAAACCACCAAGAAAGCCCGCCCTGATAGAAGCCAGGAAGTGAAAGAGACTTGAAAGACTGTGCTGCTTAAGAGACCAACTTGAGATTAAGGCCGGAGTCACACTGGCGAGTTTGATGTGAGTAAGTCGCACGACTTTCTCGCATCAACACCCGGCACGGCCGCCCGCTCTCGGACCCGAGTGTGCGGCTGCATAGAAATACATGTATAGAAATACATGCAGCCGCACACTCGGCTCTGAGAGCAGGCGGCCGTGCCGGGTGTTGATGCGAGAAAGTCGTGCGACTTACTCGCATCAAACTCGCCAGTGTGACGCCGGCCTAACCCTTTAATCAGAGCATCTCTAAATAATAGTGATAGTTGAACGTGCTCGGATAAGGTGTTATCCAAGCATACTCGTGTCCTAATAGAGTATCTTCAGCGTGCACAAGTACTATGAGTCCCTGTGGCTGCATGTCTGTTCAACAGCCACAACACATGTATGGATTGCCTGTCAAACAGACTATCCATGAATGTTGTGCAGCTGTCGAACACCCGCGACTTGGATAACACCTTATTCGAGCACGTTCTTTCATGCCTTCCCAACATAGGAAAAAGTTTAGAAGAATATTAAGATACTAGTTTGATCTCCTTTTCCCAATCTGAAAATAAAGAAATAAAATATATTTGGGATTGCTGCATTCTTTAACCCCTTTCCGACATCGGCGTAAATGTACGCCAATGTCGGACTCCCTCCCTTTGATGTGGGCTCCGGCTCTGAGCCCATATCTTTTCTCCATCGCCTCATTGGGAGACACAAACCGTGGGTGTTATGCTGCTGCCACTAGGAGGACACTAAGCAATACATAAGCAAATAAGATTAACTCCTCCTCCTGCAGTATACACCCTCTGTCGGCTCAATCCTGAACCAGTTCTTGCTTAGTGTCTGTAGGAGGCACTTGGGTCTGCTCTCAGACCACACTTTTTTCAATTTTTATTATTTTTCTTTCTTCACGCACGGAAGGGCGACGGGTCTTGTAGGAAAAGTCCCGATCTCCCACAACCAGCAACTGGCGAAAACACGGAGTGTCGTCTCCACGTTTCTCTCCTGCTACGCTACCATCGGGCGACGGTTTCTTCATGGTCCGTTCTCCCCATGAGTCATAAGGCTGTAACTGCGCTCTGGAATATTTGGAAACTACACCCTCACCACCACTATTGAAAGTGGCTGGTGCTAGGATGATGGGACTGGAATCCTCTCCGCCTCCCTATGAAAGGGTTGGCGGATTGAGAACATACGGACGCGCCAGCCATTGGTACTCCGAGCATGGAGCTCCACAGTGAGTACACTTGTACATCATGTTTACACTGATGCGACGCTCCCTTCTGTGGGGCAGAACGACGTCGCAAGAGCTGGGCAGGAAGCACCTGCGACCCTTATCGGGTCGCAAAACCGGGCCGCATGATTTCTTCTCCGGCTGCAATCCGGAGTAGGCCGCACCTGCGCCTTCCATCGGGTCGCAGGGCCGGCCGATAAATTTAGTCCCTGGCTTCAGGCCGGGGTAGGCCTCGAGAATAGGGGCGGGCTTACCCCCCTTATCGCAAGCTCTGCCCACATCGCGCGCTCTCCACAGGCCCCGGCTTGCTCCGCCCACTGTTTCTGGCGCCTCTCGGACCACGAGAAGCGCTTCAGGCCCAAATCTCGGCTGCCATCTTGTGGATACCGCGACCTTCACCATGGAGCTACTTCAGCAGCGGCAGCCTGTTCTCCAGCGCTATTTTTCAGGACCTGAGTAAGCTTACAGCGCTTAACCCCTTCTCCTGCAGCAGGCTCATAGGCGCAGAATATGTCCCAATCAAAGGGCTCAAAAATGTCTGACAAAAGCCTCACTGCGGTGCATGCCACCTGTGGCTCATACAATGTCCCCTTGCCATCAAAGCATGGGTCTCCATTCTGTGCCATCTTTCTAGTGGGACAGCGCTGCAAACGACACAGCGTTTAACCCTTTTCGTGCTGCAGGCTCACAGGTAAAAAATGTCCCAATCAATGGGATCAAAAAGGCCCGACAAAACCACACAGTGGTGTATGCTGCCTGTGCCTCATGCAACGCTCCCCTGCCATCAAAGCATGGGTCGCCATTTTGTGTATCATGTGCCCAAGAGCCCTCTGCCTCTGCCGTTCAGGAACCCCTATGTACTCCTGATCGCAGTGAACCGGGTCCTTCTGAGTGGCCTACGTTTCTGGCACACTCTATGGATTCTCTGACTAAGGGTATCCCTTCTCCTAAAAAGGGATCCATCAATCTTCAGAGAGAACCCACGGCATCAGCACAGCGGCCGTCTGGGAAGCGCCGCCATAATGCTTCTCCCAATCCGTCTTGCGGGTCGGCGAGTTCAGGCTCTCGCTCCCCCTCTCCCAGAGGTCTCAGTGATCACGATTCTGAACATGATTCGGATTTTGGTGATGTCCCGCATTTACCAAGGGTTTTCAGATTCCCTAGACTCTCATAGAGGCACTTAATAAAGCCCTGAAGGTAGATGAAGAACCCGGGTCTCACCCGGATCATTCTATCTCTTTCAAAAGAGTTAAACGTCCTCACAAAAAAACGGACTTCACGGACATTGTTCAGGGACATAGGGACCGACTAGACAGATGAATTTTCAAAACTCTTCTGTCCCTCTCTGATGGCCCATCTATCAAAAATCCCTCAGATAAACAGGCGGACAACCTCACTACATCAGTCTTTGAGGCTGCTGGAGCTTCCTTCTCTCCTTCTTTTGCGGCCACTTGGGTGGCGAGAGCCACGGTGGCTTGGGCTGAGGATCTGGTTAAAGTTACTAGCGATATTCCTCGTCCCCCTGAGGCACATAATCTGGCTTATCAGATTACCCAAACAGGCGACTATTTAGTCCACGCGTCCTTAGATGCAGATAAGTGCGCTGCACTCACAACCGCCAATGCCGTTGCCATTCGGAAGTCTCTGGCTCCGAGAGGGCGTGCAGACTCTACTTCAAAGAGATCTTTAACTTCTTTGCCGTATCATCCAGGGAGTCTCTTGGAGATCGTCTGGATCAGATTATTTCTGACGCTACAGGTGGCAAAAGTAAAATTCTTCCACAGAGCAGAATCAATCGGCCTTTTTCGGCCTCAATAACAAAGTCGCTTCCGGCCATTTCGCAGCTCCTTTAACTGGTCTTCGGCTTCGACCTCGTCTCGTGCATCGTCTCACAGACACAGAAGCTCGCAACCATCAGTCAGAGCTCAGGCCGGGAGAAACAAATCTTCACAATGATTTCTGGCGGGCCCGGGGAGCCAAACAGGGTCGGTGGACGCCTGCTCCTGTTTCGCGAGACCTGGTGGTCGGTCATTCACGACCGGTGGGTTTGACATATTGTAGACTCCGGCTACAGATGTGAATTCCCTTCTGTTTCCCCAAGGCTCTTCTTTCAGTCTCGCCCCCAAAAGTCCAATGTCCTCGCAATTCCTCTTCTTCACGCCTGAAACAATCTTCGCTCCAGCGACATCATCATTCCAGTTCTTCACGAGGAAAGGTTCAAAGGGTTTTTTATTCAAACCTTTTTTTGTGGTTCCCAAAAAGGACGGCTCTTTGCGTCCTATCCTGGGTCTCAAACTGTTGAACAAATTCATCAGAGTCCGCCATTTCAGAATGGAGTCTCTCTCTAGAAAGAAACGAATATCTGGCGTCAGTCGATATCAAGGACGCATATCTACACGTTCCTATTTCACAAAGGTCATGGCGGCTGGCATGTCAGCTTTACACTCTCATGGCGTGGTGGTCCTTCCGTACCTAGACGACCTGCTCATCAAAGGACCGACCCATCGGGCCTGCACAGAGAGCGTCGAGATTACTATCAACACTCTCTCTCGCCTGGGTTGGTTGTTGAATCTGGACAAGTCTTCTCTCATACCTTCTCAGAATTCTTCCTTTCTGGGAATGATTCTGGACACCACCTGAAGCGTGATTTCTCTCTCTCTCCAGAGAAGATTGCTTATCTGAGGCGGGGAATACTCCTGTTGTTCCCAGACCGTTCCCAATCCCTATGGTTCGCCATGCAGCTCCTGGGAAAAATGGTAGCTTCCATCGAGACAGTATCATTTGCTCAATTTCATCTCAGACCTATTCGGCAGGAGCTATTATCAGTCTGGGACAGGAACCTAGCGTCCTTAGGTCATCACCTTCGTCTATCTCCCAGACTAAGAAGTTCTCTGAAATGGTAGATAAATTTTTCTTCCTTGAGTCAAAGGAAATTTTTTTTCTGCTCGTCCATTGGTTGGTAGTGACCACTGATGCCAGCCTCCTCGGTTGGGGAGCAGGGGTCCTTCATCACAATGCTCAGGACCGTTGGTCTCTCCGGGAGTCTCGTCTTCCGATCAACATCCTGGAGATCAGAGCTATCAAACTAGCCATCTGACATTCCCATACCTTTCTGGCCGGTCATCCCATCCGGATCCAGTCAGACAACGCCACAGCCGTGGCGTACATCAACCGTCAGGGCGGCACTCGGAACAGAATGGTGATGATCAAGGACCTCACATCTTAAGGTCGGCCGAGTCAAACCGATCGCCCATCTCCGCGGTTCACATCCCAGAAGTGAACAATTGGGAGGCCGACTTCTCAGTCGCCAGGGTCTAGACTCGGGAGAATGGTCTCAGCACCCAAAAATATTTTTCAAATCAAAGTTCAGACTTCATAGGTCGATCTCGCGATCCCTAGCCATCGGCTCGGATGCGTTAGTACTCTCTTGGGGTCAATTTCGCCTTCCTTACATATTTCCGCCTTTTCCGTTGATTCTCAAGGCAATTCAAAAAATCAAGGCAAAAGGCGTTCCCCTCATTCTTGGCGCCCTGGACTGGCCTCGCCGTCCGTGGTACGTGGAACTAGTACGTCTGGTCGCAGACGTACCCTGGAGACTACCGGATCGTCTGGATTTTCTCTCTCAAGGTTCAAATTTACCATCACAATTCGAAGCTGTTGAATTTGATGGTATGGCCATTGAAGCCTGGATCTTGAGCCAGGCTGGCTTTTCTCAAAAGGTTGTCTCTACAATGATCAATGCCAGGAAGCCAGGTTCCATGCGCGTTTATCATCATGGTTGGAAAACATTTTTTTCCTGGTGTAAAGATAAAGGCCGTTTGCCTTTGGCGTTCTCCATCCCTTCCATTCTGAAATTCCTTCAAACAGGCTTGGACTCGGGATGAGCACTTTCTTCCCTCAAGGGGCAGATTCCGTCTTATTCGTTCTTTTCCAACGTTGGATTGCATCTAAGTCTCAGGTCAGGACTTTTTATCCAAGGAGTGTCACATCTCGTTCCTCCCTTCAAGAGACCTTGAAACCTTGGGATCTTAATTTGGTCCTCAGTGCATTACAGGAATTCCCCTTCGGGCTTTTGCCAGAAGTGTCCTTATCTTTTCTTTCCTGGAAGGTTGTCTTCCTAGTTGCAATTACCCCTATCAGGCGGGTATCGGAATTGGCAGCCTTGTCTTGTAAATCTCCTTTTCTCATTTTTTCACCAGGACAAGGTAGTCCTTAGGACTTCTGCTTCCTTTTCTGCCAAGGTTGTCTCGGTTTTTCATAACAATGAAGGGATAGTCCTGCCCTCATTCTGTCCGGCTCCAGTTCACCGTACTGAAAAAAAAAAAAAAAAAGCCCTTCACACCTTGCATCTGGTGAGGGCTCTCCGAAGTTACATCTCGAGAACTGCATCCTTCCGTAAATCGGACGCCCTGTTTGTGCTTCCGGTGGGACGCAGACAGGGTTTTCCTGCTTCCAAAACTACGTCAGCCAGATGGATCCGTTTAACGATCCAAGAGGCGTACCGTGTCAAGGGTCAGCCTATCCCGACTGGGATTAAGGCACCTTCCACTCGATCTGTGGGGGCCTCCTGGGCCATTCGGCACCAGGATTCGGCACAGCAAGTGTGCAAGGCTGCGACCTGGTCCAGTCTGCACACTTTTGTCAAGCATTACAAAATTCATGCTCAAGCTTCTTCAGATGCGGCTTTTGGCAGACAGATTCTGCAATCAGCTGTTGCGCATCTGTGAGTTGTTTTCTGTTAAGCTGTTTAAAGCGTTTATGCATTTGGCTTACGAGGCTACATCTGTGGTGATGTTTCTTCCCACCCAGGGACTGCTTTGGGACGTCCCACGGTTTGTGTCTCCCAATGAGGCGATGGAGAAAAGGGGATTTTTGTGTTACTCACCGTAAAAATCCTTTTCTCCGAGACGCTCATTGGGAGACACAGCTCCCACCCTTGTCTACTGAGTAGTAGCCTCGAGCCTCTGTTTGGTTATGACATATGCATTTGTTATGAGCTCCTACTGCTTTGGCACCGAACTGGTTCAGGATTGAGCCGACAGAGGGTGTATACTGCAGGAGGAGGAGTTAATCTTATTTGCTTATGTATTGCTTAGTGTCCTCCTAGTGGCAGCAGCATAACACCCACGGTTTGTGTCTCCCAATGAGCGTCTCGGAGAAAAGGATTTTACGGTGAGTAACACAAAAATCCCCTTTTCCGGCACATGTCAGCTGTTTTGAACAGCTGACATGTGCTTCTAACATCCACAGGTGGAATCGCAATCCCCGCGCGGCTGTTAACTGCCGGTCAGACGCTTGACAGCGGTATTTAACTCGCACTTCCAGCAAGCGCCGGAAATCCTGCCCATCGGTGACCCCGTCACATGTTTGCGGGTCACCGATAGGTTGGCATGACAACCAGAGGTCTCCAGCAGACCTCTGTGGTTGTCACTGCTGGATTGGTATGAGCGGCGCCTGGTGGTCGGCACTCATAGCAAGTCAGTAATTCTGCTACATGCAGGTGATCCGATCATCGCCTGTATGTAGCAGAGCCGATCGCATTACGGCAACTTTTGAAGCATGCCAAAAGTAAAAAAAAAAAAAAAAAATGTTTTAAAAAAATAATAAAAGTTCAAATCACCCCCTTTCGCCCCAATCAAAATAAAACAATAAAAAAAAATATTGCCGCATTCAGAATCGCCCGATCTATCAATATAAAGAATTAACCTGATCGCTAAACAGCGTAACGAGAAAAAAAGTCAAAACGTCAGAATTGTCATTTTTCGGTCACTGCACCTGCCACCCACTTTTAACAATATGAGAGGTCATAACAGTTTTCTGTTAGCGATATATAATCTATTTTACTGGGTAATTAGAGGCGCAGAATCCGACTACAGAATCTTTGTGCTAAGCTATGATATTTTCATTAAGTAAAGTTGATACACAGACTTATATTTTGTTCTTCTTTTTCAGCAAGCTAATATTCAAGAGTATTTCCTGGGGAACATGGTGAAAAAAAGCTCATCTGACACAGGTTTGTTAGCAATGCAGTACTGGTGCTTCATAGCTTTCGTTAAATTTAGGGCTTTGTGTTCAAGGATCTTTGTTGAACATTTATACCTTGGGTATTTTCTTGTATGCTGATGTATAGACATACGTCACCCATTGACTTCACGTGTAAGAAGAAACATATGCTTTATGGTGGCCACTTTTTTGGAGCGGCCCCCTGTGTAGTTAAACATGTTTTATTGCACTTTTCTATAAACTAAAAATTACACTTGTCTGTATGAGCCCGAAAGAGGCCATATGAACATATTGTCTGTTAATAGGGCCACCAGAGAAGGCTGAGCCCTGGTTATTGGCACTCCCATAAGAAGGAATTTAGCGACAGTGTTCATGATCGGCAACAGTTCCGTTCACATGGGGTTCCCTGGTTACTTGGGATCAGTGGGGATTCCAGCAGTGAGACCCCCAATGATTGGAAACGTATTCCCTATTCCAGGGATAGGGTTTAACTTGAGAACACCTCCTTGGTATTCCTGCTCTGTGATCGAGCGGGCTCATGCTGAGCGGCGCCGCAATAGTGTGGGTGTCAGCTCTGTGAGGGCTGACACCCTGCAGCGATGCCCACGATCGGTGCTAGCAGCGATCGCTGGCGTTTAACCACTATGATGCAACTGTCAATAATGACAGCGGTATCGCGGGGCATCGCAGTGTGAGGGAGCTCCCTCTGTGCTCCCATTGGCACAATGTGATGCGATTGCGTTGTCAGTGATCTCCATGGTGACCCCGGGCCCAAAGATGGCTGCGGGGTCACCCAGGGACGGTGGCCTGTCAGCTTTATTGGAAAAATGAGAAATCGCTGGTCAACTTTTAACTCATAACTTCCTAACAAAAAAAAAAAATTGTTTAAAAAACTGTGCTGATCTAAATTAGACATGTGGGAAATGTTATTTATCCATTATTTTGTGTGACACCACTCTCTGATTTAAGGGCAAAAAAATTAAAAGTTTGAAAATTGCATAAATTTCAAAATTTTCACCAAATGTGCGATATTTTCACAAATAAATGCAAATCATATAGAACAAATTTTACCACTATCATGAAGTACAATATGTGACGGAAAACAGCCTCAGAATCGGTGGGACTCGTTGAAGTGTTCCAGAGGTATAACCACATGCAGTGACAGTGGTCAGACTTGTAAGATTTGGCCTAGTCGGGAAGGTGAAAGCAGGTTTTGGGTGAGAGGTTCGCACACTGCACGGTGCCTAATTTATAGTTTGTTTTATGTTTAAATTGCAAGCATGACATTTGTATTAAGGTTTTCCTAGTAAAAAAAAAATCCAATGTATTTTAACAGGTGAGAAGCAGGAAGAGGAAAAAACTAGGATCCCTAAAGCCGTAAGTAAGGAGAGACCATTATTCTCTTTGACTTGCAGTAATTTTAGAATAGTTTTATGGCGCTTTTCCCAGAGTGCAGGCTGCCACTTATGGTGGCTTGTATTCTGCAGCCTTTTAGTGAAGGAGACTGTCTACTTTCAGGTTGGCAGGGATGTCTCAGGATGTTGTCTGCAGCTTTCCTTCTCCATAATCAGATCACTTGTGCTCGTCATAGTTATGTAGACGCGATCTGCTCCTTTTTCCACAGATCTTTAGGTATAGGTTTATAAATGGGACACTATTGTTATAGCGTGTACAGCATGTTCACTTTTAAAAAGTAATTTTGGCAAAATGAAGTTTGTGTTGTCTGATGGCCTCTAACAAATAGGATCCATTGAAGGGAAAAGGGAACTAAACCATGAAATATTTTCTGATATGTTGTAGCCCGTTTAGTAATATGGATAGTTGTCTGGACTGTAAGAACCCACCGATCAATGAAATCAAATGGCGGAACTAAGCGCCGTTGCCCTTGGTTTAAGCGATCAGTGGGGGTCTCAGGAACCTGATTTCCACTGATGAGCACTACTATACAGGGGATATAATCTATCAATGTTTCATGTTTGGTTTCTCCAAATCTTTGAATGAAATTTTACTGTAGAATATCTTTGCGTACTTTTAGATCCCAAGCAAAAACATTGAAGGACAGATGACGCCGTATTTCCCTATTGAAATGGGGAATGGGACACCATGCAGTTTAAAACAGAACCAACCCCGGACCACGACAGTAATGTACATCTGTCACCCAGAGGCCAAGCATGAGATCCTGTCTGTAGCAGAAGTCACCACATGTGAATATGAGGTGGTGATACTGACGCCTCTACTCTGTACTCATCCAAACTACAGGTAAGAAGTTACCCTAGATATCCAGCCATATTGTTACATTGGAAAATGCTGTCTTGGTGCTGCATATGTTTTACAACAGTTTCAGGAAAACATTACGTGATTATCTCTATTTTACACAGGTTTAAGACCTCTCCTATAAATGATATTTTTTGCCAGTCAATGCCAGGGTCACCGCTAAGACCACAAAGCCTGGAGAAACTTGAGCAGCAGCGGGAGATGATCAGGCCACCATTCAAGCCCAATAAAGAGGTAACCTAATAAGTGGTATACATGTGTTTACTTGTTCATACCTGAGCCATTTTGACCAAATTCCCGGCTCCCCCATAGACATGAGCTCTTATATGCTCTTATCGAGTAATTACGAATAGCTCCTTTGCATTCAAGCTGACAAGTATCAGAGTATCCCTCAATACTAACCGGTTAACACTTGGATTATTGTGATCAAGATAAACCATGGCATGAATAAAGAAGAATCCCTGTTTTGATCTGGTCACTGTGCGTTTTTTTTGGTACCTTAATTGAGGAGTCGGGGCCCTTTTGTGTAGCCAGCCCAGGGAGCCTAACGAGGACCAGAGAACAGTCTGTACACTAAGCCTCCTATTGGGGCACACCAAGGGAGATTTGCTAAGCTATAACACAAAATTCTGCCTTTTTTTAGGGCAAAAAAAAGCTGGTGCATCTACTTTGTGCCGGATTTATATTGTTGTTTAGCCACTTTTTTGCGCCACTGTAGACTGTGCCTGGCTTAGAGAAAAGCAGAGCGGCTTAAAATGCACCAATGTTTTGGGGCAGAATATTAGTGTAAAGGTAACCAAGAGCTGGCATAAAGAAGATGCACCAAATTTATCATACAGCATTGGCCATTGTAATATAGTTGGCACATCTGCTTGGCGGACTTCGTTTTAACCAAAATTTAAGACTATATTAGTATATTCCCCCGAAAAAGAGTAGCCCTAATAGTAGCCTGTACCGATGAGACATGGGATTTATTCTATTAATATTCAGAATTATGGTAATACATTGTAAATATAAAATAAACTGTACATATAAAATACTAATCCATTATTGGTTAGTACATGTACGTTATATGTCTTGTCCCTGCTTGCATCTTTTTAGAAGAGGAAAATAGAAAAAAAATTAAGCAAAAAATGTGGTCATGACATGCTGTTATGGAGGTGGGGATCTGCTGCTGACACTGTTATATAGGGGTAATGTCCCCCAATTCTGTACTAATATCTCCCATCCTGGTGTATATATGTTTCCATACAGGTATATATGACACCCCCAATCAAGGTATGCATGGCACCCCATTCAGGTATACATGACACCCGATCCAAATATACATGACCCCCCCCACACACACACACACACCCTTCGTGTTATACATGGCACCCCATCCTGGTATACAAGATCCTACAATCCCATCCTGGTATGCATGGTCCCACATCCTGGTATACATGGTCCCCATCCTGGTATACATGGTCCCCCATCCTGGGAGTGGAGAGCATTAATAGCAGGACACGTGATCGCCCAGCTGCTGCAGGAAGCTGGCAGCTGCGGCTTATGGTGTGCCCGCTATTAAAGAAAATGAATATTCACTGCTCCCCACGCCCATAGTCCCTCCCACCTTTTGTCTACGCCTTCAGTGCATAGAGGTGGAGACTATGGGCGTGGGGATTAGTGAATATTCATTGTCTTTAACAGCGGGCACACGTTAGCTGCAGCAGCCTACTTCTACCTCCCCGGACCCTCTCCTCTGCCGATGCTGCTCCCCCCCATCCACAATCGGACTGTAAGACGCACCCCCCGCTTTCCTCCAAATCCAAAAAATACGGTAGCTTCTCAGTTTCAGCACTTTCGAGGCAGGGCACTGGAGGAGGCCCAGGAAGCAGGATCAATAGTATTAAAATACTTGGGAGGTATGAGGAATTTACTGGAATCACACATATTTGTAGGTAGCACAAGTACATACCCTACCCGGTCACTAGTCCATAAAATTTGGTGGACATGTAAAAGGCTGTTTGGGATGACCGACTGTCCAAAGTACATGCCTATCTGGAATAACTTTAGTCTAGTGTGCCGCGGAACACTGGTTGAAAATCACTGGGAGAGACAGCGAGTGGGCGGGCACGGTGCAGCCTGCGGACCTCAGGTTTTCAGCCCCCCGGCTGTCTCGGTCCGCGGGCCGGACTGAGACAACAAGAGGGCCGGATGTGGCCCGCGGGCCGCACTTTGCCCAGGTCTGCTGTAGAATGTAAGTCTGCAAGGGCAGGGTCCTCTCCCCTCTGTACCAGTCTGTCATTGTTAGTTTGTTTACTGTAAGTGATACCTGTAATTTGTATGTAACCCCCTCGCATGTACAGCACCATGGAATCAATGGTGCTATAGAAATAAATAATAATAATAATAATTTGTGTAAATCTGAATTCTTTAAATACTTGCAACTAAAACACGCAATATGGGGTCAGGAAGCCATCTCTGATCTTTCTATATCATTTAATGGGCTGTTAGACTTAGTAGTACAGGCAAAATCAACAAAGGGAATCATCTCTCTGGTATACAACTCATTGTTGCTCAAAATTTTGGGTGACCCAATGGCTCAGGTTCGGCTTAAGTGTGAGGAAAATGTGGGTAACATTTCTACAGAGGAATGGAAAGAGGTGCTGGAATCTCTAGGGTTGCTTTCAATAATCAAAACACAAAGGTCTCAACTGTTTCTAGTTCATGAAGTATATAGGACTCCCAAGGTATTGTATAGAATGGGCCTAAAGACTGATTTGTCCGCTTTGCAACAAAAAAAATGCTGACCTGATACACCTGTTTTGGACATGCCCGAGACTGGTGGGGCTTTGGGGGTTGGGGAAGTGGAGATTTGGTACATTAATAGCAGAAGTGTTTAACCCCTTCACGACATGCCGTTAAATGCTGCTGTCAAACTCTGGCGAGCGCGGCGGAATTCCTGCCCATCGGTGACCCTGTCACATGATTGCGGGTCACCGATGGGTTGGCATGAGAACCAGAGGTCTCCAGCAGACCTCTATGGTTGTCACTGCCGGATTGCTATGAGCGCCGCCCGGTTGTCGGTGCTATAGCAAGTCAGCAATTCTGCTACATACAGGTGATCTGATCATCCTCTATGTAGCAGAGGCGATCGGGTTATGGCAGCTTCTAGTCTCCCTTGGAGACTATTGAAGCATGCCAAAAGTAAAAAAAAAAAAATTAAAAAAATATAAAAGGTCAAATCACCCACCTTTCGTCCCATTCTAAATAAATTAAAAAGAAAAATCAAACATACACATATTTGGTATCGCCGCGTTCATAATCGCCCAATCTATCAAGCTATAAAAAGAATGAATCCGATTGGTAAACAGTGTAGTGAAAGAAAAAAAAAAGTCGAAACGCCAGAATTAGGTTTTTTTGGTCGCCGCAACATTGCATTAAAATGCAGTAACGGGCGATCAAAAGATCTGGTATCATTAAAAACGTCAGCTTGGCATGCAAAAAATAAGCCCTCACCCAGCCCCAGATCACGAAAAATGGAGACGCTATGGGTATCGAAAAATGCCACAATTTTTTTTTTTTTTTTTTACAAACTTTGGATTGTTTTTTTCACCATCTGTATAAAAAAATAACCTAGACATGTTTCGTGTCTATGAACTCGAAATGACCTGGAGAATCATAATGGCAGGTTAGTTTTAGCAAACTACAGTTGTGGGATTGGACTTTTTTTGCAATTTCACCGCACTTGGAGATTTTTTCCCGTTTTTGAATACACGACATGGTAAAACCAATGGTGTCGTTCAAAAGTACAACTTGTCCTGAAAAAAATCAAGCCCTCACATGGCCATAGTGATGGAAAAATAAAAAGGTTATGGCTCTGGGAAGAAGGGGAGTGAAAAACTGAAACGAAAAAGAGCTCCGTCATGAAGGGGTTAATATTCAAACCAATCTTAGTGCGAAAACCAGTGTGTTAGGATTAACGGGGAAGGTGGGAGGATCTCCCCGGTACAGTGAGCAATTACTCTAAAATACTCTGGGTGCAAAAAATAAATAAGATATAGCTCTGGGAAGAACGGGAGGGAAAAAACAAAAAGGAAAAATAGAAAATCACCATGTTATGAAGGGGTTAAAAAAATTAATTATTAAACATTTTTGTAAAAAAAAAAAGCGTCCACAACTTTAATGACAATGAATGTGAATATTTTATAAAGCAAATTGTCATGTCTCCACAAAAATATAATTTCTCCCACCTGAAGCGAGGCCATATGAACGAATAAAGCGATTGTTACTGAAATGCAGATGGGGAGGAATGAAGTTCTGCCAGTAGTGTAATCATTTTTTTTAGCCTGAGACCGTCTGTCCGGTGGCGAGTTGCCTTTCGTGCTCGTTGGATGCTGTACTAAGGGTTTTTTTTGTACCCGGATTTCAGTAACTAATATTACATTTTATTTGGCACTGTAAGACTGTACGTTGAACATCTAGATGTGACTTTTCAATCTTTGCTCTTCTCTGTATTTGCAGGAAGAGCAGCAAGGCTTGAAGGACAAGTTCTCCACCATCCATAAGCCGGTGACGGTGGGCTCCCAGCAGCACGTCACGGTGGGGACCACACACATCTCCAAACTGACTGACGAGCAGTTGATCAAAGAGTTTCTCACCGGTTCATACTGTTTTCATGGTGTAAGTCCTTCATAGGTTTCAGTGTGGAGAAAGTTACTTTAATGCTTAGAGATTTCAAAATTATGAAAATAATTGAAACCAGTTGCTTAGTTTTAAGGCTGGGTTCACATTACGTTCTGGCAGTCCATTAGACGGACTGTGTTATAATGCGGTGTAACGCAGTCCGTTAACGCTGCCATTCACCCACATTTTCGGGCGCATCGCGATGCATGCTGTAAAGCGGCATGCGTTCGCGACGTGCCGTCATTCAGTGATGGAGCCTTGGACGCGGCCTGCAGCGTCTGAGCTCCGTCACCGCTAGCACAGATGAATCATCTGCAGATTCATCTGCGCTAGCGGGTATAGCATAACGCGATCGCGTTATGCTATACCGTTACCAGCCCGTCAACGCTATGTGTTGAACGGGCTGGTAAAACGTAATGTGAACCTAGCCTAAGCTGTGAGCACACATCATTCTTCCCTGCACAACCAGTCCCAGATCCAGGACTCAGATATATAACTGGGATGTGTCACCCATGTTTTACAGTTATATGTATGAGAACGCCAACAAAACAGTGATTAATGGTCAGTTCTCGTTAATGCTGTGACATGCACTGCTACATTGTAGCCAATCATAAGACAGGAGAAACTGAAAACAGTTCAACTAAATATACCTAGCGTTCCGGAATCAGTCACGGATCGGTGCGGGCACGGGTTCTGTCACCCCTCTGTAACTGCGCCCCCAGCCCTGACTGACAGCCGGACCCAATGCAGAGCGAGTATCAGTCAGGGCCGGGGGAGCGGTTACAGCCGCCACTCTGTATACTCACCCTACAGGTGTTATATCGATGTGTTTGTTGCTTTTCTGAAGTTTATTTAAAAAAATAATAAATCATGTTACTTTTACACTGCACATTTGTTCTTGTATATGGCAATGTCAAGGGACAGGGATCTATTTTATAACATGCATTTTTATGAAGAAGGTTTTTCTTAGAATTGGCCTTTTTGTACATTTTACAGGGTAAAGATTCTCCAGTGCGTTCTTCCTTTTAGCTGTACTAAATTGGCCCTGAGCCTAAACAGAGATCTTAAAAATGAGAAGGAACCATTTTACAGGGTGATTCACTCTCTACTTTACCTGGAAAAATTGCTGTAACTTGTAAAAGACGATCTATCATACTGATATTTGGACTGTACATACTTTGGTTTATGAGGAACTGATGTTGTAAAGCAGGTGTTGAAAATGTTCACTGTTGGCATCCAGGCTCGTGGCGTTCCTAATTGTTGACTGTGTTCCGCAGGAGGTCTGGGGTCACAGCCTGAATTTCTCACTGTATGTTTCTGTAATGTTTGTGGCTTCTTCCTGTACACCCGACGTTTCAAATGACACCAAAGGAGAAAAAAAGTCTGGCGGTGATATTTGGTGGCCACAGTTCTTTGTCATCAAAGAAGGCTTCAATACACGGTTTGGACTGCTTTAGAAACTCACTTTGGAACCTCTTTAAGGACTACGTTTTAACAATGAAGACACACTCCTCCAAACTGTATCCGTACATTGTTAACAAATGAAGAAGCAATTCGGCAGGAGTGAAATCCAAGCACCACAGATAAACTACCGAGAAGCAGAAAGGCTCGCAGCAAGTCTATCTCATAGTGAGATGACCGGCGGGGCGACAAGTCGGCGAGACCACTCAGGGCAAGGATGTTTCTCGTCTCTAACGTTCATTGGACTCTCACTTCTCATGAGCCAAAATATGTACAGGGAAATTTCAGTACGGTTGATCTTCTCTTAAAAGTTACAGCAAATATTTGGGGTAAAGTAGTGAGTGAAGTTTTGTTTTGTTTTTTTGCAGGGTGTTGGCTGGTGGAAGTATGAATTCTGTTATGGAAAATATGTCCATCAGTATCATGAGGTGAGTGTTTGTATGGATTTCTCCGACTAGATAGAAGCGCGTGTATAACGCACTCTTCTCTGGCAATGGCTGATTTAATACATTTTTTTTGTGTTTTTTCATTTGCAGGATAAGGACATCGGCAAAACGACCCTTGTTGTTGGTACTTGGAAAGAAGAACAGCATCTAGATTGGGCCAAGAAAAACGTTGCAAGGTTGTACCATCCCCCTGATGAAGGCGTGCAGACTGTGAGGCAAGTCTTCTGTTCCTCAGCCTCGGTTTCCCTCTAATCCAGGGGGGCACAGCCTGGGTCTGGGGGCCACATGATGCCTTTCTGTGCGGCGCTCACCTGTGTAGTCACAGACAACTAAATCCATGGTCTCTTCTTTGGATTGTGAACAGATGAGAAGAGGACCTTTATCCTCCTGATAGATGGCAGTCTTAAAGGGAATCGGCACTAGAGATGAGCGAACCCAAACTGTAAAGTTTGGGGTTTGTACCAGACACCTAATGTCCGCTGCTGAATTCCGAACATGGACTTCTCTCGGTAGTCCGTTTTAGTGTTTGGATGGAGATTGATGCTGTGGGGGTACTCTGCTTACCACGGCAGCCCCCTAGCCCTTACTATGACCATTTTACAGCTCCAAACTTCAGCTCCCCATTGACTTATATGGAGTTCAGGTACCGTTTTGGTACCTGAACCAATCTTTGGACTAAAGTTTGGATGAGCCCGAACATCCACAACTCTGCTCATCCCTAATTAGCACCTCCTAAATGATTTTGTATTGAAGTTTATGTTTTTTTTTTTTTTTGAGGCCCATGGGGTTGAACTGATCTGGTAATGTGGCTCTTGGACCAGAAAAGGTGGTACACCCCTGCCCTTATCTACACAGGCAGAGTTACTGTCCTATCGCCACTATAGCTGCAACAGGCGGGAACTAATGCTGCCGTCTGAAGACGCTTTTATATGGGCCCATAATTGGTGAACAGATTTTCCTAGAAATGCTTGTTTCTGATCATTGTCTGTGTAAACATGCCCAGCGATGTTATCTCATCGCATCTGTCATGCAAGCATTGTCCGCAGAGAAACCCCTTTTATTCAACCCAAATGTTATGGTGAAAATACTGCAGACTGTATAAGGATTTTTGGAGCAATCGTTTGTCCCCATAAAGTTTTCACAGTGCTGAGGATTGCTGTAAATTGTTAATTTATGCTTGTTTTAGGAAGACTTATTATGGGTCTTCCTGAAACAAACGCATAGGAAAACATGGTAAGCATAGCAAACGATACAAGTGTGAACAGAATCTGAAAAATAGGAGTAATACTGGGTTTCCCCAAATTTTACAGTTTATTGGTGTTAATTAGTGCAATGGGATAATCATTTGTGCTGTATTAACAATCCGTGCACTCACTGTTTTTGGTATGTCGGTAATGCAAACTAATCGGCCCTCCCAGACATTACCCGAACTCCTGTGCCCACATAGTGGAGAGGGTATGTAAACCCCGCTCAGACGTGGGCATTTTATGGTGGGTCAGGGGCATTACCGGTAGAGATGAGAACCTCTTAAACATCCCCAGAAATGTTGGCAACTATGATAATGGATAACTTTGCTGTTGTTTTCTCTCCCAGGGATTAACACATGAGTAAAATTTATTATATGAATTTACATTAAAGAGAAAAATGGAAAATGAATGCAGGAAAGGATGAACAATAATTCAATACTGTTGATCTTGGTTGGTCATAGCGACATTTACAATAGACTTTTGCGCCATCACAAGGCAATAGTAAAGGCCAGGAGGAAACTTTCCAACGTCCCGTAGCCACCTGTCAGATTTGTTCTTTAATTCTTAGAAAGGCCTCAGAAAAATTTGATCTGGGAACTTGGGCCACATCCTTTGCACCAAATATAATAAAACCCATCCGAATGTCTGACACTTCTAGCTTGTTTCTCGGAGGATCTAATGGTCATCTGTGTAGCTTTTTTTTTTTATTATTATTATTTTCAGACAAATGTTGATTGTCCTTTGACGAAATTATAAACTAAACTTCTATTACAGGATGGTGTCACATTTCTATGGCGGTGGCGATAACTGCGAACTGACAAATAAACCTCGGCAGGTGATCGTAAAGCTAAAGTGAGTATTCCCTGTACTTATAGTACTGCAAGTCTTGTAGGAAATATGGAAATACTCAACGATCCTTGTTGCCCTGACTATTAGGTGTAAAGAATCCGAGTCCCCACACGCTGTCACTGTTTATATGCTCGAGCCACAGACATGTCAGTACATACTTGGAGTAAGTATTCATCCCTTTGTTTTTAACGTGTTTTAAATGGTCGCTGTACATTTACAAACGATTTTATTTGAAAAATAGAGCCCTGGAGTTGGATACTGGTGGGCCCATGGCACCCCAG
The DNA here is from genome assembly GCA_033576555.1 of Oophaga sylvatica. Taxonomy (NCBI): domain Eukaryota; kingdom Metazoa; phylum Chordata; class Amphibia; order Anura; family Dendrobatidae; genus Oophaga; species Oophaga sylvatica. The sequence goes on from JARQOD010000005.1 coordinate 490,725,881, forward strand.
TCCGACACTGCTCACTATTGTCTGTCCCCTGCCTGTTGTCAAGTCTAATCCAGCTCACTCAGCAGAGATGTGAAGAAATCTTACAGGAAGTTTTGCAGAGATCGGTCTCTGTGCTCCTGCTCTCCTGTTTGTCAAACTGCATACAGGCTTAACAGAAAGTCGGGATTTCGGGGCAGGCAAACCATTGGCCAATGCTAGGTACAATGCACCCTGGGAATGAGAGAATAGACGTTCCAACCCCTATAGTACAGGTAGAGGAATCTCCTACTCAGAGGAGTGAAGAGCAAATTACAGGGCATCTGTGTAGTTTTTGCTTGTGTTGTATATGTGAAGCAAGAACACAGGTTCTGTGTGAAAGGACAGGTATACTTTAAGAAAGGTGACTCTTGTGTCCAGCATCATATATTAATCCACTTTACGCTGTACATCTCAATATTGAGTCTTGTACAAGAATGTCGGTCTCACGCCTGCAACGCAGCATCCACCTATTACTGTCTATGCAAGCTTTATAAATGCGAGTTTATGTCCATGGCAAATGAGCCTTGTACCCTTACCCTCTATATCTCACGGAGGCCATGTGCCTGTCATCACCAGTCACCCTCAAAGGAGCACAATTGGGCTGTATATAGGAGAAATTCATGTTGGCCCTTATCCGAGATGTTATCTCTGCACATGTATTGCCATTTTCAGAAAGTACATAAGGCTCTAGAATAATATATTTTCTCCTTCGTCTCATTGGGGGACACAGGACTGTGGGGTGTATGCTACTGCCGCTAGGAGGCTGACACTAAGTAAACATAAAAAAGGTTAGCTCCTCCTCCGCCGTATACACCTCAGCACTGGCCGCAGGCAAACCCAGTTATTGCTTAGTGTCTGATGGAGGCACACGTCTGGTTCTTTTTCCAGACCATTTTTTTTTTTTTTCCCACGAAGATGAGATAGGGGCGACGGATCCTATTGAAAGGGTCCGATCTCCCCAAACCATCAACGGGCGAGCACGTGGAGTAAAGCCTCCAACGTATCCTCTCCCGCAACGTGGGACACGAATGCCGGACTTAGCCCTGACCACCCTAAGGTATTGAAACCCTAGGTTGTACAGAGGCAGGAGTTTGTCCGTGCAGCCCCCACTGCGCCACCAATGCTAGACTGCGGTGCTGCAAGGAGGCGGACGGTCCCTCTCCTCATCCCCTGTAGGGGTGATGGAGTTAGGGTTCCTGCACCGTCCCACCTTTTTTACTACAAAGCCCCCCTCTAAATGCATCAGGCGGAATGGCTCACCTTTTTGAAAACGGAGAAGATACTGGAGTAACGCCGCACGCATGGAGCACCGCAAGTTTCGCAGGCGTCTGGATCAGACTCTGCTTCCAGCCAGGTACAGGCTCCTGGCTCGTGTTCCGATCCCCCTCTCCCCCCCGGGGGCGTCAGGTCCCTGGCCTCGGCGGTGTTGTGCCTCGGACAAGGGTATTGGTCCCCGGGGACTGGGGCCCGAGGTGTGGCGTCCGGCGCCGGCAGGGGGGTGGGCCGCGGTCGCGGGGATCCGCCCCCGGCATCGTCTCCTTCCGGCGGGCCCGCCCTCTGATTTTGGGGCGGCCTCCGCCGGAAATCTAGGCCGCGGCTTCGGGCGGTGCTAGGCCGCGGCTGCAAATTTAGTCCCCGGCTTCTGCTGGGGACTAGGCCGCGGCCCAAGATGTAGCGTCCGGCGTCGGCCGGAGGGTAGGCCGCGGTCGCGGGGATCCGCCCCCGGCATCGTCTCCTTCCGGCGGGCCCGCCCTCTGATTTTGGGGCCGCCTCCGCCGGAAATCTAGGCCGCGGCTTCGGCCGGTGCTAGGCCGCGGCTGTAAATTTAGTCCCCGGCTTTTGCTGGAGACCAGGCCGCGGCTGGAGGCGGGCCTCTGACGTCTAGGCCGCGCCTCTCGACCCTCCCCTAAAGGCTCGGCTACATGAGCTCGCCTTCCTAACAGGGGAGCGCTATTTTTGAAAAATTTGGAGCCAGACGCCACTGCTACGCGGTTTAAGGACGCAGGGGGTACAGGACTGGAGTAAGTGCTTCTACCTCCAGCCTGGTTGTTCCGCTTCACTAAGTACTTCTGCACTCCGTTTCACTGACCGTCGCACATCCAGTTCATTGCGGACTCTGTGATAGACTCAGTATGTCCAGAAGAACTAAAGCTCATACGGTGCTGTATACCGCATGCATTGCCTGTAGGTCCCCTTTTCCGCGCGCCCAGATTACTCGGGTTTGCGAAGCCTGTGACTCCGAACGGGCTCAGGAACCCGCTCCTATTACGGAACCCAGTGCGTCAGGTCCCCCTGAATGGGCTCTGTCCCTGACTCAATCTGTGGCATCATTGACTAGAGCAATCGAGTCCCTTCAAGCTCCCGATAGGAGCAGGGACAGTGGTTCACCCGTCTTGGCGACGTCTCATGAACCTCCGGCCTGCAGGGGCCGCGCTCTCACTAGGCAGACGCAGGGGAAGCGAACCCACACTGCGTCGCCTTTGCCGTCCGGGGCCTCGGCATCTTTCAGTTCCGTCTCCCGCTCTCCCTCACCTCTGACAAGTGATCAGTATTCGGATTCTGATTCAGAAGGGTCCCTTAATTTAGAGGCACCAAATTGTCAGGACACAATTGACAGTTTGATTGAAGCTGTCAATCAAACCTTGGGGATAGACGATGAGTCCACCTTGACCTCCGGTCATAAGGTGTCCTTCAAAAGAGCCAGGCAAGCTCATAAGGTTTTTGGATCTCATCCTGAGTTTGAGGAGCTAGTGCAGCGCCACCGGGAGAAACCGGACAAGCACTTCGCAGGACAAAAGGCTCTCAATACTAGATATCCTTTTGCTCCCGAGCTTCTTAAGAAGTGGGCGGAATCTCCTGCGGTTGATCCTCCTGTGTCGCGTTTGGCGTCTAAAACGCTCCTCTCCCTTCCTAACGGTTCCTCGATCAAGGAACCAACGGATCGTCTGATTGAAAGTTTGGCCCGCTCGGTGTTTGAAGCATCGGGTTCTGCTCTCTCTCCTTCTTTTTGCAGCGACTTGGGTTGCTAAGGCCATGATATCCTGGTCGGAGTCTCTAAATAGAGCGCTTCATGGTATAGAGGTACCATCTGAAGTAACTGAGATTTCTAATCAGATAGCACTTGCAGGAGACTTCTTAATTAATGCGTCCATGGATGCGGCAAATTGCGCAGCCCTAGCTGCTGCTAATGCAATTGCCATCAGAAGATCTTTGTGGCTGAGAACCTGGCGAGCAGATTCAATCTCAAAGAAATCGCTTACATCCTTACCATATCAGAATGGTCGGTTATTTGGCGAAAGGTTGGATCAGCTCATATCTGATGCGACGGGAGGGAAGAGCAGTTTCCTTCCTCAGCAAAAGATTAAGCAGCCTTTTCGCTGACAGCTTCAGCCTCGCTTTAGGGCCTTTCGTAACCCAGGTTGGGCCGCGCCAGCTACCTCCAGCGGTTCAGGTCGGCCTAGTCAGGCCAGAGATCGTCAGGTCTCCTACAGGACCAACCCTCTGGGAAGAGGGCGATCTCAACAACCAAGATCTAGAGGGTCCAAACCCCAGAGATATTCGGACAAATGACTGGAGGCAGAATCCGGTCAATTTATCCAGAGTAGGCGGCCGCTTACTCTGGTTTCGCCCCATTTGGCTATCGATTACTCACGACGAGTGGGTCCGGGAGTTAGTCTCCTCGGGGTACAAAATAGAATTTTCCAGCCTTCCCTCAAATCGTTTTTTTCCCTCGCGCCTTCCCAAGGAGGAATCTCGGGTTCGCGCCTTATTCAGGGCGGTCGAGTCTCTTCGGCACAGCGGGGTTGTCGTGCCTGTACCGGAGATCGAAAAGGGTCAGGGGTTTTATTCCAACCTGTTCATTGTACCCAAAAAGGACGGTACCATAAGGCCCATTCTGGATCTAAAGCGACTGAACCGGTTTGTCAGAATTCGACATTTCCGAATGGAGTCTCTCCGTTCGGTCATTGCAGCCATGGAAAAAGGGGAATTTCTAGCATCAATAGACATTCAGGATGCCTATCTTCACATCCCCATATTTCCTCCTCATCAGAGATTTCTTCGGTTTGCCGTCGGCAAACTTCATCTTCAGTTCGCAGCCTTGCCATTCGGGCTAGCCACAGCCCCCAGGGTGTTCACAAAGGTCATGGCTGCTGTTGTGTCCATTCTGCACTCCAGGGGGGTAGTCATCCTGCCTTACTTAGACGATCTCCTCATCAAGGGTCCGTCTTTTCAAATCTGCGAGGAAAGTGTCAGCATTACGTTAGACACCCTTGCTCGCCTGGGGTGGCTGGTGAATATGAAGAAATCATCTCCCATGCCATCTCGGAAGATCACCTTTTTAGGGATGAATTTCGACACCGCTCAGGGGTTGATAATTCTTCCTCAGGACAAGGCCTTGGTTCTCCGTCAAGAGGTACGGATCCTTCGCCAACCAATTCCTCACACCATCCGGTTTTGCATGAGGGTCCTAGGAAGGATGGTGGCAGCAATCGAGGCTATTCCATTTGCCCAATTTCATCTTCGCCCCCTTCAACATGCACTCTTGGCAGTATGGGACGGGAGCCCTTACTCCCTCAATCTTCGGTGCCGTCTGTCCCTGCAGGTCAGACAGACTCTAATGTGGTGGACGAAGAGCACCACTCTTCGACAGGGTCGGTTGTTTCCTCCAAATTTCTGGTTGGTTGTCACAACGGACGCCAGCCTGCTCGGATGGGGAGCAGTGTTTCGTCACCATACAGCCCAGGGAACTTGGTCTCAGCAGGAATCGACCCTCCCGATCAATATTTTAGAGATCCGAGCTATTCGGCTGGCTCTGAGGCATTTTCACCAGCATCTGGCGGGCCACCCAGTCAGAATACAATCGGACAATGCCACGGCAGTGGCATACATAAACCATCAGGGAGGTACCCGCAGCAGGGCGGCCATGCACGAGGTAAAACAGATTCTGACTTGGGCAGAGGTAAATCACTCTGTGATTTCAGCGGTCCACATTCCGGGCGAGGAAAACTGGGCTGCGGATTTTCTCAGCCGTCACGGCATAGCGTCAGGGGAATGGTCACTTCATCCCGAGGTTTTTCAGCAGATATGCCGACGCTGGGGAACCCCAGATGTGGACCTGATGGCTTCCAAGATAAATGCCAAGGTGCCCAACTTCGTCTCCCGGTACCGGGATCCGCAGGCATTTGCAGTAGACGCTCTGGTCCTACCATGGAATCAGTTTCATCTTCCATACTTGTTTCCACCAATAGCCCTTCTCCCAAGGGTGATCAGAAAGATCAGGATAGAGGGGGTTCCAGCGATATTAATCGCTCCGGATTGGCCGCGTCGCTCATGGTACGCGGAGCTGGTACAATTGCTCGCCGACGCACCCTGGCGACTGCCAGAGCGCGTGGACCTTCTCTCCCAGGGCCCAGTTTACCACCAGAACTCAGCGGTCCTGTGTTTGATGGCCTGGCCGTTGAATCTTGGATCCTGACCAGGGCTGGATTCTCTAAAAAGGTCGCCGCAACGATGGCTAACGCCCGAAAGCCCGTTTCGGCTCGCATCTACCACGGTACTTGGAAGGTCTTTTTTGATTGGTGCAGGGAACATGATTGTTCCCCGCTCCTCTTTTCAATTCCGAACATTCTATCTTTTCTCCAGGCAGGCCTAGATTCAGGTCTAGCGCCTAGTACTCTTAGACGACAGATATCAGCTTTGTCGGTTCTTTTTCAGCGAAAGATCGCGTCTAATTTTCAGGTTAGGACCTTTATTCAGGGGGTTGTCCATATAGTTCCTCCCTACAAGACTCCCTTAGAGGTTTGGGACCTCAATCTAGTCCTGGGAGTCCTACAGGAGTCTCCTTTTGAACCTTTGCAGGAGGTTTCTCTGTCATTTCTTTCCTGGAAAGTGGTGTTTTTGGTAGCCATTACATCCATAAGGCGGGTTTCGGAGCTGGCTGCACTGTCTTGTCGAGCTCCGTACTTACTTTTCCATCAGGATAAGGTGGTGCTCAGACCAACACCACCTTTTTTGCCTAAGGTCGTGTCCTCATTTCATATATAATGAGGACATTGTTTTGCCCTCATTTTGCCCAGCTCCGACGCACCGAGTGGAGAAGGCTCTCCATACGCTGGATCTGGTGAGAGCACTCAGGAGATATGTATCTCGGACGGCGTCCTTTCGACAGACGGACACGCTGTTTGTCCTCCCTGAAGGTCGCAGGAAGGGACTTGCTGCCTCTAAGTCAACCTTGGCTAGGTGGATTCGGTTAGCCATTCAGGAGGCTTACCGCATCAGAGGCGCGGTGGTTCCCGCAGGGATCAAGGCTCACTCCACCAGAGCGGTGGGTGCCTCCTGGGCCCTTCGGCATCAGGCTTCGGTGGAACAGGTTTGTAAGGCAGCAACCTGGTCCAGTCTGCATACTTTTTCCAAGCATTATAATGTCCATACCCAGACTTCTGCGGATGCCAGTCTGGGTAGAAGGATTCTTCAGGGCGCAGTTGCGCACCTATAAGCAATGCTGGATTATAAACTACACTGTGGAGTCGGTTTCCCACCCAAGGGACTGCTTTGGGACGTCCCACAGTCCTGTGTCCCCCAATGAGACGAAGGAGAAATACGGATTTTTGTGTTACTCACCGTAAAATCCTTTTCTCCGAGACGCTCATTGGGGGACACAGCACCCTCCCTAAGAGCCGGCTGGCTTTATATTGAGTTAACTCTATTCTCCTTAAATTGGTATCAGCAGTTTTTTTCTTCTGAATATACTGTATCTGTGTTAACTCTTGATTTATTTTTTAGCCTTCTACTGCTTTTTGCACTAAACTGGGTTTGCCTGCGGCCAGTGCTGAGGTGTATACGGCGGAGGAGGAGCTAACCTTTTTTATGTTTACTTAGTGTCAGCCTCCTAGCGGCAGTAGCATACACCCCACAGTCCTGTGTCCCCCAATGAGCGTCTCGGAGAAAAGGATTTTACGGTGAGTAACACAAAAATCCGTATTTTTTATCCATTTATTTTATTAAATCCATGAGACTGGTCTCAAATTTGGAGGATAAAAATCTAGTTCTAAAAATGGACATCAAAAATTGTCGCACCTGGAAAATATGACCGCGGCGGGATAATGCAATGTGACGTCACAGTGTGTTACATGGAAATGATGAATGTGTCGTTCTGCTATCCAGGTGGAATCCCCAGTGATATGTAAGATTCTGGATACCGCTGATGAAAATGGACTCCTCTCCATTCCCACTTGAAGCACAGAAGGAAGATGATTGTTCTGCTGAGACCTGTAATCAGTCCGCGGGATCAAGTGTACAAAATTTCAGAGCTGATTTGTGTATATGTATGTGTGTATATACTGGAGAATACAGATTTTGATTACAATAATCTTTTTGTATCTTTATGAAACTTTTTTTTCTTTTGCAATGGTGTGATTGGGTGACACATCAGAACCCCATTCTATCAGTTATTTAAGTTAAAAACATTGAAAAATAAATGTGAGCACAGTCTCTGCAAAATTGGCATTGGCATGGTCACTAAACCTGCAGAACTTTATAAGAGATATCAGTCATCAACTGTTTTATCTTCTGCAGATCTAGCAGTTCTCTGAATAATGAGCTGTGTATAACTCGCCCACACCACTGATTGGCTGCTTTCTGTGTATCCTGTTCATAGGCAGAAAGCTGCCAATCAGTGGTGGGGCGGGGTTACACAAAGCTCATGAATATGGAGAACTACATGGCAGCAGGTTTACTAGTTCTCTAGTGATCATCTCCTTCTGATAAAACTGAAAAAATAAACCAAATTCTAAATATTAGTACTTGGAAAAAAACATTAAGGAAGGCACTGAGAAAAAAATTCAAATGATATGCCAAAACGACTGTCGGTGAAAATTTTCCACCATTTCTCTTTTGGCACTACATCACTCCACAGCATGGAAGTGACACATCTGCCGTGCGCAGGTTCCATCTTCAGTTTTGTGCAGTTCGTGTGCGCTTCTCCCGGGAATTAATGGCTTCTTGGTTAGAAGATTTTCCCCTGCCGCTCCGAGGCTTCGCTATTTATCATTGTCACACTGATCCGTCCTCTGATCGCTCAGACCAGTGTGATGGTGATATAGGGAAGTGTCAGGGAAAACTGTAATAATATAATTACCGCTGGTGAAGAGCAATGGAGCAGTGTTCTGGAAAAAAAAAGGGGAAGCGATGACCCCAGGAACTGCGCCCATGATAACACTTCTGGTTTCTTTCCCCACTAAAAAGCGAGATCTCTGAAGTTATTGCGGACTCTCTACATAGGAGAGAGACCAGCAAGTCTTGCCAGAAGCTCGGATCCCAGGGACACCACTCCATCATAGTAGAAGACCGCTCACCGCCGCTTCAGTAGGGATGAGTGTAATTATCACACTTGTCCCTGTGTCAGCAGCTTCATTATCGATCACCATCACACCGTTCTTTGCCGTGATCAGAGCACAAACCAGTGTGACGATGGTAGATGGAGAAGCTGAGGAGCGTCAGGGAACATTCTTCTAATAAAGCAGCACTATGTCCCTGGGAGCAGCGCTCTTCCGGTCTCTCTGCCTGTGCATTAGAAGTATACGTCGTGCAGAGGGATAAACTAAAAGATGCACAGTCCACAAAATTGCAGCGCGCTTCAACTGAAAAATAGGTGCATAAAACAAAGGTTTTTAGATAGATAATGACTTACCAACCAGTCAGTGTCTAAAATAGATAAACATATACATATACTGACACTTAATGCTTACTAAAACTAGATGAGCGTCTCGGAGAAAAGGATTTTACGGTGAGTACACAAAAATCCCTATTTTTAGTAATAGGTACTCTTTAAGCTCACCTCCTCTCTGAAAGACAGAAGGGGGGGTTGGCTTAGCTAGCTCGCCATCATAAAATATGATAAGTACATATGATCCCATCCAAAACCATAAAATTTACTATATTAATGGGGTTCTCCACTTTTATACAAGTGGAACCCAAACAATTTCTATATTGTAACATAAAGACAGATCGTATCCACCTCCCCTCCCTCCGGCGCTGGCAGTGTAACATTACAGCGGCCATTTTAATTCTGGCGTTCTGATCTCCCCAGACAAAGCGATGGTGACTTGTTAATTCCAAGTATTTAGAAATTTATTGATAATGACACTTCATTTATTAATTTTTCTCTATTCCCTTCAAATCACATATCAGCCTGTATCGGGGCATCAGGGGCTCCTGTACTGTCAGTGGGGCTACTTCGAGTTGTCGGATACACTGATACATAATGTCCCAGAGATTCTCAATTGGGTTTATGTCCGGGGAACAGGAGAAACAGTCAATTACATCAATACCTGTGTTGCCCAGGAGCTGCCTACACCTCTAGCCTCCTGATTCTGGGCATTGACCTGCACCAGGGGAAGCCCAGCAGCCAGGGCACCAGTTTCATGTCTGACCGTGGCTCTATTTTATGCTGTTACCTATCAGCAGTCAGGGCACTGTTGGCTATCAACAACTCCATTCAGCAATGAAGAAAATGCCGTCAAAACGCTTAAAGGGAACCTGTCACTAATTTTATGGCTTATAAACTGTGCCCATCACCTTTTAAAATCATGTGATTGTGGTTCCTACAACCCCTTTATATCTTCATAGGTGCCTCTGCATACTTCTGAAGGTGTTTTATACATGGTCCGCACTCATGTAAACTGTGTGGTCCGATGAGTGAATCCAGATTGTGATCAGAGCCACCCAGGTCCCTTCAAACACCACCTCTCCTATCTGGATGGAAGTGGATGTCTCTATATCCTCCACAGGGTTCCAAGTCTCGCGCCTGCACAGTGGAGTCAGAGAGCGGCCCAGGCGCGCCTCACTCTGCCCTATTGAACGGCCAGGGAGATGATCACGTACAATTAAAGGCGGTGGCTGCGCATTAAATGACTACTACTACGCCAGCAGGAGACTTCGCGCACCATGTGAATGCCGTAGAGACGTCACTCACTTCCATCCAGATACAAGAAGTGGCATTTGGAGGGACCAGGGCAGAACTGATCGTAATCTGGATTCGCCCACTCAATTTACATACAGAGCGGGACATGTATAAAAACACATTTTCAGCTGGAGGATCAGATATGAGGATATAAAGGGGTTGTAGGAACCCTAACTACATGATTTTAAAGGTGATGAGCATGGTTTATAAGCCTTATAACCGGTGACAGGTTCCCTTTTAAGAATTTTGCCAGTGTTCTTTATTGTTGAAGGAGTTAAAAAAAAAAAAACGCCATTAAAAGAAACGCCACAAAAAAGAATGGAAAAACGTTAAAACCCCACCAGAGGTCAATTTCTTAAAAAGCACTCCGGAAATTACCAAAAAACAAAGAAACGCTAAAAAGGTGCTTAAGAGGAAAAAAAAACATCTCCTTCCTGAAAATTCTGCCGCCTGGAAAAGACGTTGCGTGCACGTACCCCAACACCTGCAGCAGATCACATACATGTGTCATACGCAGCAACACACTTTATTACGGTGGGATACTGTGCTGCATTCAGGATGATATTGTAATCTTCCTGATCCTCGGGCAGCACACACAAAGGTAATGTGGAAGCAATTTTAAAAGAGTGAGACAGATATCACCATTTCTAGCACTCTCTTCCCAAAGACATACCTCTGCTGCAGTGATGTCCAGCTTGTGACCATGTGGTCGCTCTGCAGATTTGATCCAGAGATATGGAATCTGCTGCCAACCAGGACGATGAAGTGAGAACAAATACATGAGCTGATGTTCGGGTACGGTTGGGCTGAACCCATGCACCTTACAAGGTCCACCAATAATCTATCTGAATTACTTTTATCTGTATGACCACTACCTATACAGTGTTAAGAGAATGACCAATATCCATGAAGACCCGTACGTCCTTACCTCACCGGGTATCTTGTGGACTATCCATACACAACACAGCCATGCTATCCTGGTGAGCATGGGCAGGCGTGTATGCTGACCTTCTATAGCCAGGCCGTGATGTTCTCTTTAAATTCGCCAATATTGGTTGGATCAGCCAAGTGTCTAATATGTGTATGGTGGACTCACATCAGATTCTGCCATGGAATTTTAAGAGCAGATGCATTTATAGGGCGCTGAGATACGCTTTCAGTTTGGGAACAGTTCTCGAGAACACGGAAACAATAAACTGAGCAGAGTTTTCCTTTGCATGGCCACATCGGGAGAGATAGCTGTTGGCTGAGCGATCCATTGGCTAACAGCTATCCGATGTGTATGGTTTTTTTATTATAACATACTGAAATATATATTTCCTCTTGTTAAAACAAGACTAATGCATACTGTGGTAATGCAGACAGTCAGAAGACATGGGCTTTTTAGTGTGTTCCTTGTTGCTCCCTGTTCCATTCGCTTAGATCTCTCTATCTGGCTGTGCTCCTATACTTCAGGATGCAGTGATCAACAGATGTCCACCGTAATCAGTATATATATTCTTTGAGGCCTAATAGGCGTAAAACGGAGAGCTCTTTTTTCCTGGAGATTGTCTACTCAATTTGAGATCTTCACAAGTGTATGGGAGCTTTGAAGGCAGTTACACACTTCCAACATTCACAGTCTGAGTTCAGACCACAAGTAATGGATCGGTTTCCTGACCCAAACTCAACAGCCTCATTAGGAGATCAATGGCCAAACTGATCATCGCGATACGTGCTCAAACTGTGAATGTTGGACATGTGAAACCAGCCTATGTTGGGAAAGCACGGTGGCTCAGCGTAGCCTTGCAGCATCAGTGACCTTGGCTCATCTCGATATGTGCTTAAACCATGAATGTTGGATGTGTAATACCAGCCTCTGCTAGGACAGCATGGTGGCTCAGTGTAGCCTTGCAGCATCGGTGACCTTGATTCATCGCGATATGTGCTCAAACCTCGAATGTTGGATGTGTGAAACCAGCCTCTGCTAGGACAGCATGGTGGCTCAGTGTAGCCTTGCAGCACCTGTAACCTCGATTCATCGCAATATGTGCTCAAACCTCGAATGTTGGACATGTGAAACCAGCATTTCAATGCTGTTACATGTTCACAATGCTAGCACAGGCTTCCAGTATCCGTTGTTTCAGATGCTGCACATCTCGTATCTTCAAAGCATAGACAATTGCCTTCAGATGACCCCAAAGATAAAATCTAATGGGGTCAGATCGGGAGACCTTGGTGGCCATTCAACTGGCCCACGATGACCAATCCACTTTCCAGGAAACTGTTCATGTAGGAATGCTCGGACCTGACACCCATAATGTGGTGGTGCACCATCTTGCTGGAAAAACTCAGGGAACTTGTCATCTTCAGTTTCCTGGAAAGTAGATTGGTCGTCGTGGGCCAGTTGAATGGCCACCAAGGTCTCCCGATCTGACTCCATTAGATTTTATCTTTGGGGTCATCTGAAGGCAATTGTCTATGCTGTGAAGATACGAGATGTGCCGCATCTGAAACAACGGATACTGGAAGCCTGTGCTAGCATTTCTTCTGCGGTGTTGCTATCAGTGTGTCAAGAGTGGGAGAAGAGGGTTGCATTGACAATCCAACACAATGGGCAGCACTTTGAACACATTTTATAAGTGGTCATAAACTTGTAAATAACTCATGAAAGATTAAATTACGTTAAAACCAAGCACAACATTGTTTTTCTTGTGAAATTCTCAATAAGTTTGATGTGTCACATGACCCTCTTCCCATTGGAAAAAATAAAGTTGGATCCAAAATGGCCAACTTCAAAATGGCCGCCATGGTCACCACCCATCTTGAAAAGTTTTGCCCCTCCCATATACTAATGTGCCACAAACAGGAAGTTGATATCACCAACCATTCCCATTTTATTTAGGTGTATACATATAAATGGCCTACCCTGTACAGTTTTTGGGAAAAAAAAGCCAAATCCCACCCGCTGCCAAACACTGAAAGGACAGCGCAAAAGAGCTTGTCTGAGTTTCGGAGTAATTTACTGACTCGTTACGATTTTGCCCGATAACTTTCATTAGATTTCCCCAAGAGTAATCCCAAAAATCTTTGCCTCAAGTATTGACCCATTTTATGGCCAAACCCCCACAATATATAGTGTTGCACCCACCATCTGCACTCACCATCTCAGCTTTAGGAACTGTTTTGTCCCTTTGAGTGCAGGAACAAATAATGGCGATCCAAAACTAAAGTGATTTTTATACTTACCATTCTAAGCAGAAGGTCAGGCTAGATTCTAGAACATACCAGCTACTAAAAAGCAAATAAAAAAAAAATTCCCTACACGATAGCCCTTACATTTTCTGGTTGCCAGATGGGAGATTATATGACACAGCCATATCATGACAGAGTTTGACAGGGTTCAACATCTAAAGGCCATTGTACACCAGCTCACAGATTAGATTCCTGAGAACAAAGGTTTAGCTTTCTAAATAGTCTTCATAAAAATATTCTAGTATTTGGCGGCCTCAGTATCTGAGAAGAGATCTGCAAAAAATAAGACTACAAATCCACCAGAGCTTCTGATAACTGCTCCCTTCTCTCTGTGTTAAAGATAGCAGGAGGCAAGGAGAGGGGTTTGTACACAGATTTGCAGTGGAAAGGGGAGAAAGTATCTCAGGAAGGGCAGACAAAACAAGGTATAGAAAAAGAGGAAAGCAAATGAAGATAAAATAAGTGCCATATTGGAGATGTTCTGATACCTGAAAGCAAGTGAAGACAATAGCAGCCTGGATACACACAGAGCTGACATCCAGCCTATATTACAGAGAAAGACACTCATACAAGAGGAACAATCTGAAAACTTGGATCAGTCTGCAAACTGCATATCAGGAGCTCTAGGAAAGGAATAAATGAAGATTGCGGACTGAAACTTAGTGCAATTTTATTAGCTAAATGTAACCACTAATTTGTAAAAAAATCATTTTTTCCATGTCAAAAGTGACTATAGCCTATAAGGATGTAACTGAGTAGAAATACAATATTGCTGGCGAGTTAGCATAATACATGCAAAAAACAATAGCTGGATAGTGACTTTAATTACTACATTTGTTGCTACGAGTCGCATAAAAAGACGAGTGATTAATTTGCAGTATTGCATCTGTTTAATCATGAGCAAGATAACAGAATACAATTATTTTTTTTTCACAATGATGAGACTGCCGCAAATATTTAAAATCATTACTATCTTCTTACAAAACTTTCCCCCAAAAATGTTTGCTCACAATTAAACATATTTTACATCTAGTACAAAAATACATATTAATAATAAAAAAAACTCATTTGCCCCATTTTATCTATCAAACACTTCTCGAAGGTCACTTTCCCAAATGTCTGTTCACCTCCTGCTCCAAAAACCATCCGGAGTGATGACGATGACGCCCCAACACCCCGATAACGCAGAAGATCCAGAGAGAACAATGTGAATCAAATGTATTGTATGTGTTGTATGACGAGGACTAAAATCGCATCCGATAACAGTGCTCGGATCATAGACTTATAAAAATGAGAGATGGTCGGAGGATCCAAAAATGCAAATTAAACAATAAAAAAAAGAGTAGTTCTTCTTGTTATCGGGAAGTGTTACGCTGTTTAATAGCGTTTTATGAAAAATATATTTTCGTACATTAGTCCTAATACTTATGAAACTGTAAATTGTAAACCTAAATCTTTATGGCAAGTTTAATAAGATGCATATTCCAGTAGGCTGGCCGTCAGACAGATGGCACGGGTATCTGCTTGGCAGAGGTGGTCTCGCACTCTTGCATTAAGTCATTTGTGGTGTGATAATGCATGGCGATGTAGGATTTGGCAAATCCGAACATGGAGTTAACGGGTTGCAGGCTGTTGGGGGTACTTATTTCTTGGGAGGGGCTACTGTTATAGATACTGTAGTAGGGTTCTATGCGGGTATTAATCGGAGTAGAACTGCTTTGGGCGTAGTGCTGGTGTCCCCCTGACCCCTTAGGGCTCAGGATGCTGTCTTTTGAATGGCTTGGGCCGCATGCTTGGTCGACAAACTTTTTTTGGGGTTTTGGCGACAACATATAAGCAGAATTGGTTTCGTGGTGGGACGACTTATTTCGGTTTACTTCCAAGCTGCCTTTGCCCATGGCACGAAGTCTCGTTTTTTGTTTGCAGCATAGAAAGCCAAGGGCGACGTACTGGATGCACCACAGCACTCTCCTCCTCAAGCCGGCGCTGTTACGGGAGTAGATAAATGGGTTCAGTCCGGACTTCAAAAAGATCAGTGTGAACCCACAAAGCTCAAACTGGTACAGGACGAAGCTGCTGCTGTTCGTCAGCACATCTTGCACCAAAGAAATGCCCAGCGGTAGGCAGCAGATGAGGACAGATAATACGATGACGACACACGTCACCACGGCTTTGGAGTCCTTGGCGGTGGACAGGTTGACAGCCGACACCAGCTGTAGTCTGCTGGCCGGCACTGGCATTTGGCTCAGTTTTTTCGTGTAGGCGTGAGTCTGGACGTGCTGAAGTTTATTGTAGTTCTGGTTCCGGTATAACGCTGGGACGGCACACTGCACCCCATCCACTCCGGGGGCAATGAAGGGTTGAGGCCTGATAGTGTCCACAGTGATGATAGGACATTTCCTCACCTGGGCATTTTTCCTCAATGCCTGGGCAATCATGATGTACGAGGCTGACACCACAGCAACACAGAAGGTAAAATCTATCACATACAAATACAGGATGATTTTCCCCTCTCCGCTAATCAAGCTGTACATAGGCAGGCAGATCCGCGATTTCCGTGTCCTCAGTGTAGCCAATGTGGCGAGGGTAAAGCTGGTGGTCCACAGGAGAACCGTGAGCATTAAAGTGCAGGGGAAAGAGGCCGTCCGGTTGGGCTGCTGCCCCAGAACCATCCGCAGTCGGTGAAGCGCGATCACGGCCACCGTTTTCAAAGACATAATAATAAATCCGGAACTGGTGAGATGAAAAGTAAAGCAAAAAGCATCAGGAACGTTACTGCCGGTGTCGAAAAACAAGACGAAAGCAAACATGGGAGCAGAAATGCAACAGATAAACAGGTCCAGAAGGACAAGTTCAGGATCATGAAGTCAAAGTTGGTCCGAAACTTCCTAAAGGCGGGATCGAAAAAAGATAAAAACACCACTAAGTTCCCATAGGATCCTAGGCAGAAGATAATGACCAGCAGGAAGGTGCAGGTGACCAGCGTGGCGGTGTGGATGATCTGCTGGATGTCCCTCAGCGTCCCGTTGCCCACGTGAGACACCGAGGTGCTGTTGACGTAATCATATCGGGTCTGATCTGCAAAATCTGTCATTCTGTCTGATAAATTCATGGTTAATACTGACTGGATCACCCAGGAGGGCGACGGTGCGGGTGAAGCCCCGGAGGAGAAGGTCCCCTCTCCCAGGAAAGTGCATGAAGGAGGCAGCGTCTTCTAAGAGCCTCACTGCAGGCCGGGATGAATGGCGATGTGCAGGAGCCGGCCGGGCACAGATACACGCAGGATGCACCCAGCCATGGCAGGAGTATATACTGTATACCGCTCCTCCTCACATGCAATGCTCCAGCTGCTGCTGCTGCTGCAGGATTTCCATGTCACCTACAACACAAGACTCCATTTTATCACAACATCACAACAACAACCCCCATCATCAGCACCAGGCTGTGGTCAGTCCTCCCTGCATCACATGCCCCCTCCTCCACCATCATCATCACCACCACCATCATCAGGAGCAGCAGCCTCCCTCAAGGTGCAGGGCCCATTACCCGGTATCTGCAGCCAAATAGCTGCACTGATCCATGATGGGATGAGGCTCTGCAGGAAGCTGGCAGAACATGGCGCTCGATGGGCGATACGTCATGCCTTCATACCTTGCGGTAGTGCCGTTGTCCGCCGCTGGATGACCGATGGATGCAACGTACCGGAGACCGGAGGACCGTGCACTACATTGCCCGCTGCAACCAGCGCTGCCCCGCTCCCCACTCGCAACCAATTGCCAATTTAAGGGCACCCTGCCAATAGCTGGCCGCGTCTCATCGGCATCCAGGGATGAGGACTGTGAAAGGAGGACGCTGATTGGTTGGAAGAAGGCAGAGCTGTTGATGATGAGGAGATAGATCTATAGAAACAATGGCCCCTACTGTTATACGATCCGGGGGTCCTAGGTGTATCTTATAGACAGGTGACAGGCCAGCAGCTGGCAGTCACAGCGACGTATATGCGTCATTGTAACAATTCAATGTATTGATGAAAATCATCTCCACAAACACACTGACACTGCAAAATATCTCACACTGACTCCAAATTATATA
Source organism: Oophaga sylvatica (assembly GCA_033576555.1). Classification (NCBI taxonomy): domain Eukaryota; kingdom Metazoa; phylum Chordata; class Amphibia; order Anura; family Dendrobatidae; genus Oophaga; species Oophaga sylvatica. Next base: position 490,743,186 of record JARQOD010000005.1, read on the forward strand.
TATCAGTAAGAGTGGGTGATGGCCGTCAATACATTGATATATGACAATGATGTATATAAATTCCTGCTCAATATTACAATTGCAACACCAAAAGGGATCAGACATGGAATTATGTAAATCACAGGATCGTTTACAAGGTCGTGATGAAAAAAGGGAGAAAGTAAATAGTCAATATATCTTGATTTATTCAATATCGAATATAATCGTCACACGCATATTGACAGGCTGACAGCTCACTTTGCAATTGCCGAGCGATGACGCCCCGGATGTGCTCGATTGGAGACGGTCCGGAGACGCTGAAGGCCACGGTAGCAAGTTTAGGCGCTGGGGACTGCTCAGTACCACAAGGAACGTGTCCTGGCGGGTGTGGAGAACCGGCTCCTGGGACACTGTGGAGAAATGGCCGTATCACTGGATCCAAGACCAAACAAATGTAACACCGAGCTGTTAGTATACCTGGGATGAAGGCTAGGGGGTCCAGCCACCATACACTATGCCACCCCACACCATAACCCCTGGAGAAGAACCGGTGTGACGTTTCCTTGTGAAGGTCCCTTCATGCTGTCGCCCACGTGGTCTCCAGACCAATCTCTGGCTATCATTGTGTCCCAGACCAAAGTGGGATGTGCACAGTATCATGAGCAGCGTGCGGCGTTGCATTGTCATATTGAAAACAGTTCCCTTGTGAAGGGCTCTTCATGGCGTTGGCTAAGTAGGCTCCAAACCAATTGCTAGCAGACAAAAGCGGAACTCATCACTCAAAAGCATAGACCCCGATTCCAGTCTCTATTGCTGTCGTGCTCTGCACCATAATGGTGTTTGGTCAGCGGAGCACCTATAGCTGGACATTGTGTTGTCCAAATTCCTTTTGATGGTTTGTGTAGACACTATTTGAAGCCTTAGGCTTGGTGTGTGACATCCAACTGTGGAACCAATGGTATGGCCATGTCTTTAAGAGTCAATCTTCAACATGACGACCCTAGGTCACATGTTGTTCGTGCTACTGTGAGCAGCCTGCATGGCCTACATGATAACGTGGCCTGCAGCATCTCTGTACTTGTTTCCTATTGGTTGGCAATTGCAAAGGGAGCTGCCAGCAGCAGATCTTGATGATTTTCATGCTCAAATTCATTCAGTGTGACAGTACATTCCTCAGACAAGTGTTAATAACCCCATTGATAACAAACCAAGGTGTGCAAATGCGTGTATTTTTGCGTGTGGGACTCCTACCTGATATTGAATAATTTGAGATGCTTTGAAAATTAACATATCTATCACTCCCGGGATTTACAGAATTTCATGACTTTTCCTTTTTGGTGTTTCAACTTCAATGTTAAAAGCGTCATCCACTACTAGAATAAACCTTTGGAGATCTGAATGTTTTCCCCCGTTAAAATAAAAACACCTATACTCACCTCTTGTGCCGGCGCCGCTTCAGCAATGTTGACATTCGCGTTCCCATGGCTCAAGTGAGATCTGTGGCTGGCCGAAGTCTGGGACAGTGACGCCAGAGCTGATTTGGTGTAGGGATCACTTGATATCACAACCTCACGTGAACCACGGGAACGCGGGTGCCGACTCCATCTGCTCTATTACATCCTCCCTTAATCTCAGATATTTTCAACATGACAAGATCCCTTTAAATTGACCTTACTGGACTGAGTGCTCCGACGGAGGGGTGGCACTGCATTTAGTGTTTGCGGACAACTTATTGACTAAAATCAACTCCCTGGGTCTCTACAATAGGGAATGTCCTGATGGAGATTTTGAACCTCTTGGTCTGTACATTAAAGAGTTACCGTACTGGAAGGGGGAAGTGGCTCATAAGTGGAGAAAGTTGTGCAACTTTTTAATCCAGTTAAATAAAAATTATTTCAAATGGATCCGTTTTTTTTTACATTGGAATGTATTGAAGACTGTTCCGTTAATTAGCCATCTGTTTTTTCTTCCATTTGAAAAGGACCCATTTTTCGCTTACTGGATCAGTTTCAGTTGGAAGAAAGCGGACAGCTAATTAATGGATACGTTTTCCATAGATTTCAATGTTAAAAAAAAACAGTCAGTTGAAACCAGTTTTTTAACTGGGTTAAAAAAAAGTTTAGTCGGCACAACTTTTTTTGTCAAGGAATTGCTGGTGGATCCATTCTACTGGATGATTACTGGATATTTGAGCATAGCTTTAGGCTGAGTCACTGGAAGAGCGGCTACAGGGAGAAAATTAAGGCATATTCTCCCTGTAGCCACTGGCTTCCAGTCAGCGAGGTGTTGCAGGGAGCTGTAATAGTGCTTTTTCCAGAGACACTTGAAAATGCCAGAAAAACATGCAGTGTGAATATACCTTTAGGACTAGGTGTGTTCAGACTATTTTAGGGCCAGACTTTTGTCATTTGAAGAATTAGACAGCGTTTCATACGGTAAATCAGTAACCATATTTGATCAGCAGGTTCCTGATCTGTTCTTACCGTGATGGGACCTAACCATTTACTGTAGGGCACAGCTATAATTACTATTCTGCCCTTTCTACAATATTATAATGTACTATTTTGCCCGTATGAATTAGTTTTAGCACATGTGTTTCGTGATTTGTTCTTTTTGGTTTTTGAATTTACAATTTTTTTTTTAGCCCAGACTCAGCGAGAAATTTATAATTTTGTGATAATCGCCATACTGTAAATATTATGTATACATATTATAAATTGAGTAATTTACATATTGGAACTTTGGTTAAAATCCAATTACATACCTTAAAGGCCACGTTCACACATTCAGTATTTGGTCAGTATTTTACATCAGTATTTGTAAACCAAAACCAGGAGTGGGTGATAATAAATACAGAAGTGGTGACGTGTTTCTATTATACTTTTCCTCTGATGTAAAATACTGACCAAATACTGAACGTGTGAACATGGCAAAAGGGTTATTCCCACAATATCAATCTGCTTAGTGACCAAAAATCCTAAAATATATAAAGGTATCAAGTATAACCAATTTTCAACATTTGCTTTTTTGCTTTGGATATCATCCCCTGAACAGCCACATGTCAGAGGCTTTGGCCTACATCATTTCCCATGAATACGCACGGTACTGTAGTTCCTCACGTGGCACATGCTCAGTAGAGATAATGGAGGCCTTCCACCAATGAATACCATATAGACACAACTGGACCTCCAAACTTTGTAAGAGAGTGGCCCACAGCAACCAATCAGAGCTCAGCTTACATTTTTAAACAGTTCTGTGGCTTTGCTTTTAATTTTAGTGTAGGGACTTGCAGGCATGAGGACCCTTGACATAGGTTGCGAGCTTGCGTATTTTGGCCAAAATATCAACCTATACCTCATATACTGTATATTATATATTGTAGGATTAGAAACCTTTACACAGGGTGATGGAGACTGACAAGAATTACATTTATTAATATACTAAAATAGAAATTATGCATAGAGCAGCGTTACTTGGGCCTACAAAATTAAGCAGAACAGAGACATTGCACAGTGCACACATGATTTTGTCCACAAACTTACCATGTGGCAAAGTACCCCTACAGAAGCTACTTACAAATTTCACCCATAGAGCATGGGGCTGTATACCCACACAGAATCTTATTACAAATTTCACTCACAAAGCATGTTTTCTGTGACGATTGCTCCTCTCAGTGAATGACTGTTTTGTTGCCCCATGGAATCTGGATCACACTGAGTTGCCATTGTTTTGATTGACGGCTCTGCCATCCATTGTTGTTGTGAGTGTGCTAAGCTGTCAGTACTTTGATTGACCGCCCAGCTGTCCAAGCTGCGACTGGAAGGTGTGGGGCTTGCTCAAAGTGTTCTCTGTTCTGGAGATAGCAGCTACTTAATTGAGCTTCTGCCTCTGATCCCTGCCAGACGTAGTTTGTGCTTCCTGGTGAGTTTTTGCCTGTTTCTGCTGTGCTGATTTCTGATCTACTACTGCCTGACACTTTGGACTATCCATTTGTCTTATCCATTTGGATGACCCGCTATCTCTTGGTATTTTGACCCCGAACTGTGACCTGACTTACTCTACGCCTGTGTCTTTCCCCGGTATTCCACATGCTCTCTTGGTACTGACCCAGGAACGTCTGACTTCTCTGCCTCACAGTCTGTCCATGAGTAGTGACTAGTGTTGCATTTTCATAGCTCCCCCACAGAGCCAAACTTTTACCTTCAGTAGCGTACAGTAGAGCAGCCACAGATAAAAAGCTCGTAGTTTGATTCTGGATACAGCTCGTGGTCCACTGGGAGGTTTGCTACAAGCAGCCCCTTTGCCTTGGGATGCCTCCCCAATGCTGTTGCCTTAGGGTTCCAGTGGTCTGAAGTGTTTCTCTTGAAAAAATTATTGTTCAAAGCAGGCACCAACGCCTGAATAGTTCAGCTAGGGATAATGGAATTGTACTATGTTTCATTTTCTTGGTTATTGGAACTGGGGCCATGATTAACCCCTCTCTGCCATCAGACGTACTATTCCATCCATGTGACCCTGGACCTCATTCCCATGGACGGAACAGTACGTCATATGCGATCAGCTGTGCTCACGGGGGAGCTTAGCTGATCGCGGCCGGGTGTCAGCTGTATATCACAGCTGACACCCAGCACTATGTGTCAGGAGCGGTCATGAACCGCTCCCGGCACATTAACCCCTGGCACACCGCGATCAAACATGATCGCGGTGTACCCGGGGCACAGGGGAGGATCGCGCAGGGTGGGGGCTCCCTACGCGCTCCCCTGTGACCCTCAGAGCAGCGCGATGTGTCGCGCTGTTCCGAGGGTCCATCCTCCCTCCAGGTCCCCGGATCCAAGATGGCGCCGGGGTCCTGCAGGGAGGCGGCTTCCTCAGTGCCTGCTGAGAGCAGGCGCTGAGGAAGCCTGCAGCGATGCCAGAGCGACTGCTGGTGTGACAGAGTGCTGTGCACACTGTCACACCAGCGATCTACTAAAATACTGTGATGTCCCACCCTGGGACAAAGTAAAAAAGTAAAAAAAATAAAAATGTAAAGTGGTAAAAAAAATCATAAAAAAAAAAAATAAATATTCCCCAATAAATTCATTTCTTCCTGTAAATAAAAAAAACAAAACAATAAAAGTACACATATTTGGTATCGCCGCGTCCGTAACGACCCCCCCCCATAAAACTGTCCCACTAGTTAACCCCTTTAGTGAACCCCTTAACAAAAAAAAAACAGCAAAAAAATCAATGCTTTATCATCATACCGCCGAACAAAAAGTGGAATAACGCGATCAAAAAGACCGATATAAATAAACATGGTACCGCTGAAGGGTTGGCGCTAAAGTTAGTATTAGGGTTATGGTTGGGATTAGGGTTAGGGGTGTTGTTAGGGTTAGGTTTGTGGTTAGGGTTGGGACTAGGGTTAGGGGTGTGTTGGGGTTAGGGTTGGAGTTAGAATTGGGGGGTTTTTGCTGTTTAGGCACATCAGGGGCTCTCCAAATGTGACATGGCGTCTGATCTCAATTCCAGCCAATTCTGCGTTGAAAAAGTCAAACCGTGCTCCTTCACTTCTGAGCTCTGCCATGCGCCCAAACAGTAGTTTACCCCGCATATGGGGTATCAGCGTACTCTGGACCCTAAGAGTTATTGTGCAATTTGTCCTATTTCTTCTGTTACCCTTGGGAAAATAAAAAACTGGGGGCGACAAAATCATTTTTGTAAAAAAAAAAAAATGATTTTTTTGTTTTTTACGGCTGTATGTTATAAATTTTCTGTGAAGCACTTGGGGCTTCATAGCGCTCACCACACTTCTAGATAAGCTCCTTGTGGGGTCTATTTCCAAAATGGGGTCACTTGTGGGGGGTTTCCACTGTTTAGGCGCATCAGGGGCTCTCCAAATGCGACATGACGCCCCCAGACCATTCCATCAAAGTCTGCAATCCAAAACGTCACTACTTCCTTTCCGAGCCCAGACGTGCACCCATACAGTCGTTTTCTCACACATGTTGGGTATCAGCGTACTCAGGACAAATTGGACAACAACTTTTGGGGTCCAATTTCTCCTGTTACCCTTGTGAAAATAAAATATTGGGGGCGAAAAAATCATTTTTGTAAAAAAAAAAAAAAAGATTTTTTTATTTTACGGCTGTACGTTATAAACTTCTGTGAAGCACTTTGGGGTTCAAAGTGCTCACCACACATCTAGATAAGTTCCTTGAGGGGTTTGGTTTCCAAAATGGTGTCATTTGTGGGGGGTTTCCACTGTTTAGGCAGATCAGGAGCTCTCCAAACACGACATGGCATCCAGCCAATTCTGCGTTGAAAAAGTCAAACGGCGCTCCTTCCCTTCCAAACTCTGCCATGCACCCAAACAGTGGTTTACCCCCACATATGGGGTATCAGCGTACTCAGGACAAATTGCACAATAACTTTTGGAGTCTTGTTACCCTTGGGAAAAAAAAATTGGGGTGAAAAGATCAATTTTGTGGAAAAAATATGATTTTTTAATTTTACGGCTCTACGTTATAAACTTGTGTGAAGCACTTGGGGGTTCAAATTGCTCACCAAATATCTAGATAAGTTCCTTAGGGGGTCTAGTTTCCCAAATGGGGTCACTTGTGGGGGGTTTCCACTGTTTAGGCACATCAGGGACTCTCCAAATGCAACATGGCGTCCAATCTCAATTCCAGCCAATTTTGGTTGGAAAAAGTCAAATGGTGCTACTTCCATTCCGAGCTCTGCCATGCGCCCAAACAGTGGTTCCCCCCCCACATATGGGGTATCAGCGTACTCAGGACAAATTGGACAACAACTTTTGAGGTCCAATTTCTCCTGTTACCTATGGGAAAATAAAAAATTAGTGACTAAGATAATTTTTGTGGGAAAAAAATAGGATTTTTTATTTTCATGCTCGGGCATTATAAACTTGTGTGAAGCACTTGGGGGTTCAAAGTGCTCACCAAAGATCTAGATAAGTTCCTTAGGGGGTCTAGCTTCCAAAATTGGGTCACTTGTGGGGGGTTTCCACTGTTTAGGCTCATCTGGGGCACTACAAACGGAACATGACCCCCATCAATGTTTGCATTCCAAAACGTTACTGCTTCCTTTCCAAGCCCTGCCGTGCGCCCAAACAGTTTCCCCCCCCCCACATATGGGGTATCAGCGTACTCAGGACAAATTGGACAACAACTTTTGGGGTCCAATTTCCTTGGGAAAAATCAAAAATTTGGGACTAAAAAATCATTTTTGTGGAAATTTTTTTTTTTTTTT
>JARQOD010000005.1:490750515-490810335 GCA_033576555.1 Oophaga sylvatica
TAAACTATTTTGAGGTATCTAGGGCCATCTACAGTGGAGTTTTATAGGAAGGGCCATATACAGTATTGGACCATCAAACATTTGGGGGGGATACTAAGGGTCATTTATACATGGGGGGGCTTTATAAGTAAAAGGGGGCATCAACTGTGTAAGGGGAACTGAAAGGGGGAGACCGAGACATTTTTCATGAAAAGTAGGCACTTATAGAAAAAATCAGGTTTCTGGATTGTAAAGGGGCACACTCAGGGCAATATTACTTTCTGGGACAAAATTGGGCTTTTTTCTAGGGACTTCCCCCGGGCTTTACTGTTTTATAAAGGGTTGCTTTAAAATTTTAAAAGGGCCCCTAGAACCACCCAGCGGGTGCAGTAACGAAAATACGCCCCGGGGCCCTTACCCTTGGAGTTTTAGCGGGTATGGTTTGGCGGGTTTGGGGAAAATATCCTTTGGGGACAGTGTTTTAAATGGACGTGAAATGTGTCTTTTTGTAATCTCTGACCCAATTTGTCTAAAAAGTTGTCATTTTCGGTCGGGCCGAGGGAAAAAAGAGGGGGGAAAATGAATGATTCCATCAGAAGAAAGTCAGCAGTAAATCCCACTATAGTAAAACTGGTATTTACCACTGCCATATGGCGGCAATATCCATGTGGTTTTTATTTTTAATTTTTTTCCCCAACAGCGCATAATCGCTGATTTCTCCACTATTGGGTGCTCACGATTTTAAATCAATGTGACCTGGTTTGGGGCCCCTGAAGTTGCGCCCCCCCCCCCAAACCCAAAAATGCTACCCTCTGCACAGCACTTCAAGGGACGTACAACCACGGCGGGGGTGCAGAGAAAACCAAGGCTTAAAGGAACAGTACTGCCACAGGCAGGGGTGCAGAGTGCACACAGCGGCTTAAAGGCAAAGTACTCTCACAGGTGGGGTTCCAGAGTACACACAGCGGCTTAAAGGCACAGGACTCTCACAGGTGAGGTTGCAGAGTACACAGAGAGCCTTAAAGGCACAGTACTCTCATATGCGGGTTGCAGAGTACAGTCATGGACAAAAGTTTTGAGAATGACACAAATATTAATTTTTACAAAGTCTACTGCTTCACTTTTTCTAATGGCAATTTGCATATACTCCAGAATGTTATAAAGAGTGATCAGCTTAACAACAATTACTTGCAAAGTCAATATTTGGCTAGAAAATTAACTTTATCCCCAAAACACATTTCAACATCATTGCAGCACTGCCTTAAAAGGACCAGCTAACCTCTTTTCAGTGATTGCTCCATTAACACAGGTGTGGGTGTTGATGAGGACATGGCTGGAGATCAATCTGTCATGATTAAGTAAGAATGCACCACTGCACACTTTAAAAGGAGGCTGGTGCTTGGCATCATTGTTTCTCTTCTGTTAACCATGGTTATGTGTGGCCCAGCTGCGCTTGGTACACATGTTTCCTGGAGAATGCACAGAAAGGTAATTACAAAAACCTGATATTCATTCACACTCACACTTCCCAGTATTGCCACCAGAGGGAACCTTAGACTATTTAAGGGTGTGGGAGACATAGCAGTGAGGTCATTCCAGACTGGAGGTCTTTCTAGTCAGAGCTTTGTCTGAGCCAGTGCGAGTTCAGACGTGTGGTGATTCCTGTCAGATGAGACAGAGGAAAGATTGCAAGCTGTTACCTCAGAACAGGCTGACTGTTAGTTCCCTATGAACGTGGAAAGCGACTCTCGGAGCGGGCTCGTATTCAGTCTGACGGAAGGTCCTGAGAGCTGCTCTGGACAGAGTCTATGAAGGAAAGGAAGGAAGGGGACTACAGTTATTATAACAACGAGTCAACTGAGAAACGGTCAGTGAGCTGTGGAAGGAAGAAAGCTGGCGACTACACCTACTGCTACCCGTGCTAAGGGTGAGAGTAGGGCGACGGGCGAGTGGTGACGAAAGGAGAGAGTGACTGAGGTGTTATAGCAACATTTGCTGCCTCCACTCTGCTTAACCGGACGCCGGGTCCGAAGCCTTGCTAGTTCCTTCACGGCTAGTGAGAGAAAACCGGAATCCCTGCTGGACTTCAAGTCGCAGAGGGGCCCTATTGTGCTGATACGTAACCGGGGTCAGGGAGAACAGGAGTCTTGCGGGACGCTGCATATAAAGGCTTAGTTCTTGCCAAAAGAAGGCTCCACCACAATGTTGGCCGGGCATAGCTGTTACACAGAGTTGAACTTAGCTTTATGCAGGTTGGAAACTCACACATAAAGAGAAAGGAGGCCTTAAACCTACTCGGTGATTACCTGGATGTGCATCCTCCACCCTGAGCAGCTTCCCGAGACATACCTGCAAATACCACCAGTAAAGGTATGGAAAGAGACTGACTTGTGTGTGTCTGACTTATTGCCTGCACCCTGCACCGCCATATACTTAGAGGGACCTGTGGAAGACTTAACACCTTGCTGCCCAGTAACAACCCCTCTGAGGATTTACCCTGCAGCGCTGGTCATCCTGATCAGAAACCACAGGTGGCGTCACGAACTATTACTACAATCCCCTGTAAATATCCCCCTTTGAATGAGCGCTCAGGGCAACGGACCGAGCTGTGCTACTTGTGACATTCCCCATAGACTTCAACGGGCTCGGTGCCGAGTACCCCATAAGCCCTGGTACCGTACGTGAGCGGCTCAGTTATCTCTAAAGAAACACGTGCAGTCATCATTGCAATGCACAAAAATGGCCTAACAGGGAAGAGTATCGCAGCTAGAAAGATTGCACCTCAGTCAACAATCTATCGCATCATCAAGAACTTCAAGAAGAGAGGTTCCATTGTTGCCAAAAAGGCTCCAGGGCGCCCAAGAAAGACCAGCAAGCGCAAGGACCATTTCTTAAAAGTGTTTCAGCTGCGGGATCGGGCTACCAGCAGTGCAGAGCTTGCTCAGGAATGGCAGCAGGCAGGTGTGAGTGCATCTGCACGCACTGTGAGGCGGAGACTCTTGGAGCAAGGCCTGGTCTCAAGGAGGGCAGCAAAGAAGCCACTTCTCTCCAGAAAAAACATCATGGACAGACTGTTATTCTGCAAAAGGTACATGCAGTGGACTGCTGAGGACTGGGGTAAAGTTATTTTCTCTGATGAATCCCCTTTTCGATTGTTTGGGACATCAGGAAAACGCCTCATTCGGAGAAGACAAGTTGAGCGCTACCACCAGTCTTGTCTCATGCCAACTGTTAAGCATCCTGAAACCATTCATGTGTGGGGTTGCTTCTCAGCCAAGGGAATCAGCTCTCTCACAGTCTTGCCTAAAAACACAGCCATGAATAAAGAATGGTACCAGAATGTCCTTCAAGAGCAACTTCTCCCAACCCTCCAAGAGCAGTTTGGCGATCAACAATGCCTTTTCCAGCATGATGGAGCACCTTGCCATAAAGCAAAGGTGATAACTAAATGGCTCAGGGAACAAAACATAGAGATTTTGGGTCCATGGCCTGGAAACTCCCCAGATCTTAATCCCATTGAGAACTTGTCAATCATCAAGAGACGGGTGGACAAACAAAAACCTAACAATTCTGACAAAATGAAAGCATTGATTGTGCAAGAATGGACTGCTATCAGTCAGGATTTGGTCCAGAAGTTGATTGAGAGCATGCCAGGGAGAATTGCAGAGGTCCTGAAGAAGAAGGGTCAACACTGCAAATATTGACTTGCTGCATTAACTCATTCTGTCAATATAAGCTTTTGTTACTCATATGTTTGCAATTATTATATTTCTGTCTGTGATAAAAACATCTGTCAAACACAAAAAAAACCAGAGGGCAGCAGATCATGTGAAAATATAATATTTGTGTCATTCTCAAAACTTTTGGCCATGACTGTACACACAGCATCTTAACGGCACAGATTTCTCACAGCCGGGTTTCAGAGTATGCACAGTACTCCAAAAGATATGGGTTGCAGAGTACACACAGCTGCTTTTTGCACAGTACTCCCACAGATACGGGTTGCAGAGTACACACAGCAACTTTTTTGCACAGTGCGCAGTCAGTTTCTGTCCCTCACTACAGCTGCTTCCTGTCCCTAAACTAATAAGAGCAGGCCGGGTCACGTGGTGCCCTGGCCAATCACAGCCATGCCAATACTTGGCATGGCTTTATGGCTCTAGAAGTGCCCACAATCTAAAAACTTGTTGATTGGCTGTGTTGCAGCCTTTCAACAAGCTTTACTAGTCTGGCGCACCTTGATAGGAAACTGGAAGTACTTTAAAAACGTCTGGGTTCAGTACGGACTCCGAACTTTACCATTCAGGTTCGCTCATCCCTAATCCCAACCCTAGAACGTCATACTTGACACAAATCTAATATATAAAGCTGAATGTATGTATGTGTGTATGTATGTGGGTATGTTTGTCCGGGATTGGAATCCGCACCGTCGCACTTACGGGCATGAAATTTTGCACGCCCGCACGTCTCGACCCCGAAAGAGTCCTAGGCTATGTTTTGAATCAAAATTTTAACCCCGCGCGTTCCAAATCGCCAAACAATTTTGGCCCTATCTACATAATGGGGAGAAAGCTGAATGCTTGTGTGTATGTCCGGCATAGGAATCTGCATTTACGGGCATGAAATTTTGCACACCCGCACGTCTCGACCCCGGGAGCGTCATAGGCTAGGTTTTGAGTAGAAATTTTAACCCCGCGCATTCCAAATCGCCAAATAATTTTGGCCCGGGATAGGAATCTGCACCGTTGTACTTACGGGCATGAAATTTTGCATGCCCGCACATCTCAACCCCAGGAGCATTATAGGCTATGTGTTGAATGGAAATTTTAACCCCAGCACGTTCCAAATCGCCAAACTATTTTGGCCCTATCTACATAATGGGGAGAAAGCTGAATACTTGTATATAGATATAATCATTACAATTGTTATAACTAACCGTAGTCAGGTAGTATGCCCGGGCAGCGCCGGGCTCTTCAGCTAGTACATTAATAAACGTAAGAAATAACTTGCAGGCCGGACTCTCCCTGATGACACCTGGAGAATGCTCGTTAAAGGAGCAGCCAACTTACATCTGCTCTACTTACAAGGTGAAGTCTTGGCTATATTTTTTTTTACAAGGAGAACTGTATAAGTTGCTTATGCAGTGGTATCATGTATGTGAACTACTTGAGAAATGTAACCCAGCCATAACCACTGTTTCTTGGAGATGTAATAGATCTGTGGGATCCACGTATTTTTGGATTTTCCGATCATTCAGCCATTTTGGGGTGATGTTGATACCCTAACCAGAATGTCCTTGACTAGGAAATCCCCATAGACCACTTACCATACCTCTTGACATTACATCCCATAAGTATTCATGCTGCAAACCTTCTTTTACTTATCAGCAGCCATTAGTCTTATTGCAAGACAGTGGAAACAGATTTCCACACCGTCCTTTTTGATCTGTACACCAGTATTTTGGAAATTAGGAACTTACAAAACCTCACAGCCTTGGCAAATGGTAAGATGGACAAATTGACTATAAAGTCACTTTGGGACTCCTACTTGGTCACTTACTAACTACAATGGTCTATATCTACCTTCCCTTGGCGATCACTGCTCGCTTCCCCTACATCCCTCCTTTGTTGTCTTTGATGTTGCCTATGGCTTTGATTAAATAAAGGGAACCTGACAGCAGGATTTACCCCAATGTAGTTTACAGTGGTCGCATAGTCAACACTAACAGACCCCCCACCCCTCCCATCGCACGCAGCACGCAACACTTCATAATTTCCTACATAATCTTCTGGCTCCAGTTCCTCCATAATTCTGTCTCTGCAAAGCATGAATACGCAAGTAGTGTTTTGCAATAGTTTGGAAACTTCTTATGAAAAAGGAACCTGACAACTTCCCAGGACCCTTAAAAAGCCACAATGTAATTTTTGTTATGGATGATGGTTCTGGTGATGAATTCATGTGCTGATGGTGGTTCTAGTGATGTATTCATGTGCTGATGGTGGTTCTGGTGATGTATTCATGTACTGATGGTGGCTCTGGTGATGTATTCATGTGCTGATGGTGGTTCTGGTGATGTATTCATGCGCTGATGGTGGCTCTGGTGATGTATTCATGTGCGGATGGTGGTTCCGGTGGAACACATATACAATCACTCACAGTCCAGTTTAGGGATTAGGAATATTTAACAAATAAACTACTCACTATACATTAGTAGTCAAATTACCGGACTTTGTCCATTTATTTTTATTCAATATCTGACCCGGGGCAGGTTTATCTCCTTGGTTTCTCTGGCTTAGAGCAGGAAGATAAGACTCTGTCTACAGTCCCACAACGGAGCACGTGCATCTCATTAACCGAAAACATTTAACACGGATTACACAAGAACCAGAAAATAATTAAAATAATACCTGGGGATGAAGAAATCCATGTTGCAATGCCAACCTGAGAGTGCCTGTGGTTTACTTAGCAAAATCCTACCGACAGGTTCACTTTAAGGCATTAACACTCTGGGGAGAAATTCCTATAGGCATTGGGTATCTAGATGATACCTTATGTGTCAAAATATATAGAACATGTTTACATTGGTGAAAAGAGTGAATATTATAAATGAGTACACTGAACATTCGGCAAGAATAAAATAAAAAATTAAAAAAATGCGACGTAGTTGGCAACTATATTTAGACATAGCATGTCATGATAAACTCATTTCACACTTGGGTGTAATTGTTCCCTTTAAAAAAGTATCACTCACTTTCATTATTACTGCTCTTTAGCAGAGATGAAGTGGATGAGATGTCAAAACGTTGTAAGAGTGTTTTTAGCTAGAGAGTGGGCAGCCCAGCCTCCATTACTGCAGATGTAACCCGTGCGCTTATTAGAGGTTCTACAATCAGGGCTTAGTCAAACCTTCAGGAGGACATTAGAAGTCCTCATAGCATTGAATACGGCTTCATTTTCGTCAGAGTAGTATGTAAAGGTTTATGGATCACCAATAACAGACAGTCTGTCATTTTATAGCATAACACACCGTTCTGCAGAGAACACACTGATATCAGTGCAGAACTCCATACATCTGGTACAACGTGCAAGTATTATTACTTGCAAGAAGAGACATTATCAGTAATGATATGTCACAATAGATTTGTTTTTTCCCCATGTATAATCAATAATGTCATGACAAATCTTATGTATTTGTATTGGCCTACATCTTTTTCCAATTGTTACACAGAATAACGAATATTGTTACCATTTGTAAAATTATTAGGAATAATAATAATGTGGTCTTAGGTCTAATCTGTTGGACTCTAAGCAAATGATTCAAGGGTTAAAGGGAATCTGTCACCAGTTTTTTTTTCCACCTAATCTGTAGCATGGGAGAAACAGGGACCTAATTCCAGTGATGTGTCACTTATTGGGCTGCGTGCTGTAGTTTTTATAAAGTCACTGTTTTATTAGTTGAAGATAATTAGAAGAATAGTAAACCAGCAGCCAAGTAGTCCTCCATATTCACAAGGTCTCTGTAACACTGCCTCCACCACTGATCAGCAGCCTTCTGTGTACGCTGTACATGGGTAAAAGGTTGTGCAATGATATTATGACTTTAGGCATTTTAATGCCAGTTTCAGCCAGGTGGGCAGGACGGGGGGTAACGTCACAGCTCATCTAATTCATGGTGACATTTGGTGTACCGAAGTCCATAAATCTTACTGCAGTCCCCGACTAGAGTAAGATTTGTGGGGAGGCACACATCACTTTTAAGTTGCGTCTAATTCAATAAGAGGCATGCGCCTCTTAATGGATCAGGCGCCACTCACTACACTGAAGACTGGTGTGAACAACGCCGGTCTTGATGAATTGGGACCTTAGTTTTTTTTTTAAATTTCTGACATTTAATCCTAGTACACATCCCTCTCTTCTCATTTAGGGTCCGTACGATATTACTAGAATGTGATCTATAAGAATTAACCCTGGAGACATTTATTTCATCTTTCATTTCTTTCACCACATTCCCAGTGGCTCAGAGGTTTACACACATACAGTTACTATGTGGTAGCATTGCCTTTAAATGGTCTAACTTGGGTAACACATTTCAGGTGACCTTCCACTAGCTTCTCACAATAAGTTGCTGGAATTCCCCGATTGGACTGGTTAATGGTCAGGTTTTAGGTGTCCTTGCTTGTATACCTTTTCATTACTGCCCATGAATTTTCTTGCAAACACCACTCCGTTATCTTCATATGTTTGTCCAAGTAATTTTGCTTCAACCTTGGGATTATACTTTGGGTCATTGTTCATTTCACAAAATTGTTTTCTGTTGGATTAATTCGTATTTTTTTTGCACCAAAGTAAATTGCAGAAGACAGAACGAGTCTCCTTTGAGAACAGTATAATGGCAGTGTGGTCTCAGGGTATGTTCCCACGGTCAGTAAACGCTGCAGGTTGGATGCTGCGTACATCTTCAGCAGCCAGATGTTACAGCATAGTGGATGCGTTTTCAAGAAATCCCATGTCCACTATGCGTGCATCGGTGCCCGCGGCTCACCTGTGGAGACGGACATGTGTCGCGTCTTTCCAGACCGCAACATGTCAATTTATCTTGTGGAGACAAGTCTCCCAAGATAAATTGCACCCGTACAATGTATTTAACGAGGTGAATCCGTACGGTTCAATGAACACATGTGGAATCACCTGCGTTCAAAGCAGGTCTGTGGAGTCGGTAAGTCAAGCCTCCGACTCCAACTCCTCTATTTCCATGACATCGACTCCAACTCCGACTCCACCAAAATGGGCTCCGACTCCACAGCCCTGGTTCAAAAGCCGGCAGCGCTTTGGACGCAGTGGACATGTACTGCTGATTACTGACCGTGGGAACTTACCCTCAGTGTTTATGCTTGCAGATAATCCTTTGAACACGTGACCGCGGCACCTTCGGGCGTTTAATTGCTCTCTAGGATGTGGATGTCTTGGGTGATTTGGTTTAATTTACCTATGTCAAGCAGGTGTTGAAGGTAGGCCTTTATATATTGCCACATGTACTCCCCCCAAAGAACTCAAATGATGTAAATTGGCCCTAAAGCAATTACAAGGTTTTCAGAAATTATTCAAACTATATAAAAGAACTGTTAACTTGGTTGTATGTAAACGTTCTATCACATGAATTTTCATATAGTGAATTAACAGTAAAATGGTCTGTTTGTACATAATACAAGCAATTTTTGCAAGTGTTAAAGAAACAGATATTCGAAGCAATTTGGTAAAATTAAAGTTTGCTGACCAGGAATCTTAGGGGATCTGGGTTGCCAATGATCTGTAAATTCACACAGACAGTTCACAGGAAAACCTTAGGGTATGTGTCCACGCTGCATACTGGCAGCGCTTTGGAGGGAGCGGAAATTCTGCTCCGCCCAAAGTGCTGCCCCCTATTGTACGCGCGGTGATACCGCATGTATTCATTGAACACATGCGGAATCACCGCATCCTATCCATAGACTAAGTTATTTATCTTGCGGAGACTGAGCATCTCCGCAAGATAAATAGACATGCTTAGGTCTGGAAAGACGCGCCACATGTCCAGATAACGCAGGGCCGCCGGATGCAAACCTGTACGCAGTGTCCAATCCGCAGCAAATCCTGATGTAATCCGGACAGTGGAAACATACCCATAAACACTTTTTTTTCTGCCATCTGTGATAGCTCACTGAAACACTGCATTGTCTATGAAGTCATTTTTTTAAAGAAAAAAAAAAAAAAAAGGTGCCAGTGACTCTGTGCAGTACTAGCACACTGACACACACTCGAGGAAGGCATCGATTAGGTAAAGTAGGAACCCTGTGATTACCTTCAGCCAATCAAGCGGAAACGTGAACACAGTCCAACATTCCTGGGTTTATTGCACTACAAAATACAGCAGCCAGCTCCGAGCATCCAACTCTCCCTCCAACGGTACAATTCAGTCAGTAAGTCACTCGGACACGCCTTACGAGCAGCAGTGCCAGCGGCTTCTTAGTCAGCCGTTATATGGTGGTGTGTGTAGGCATAATGGCGGTCTACTTTTTACTCAAGACTGCAGACACATCACAAATACTATTCCATGCCTCATCGAGTCTTGAGCATAGAGTAGTTGCGATGTGTGTACGGTCATAGTGCACAACTGTCACAAGAAAGGGGAGTGCATGCATCCTGCCAGAATTCAAGGCGTGTGTGCCACTAAGGTTGGCATATCTGTTATTTTTGGGGGGTATTTTGATGGTGTTGGAATGAGGGTATGTCATATATATATATATATATATATATATATATATATATATAAAAAAAAGCAGGGCATATATTCATTAAAAATGTTGTCCATCCATGATTTTCAGGTCAGTGGTTCAGAAAAAAAAATGAGTAGGTTGTACTAATAAGAGAATCCATTTGCAGGACCCCGGTCCAGTGGCCATATCAAAATTCTATAATCGCTGGACAGGCACCCTGTCATCCAATTCTGCCGCATCCCAGGTGCCTCTTCCGATTTGTAGGCCAACACAAGTCATGAGTGTGATTATGGTGAGTAAGAATTTATAAGCTGGCTCTGTTTTAGCAGGACATCATTCAGTGTGAATAGGACATGTGCTGCCAATAATATGACATTCTACAAGCACAGAACAATCAATAGAACGATTGTACTGTGCGCAGAGAATGCTCGGCGAATAGACTAAAAAGACTAGAAAAGGACATGCAAAAAGCAGATTGGCAGTCGTTTAGTGGCCTGCATTAACCTGTCTAAAGCTGCAATTAGGGAAGACATAAAAATTTAGACTCTGCAAATGTATATATGTGGTTTTAATCACAGCTGAATAAGTGATTGAATTTTTTACACTAGGTGGTGGAATGTTATCTGCTTTTTGGATTAATTCCTTGTTCCATGAGCATCCATGCGCCGGACAACACACAAGCGGGGAGCTGTATACCCCTTTTTCCTCTTCTGGTTATTGATACATTTGGTTTGGGCACTGAAAACAACAAACAAATGTTTGGATTTGTGGCAACATTTTGTAGCAAATGCAATAATAATCGTCCCCTTTTTAACGGAATGCAGGAAAGTCACAAATAAAAACACAAAGGTTAGAAACAATCAGTTTTATTGGGTTTTAAAATAAACTAAGTGTACAATTGAAAGAAGGGATTTGGCACTACGCTATACCGTGGTTACACCTGTGTGCTGAGTGCTGGTAAATCCTGCACTGGGTCTCCGCTGTGCTTCATAGTATCACCGGGTCACTTGCTCAGCAGGTAGGCAATAAAAATAACAGCATTCCTTCAAGGAACACAGTACACATCTTTACAGAGGGAAGATGAGTTTGCCAAAATGAGAATTATCTCCATGTATAGTACCTTGCTAAAAATGTCACCTAGTAACATATCAGCAGCAGGAATATCGCACAAAAAAAAAAAAAAAAACTGAAAAAAAATGCAGGTGTTACGTATGTATGTCTGTGCGTGTGAATACATATTCACATGAGATACACACAGACATAATACATTAAATAAAACTCAAGTGCTTTACACTAAGAGCAAAATAAGGAAATAATTTAAAAACACAAATATATGGCATGTCACCGGACACGAAGCTGAAACCTAGCATATCTGTGTGCAAAGCTGCTCCTTACAAACCAATCCTGTCATTTCATGTAAAAGGTTGCAACCTGTACAATGTTTTACTACTGTTTCTACATTTTATACAGTTATTTAACACATCTGGAAAAAATAAAATAAAAATAATATTAAGTCTTATTGAGTCTTTGTGGTGTGTGGCAAAAAAAAAGCCAGTTATTAATGTCTTTCAGTATTTTGATAAATCAAATGTTTTTTCAAGCACAAGTGTCATCCATTCAGGAAAATCGCCCGACGCTTCAAGCACGGGCAACTGGGTGCCCCAAATTAAAATTTCTCAGTTGGGCCTGGGTCGTTCACATCACACAGATTTTTCCCTGGGGGAGGAAAAAAAAACAGATTAATGTATTTAAAAGTAAAATCTGTTATAGTAATACTAAGTAAACTATTTCACTGCATAGTGACATCACGGGGCACCAGTCTACAGATCTAGCACAGGTTACATGGACTCAGAAAAGGCAGCATGGGGATATCCCCACACAATTGACCTGGCATCGGTCAATAGCTTGAGCAATGATAAATGGGTTGGCCACTACTTTATAAAGACCCTTTCATGTGAACTGCCACAGATAAGCACATTACTTAACACCAAATCCTTCTAACCGGAGCTACTCTCCTGGCCGCATCTCTGGCTGAGAATCTATGGATTTCCTGTGATGTCATGACCCTGAGATCCGGGCTCTAGAAACTGACAGGTGGTTGTGGCTTGCGGTGTCGGTGCGCAATACTCCATTCAGTAGAGTACATGGTGTTCCTGTGCATGCAGCTGCATACACCGCTTTCTCTACAGAGCTTTCCTTGTATCTGTATGTATACAGATGGGAGTATATATGTACACACAGCCTGCTCTATACCAGGCATGATACACAGGTATATTTGCATCTCTACGCCCGTCCGCCAGTGAGGGGGAGTAAGGGATAATACTTTGGGCTGGTGCTCTGTGCATTACCTCCATTGCCAGTAACAATGTCCTGTACATGAGATGGTGCTGGGGTTGTGTGGGACTCTGTGGGATGAGTGAGTGGTTTGGGAAGAGTTACAGCTCTGTGCTCACTGCTGACTTGCAGCCCAACACGAATGATGATGGGAAACACAAGGGGGCAGAGGATCCGCAAGATGAAGTGATGGTTGTGACAGCACAGGACGCAAAGAAGGGCAGCTGAAAACAACATGAAACCGGCAGAAAATGTATAGGGAGATCTTTAGAGGCATTATTGTTAAGAATTTAGGACAAAAATAGTAATTAAGGGTAGCAAACAACCTCAGTTATCTTAAGGTACTGTCACACTAAACGAGATCGCTACTGCGTCACCGATTTTATGACGCAGTAGTGATCTCTTTAGCGACTTAGCTGTGTGTGACATGTAGCAGCGATGTGGCCCCTGCCGAGATGTCGCTGATCTCTTCATTCTGAGCCGTTTTTTGGTCGTTGGTGTCCCGCTGGTGAGCCTGAATCGCTGAGTGTGACACCCTTTATGAACGACTTTACCAGCGTCGCAGGTGGGACTAGGTTTTCCCAACGACCGCAGAGGTCGTTATACAGATCGCTGATGAGTTGTGTTTGGAATCTAACTAGCGACCACATAGCGATCACACAAGCGATCTCGCCAGGTCATGTCGTTGTCGTGATTGCTAGTGCAATCGCTAAGTGTGACAGTGCCTTTACTCCTCCTGAGTGAGATGACCTTCTGTGACAAGTTACCAGGATGGTGCCTTGTGAGATAGGATAACCTTTGCCACATCTGTATCTGGATTGTGTTTTGTCCATGTTCCTTTGTTATGAAAATATATGTATTATATCTAGCTCTTTTGCATTCATTTCTACTTGTTACTTGTTTTTTAATAGTACAAACAAAGTAAAGACTATTCACAAGCAGAGAAAACTGGAAAAAAATGATCATTTGCGCACACAGAGCAGTCTTCTGTTATATGATGGGTTCCATGGTTCTCTGTAAGTTGGCATCAAGCAAATGGTGTTTAGTCATAAAGTATAAAGATATTTATTCACTACAGCAACAGCCATAATATATTGTACTGTACAATGCTACAGCGACTGATGTGCTCTGAACAAAACACCCACAGCAACCAATAACACTGGAAGTAGATTCATGTGTCTTTTTTTAAACTTGGGATTAAAAAGCACGATCCACTTTTTCCTACCCCCACTACAGATATATCAACCTCTATACGTCAATGCAGTCCCAAAGATGAGGTGTTGGGAACTAAACTGAATGAATATGTAGTACAATGCCACTACAAAAATGGCCTCATCAAAATGTCACCTGTTATGCATAGTAGCACGGAGAGACCAGGAGATCGGTCAGTACCACCAACTGGTCATCTGTAAATTGCTGCTTGTGTTCCTGCCAATTGTCATGGTGCGTCCTTCGGAAATTAGATAGGGTCTTCTTTACAGTCATCTAAAAATAAGCCAAAAATCATTGCAAATTTATACACCATCAAGTAATTACATTTCTATTAAATTGCCTCTAAGAAATGTCATAATGTGTGTTTGGAATAGGGAAGAGATATACTTTACATAGATTGGTTCAAGTTTGGAATATACAAGGATTTCAAAATAAATAATAATAATGTTTATTTCTATAGCGCCAACACATCCTGCAGCACTTTACATTTTAGACTTTTTTAGAGGGAACTTGTACAGACAATAAAAGACATTACAGAATAACAATAATCACATAAATCAACAGATACAAAGCAGTAATCAAAGCAAAAGGTGGCTACTTTGAAGAACCTAGAATATAAGACATAATTTCAGTTGTTTCACACCTTTTTGTTAAGTGTAATGTATAATTCCACATGTGTTAATTCATAGTTTTGATGCCTTCAGTGTGAATGTACAATTTTCATAGTCATGAAAATACAGAAAAATCTTTAAATGAGAAGGTGTGTCCAAACTTTTGGTCTGTACTGTGTGTGTATGTGTGTGTGTGTGTGTAATTATATATAATATAATATAATATACATACACACACAGAAGAAAGCATACCTAGAAACGATCACTATGCAGACTTATAATCCATGGGCGACTCCCAATTAAATACAACCTACACAAGCAACAGAGTCAAAAATTGCCCAATTTCGGTTCAAATGTCAATAATAATAAATACACTTAGATCTAAGAAGTGCAAAGCAAGTACAAAATTTTTATTGACACAAATCAAAAGTATAAAAAGTTAATCAGAATGAGGATAGCGGTGGAGAAACATAAGCATAACGCCAGGTATATATATATAAATGTATGCAGACAAGGTCACTTTATAACTTAATAATAAAAAGCCAGCAAGCCAATCAGTGGAACAAGTGTTACACTGTAGCACCAGAAAAAACTGGACGCTGACTTAATAAATAAACTTTACAGTGATATATGGCACTAGTTAGACTTATAAAACATGAAATAAGTACATGTATGTCATACAGAGGGTCAGTAAGGCTAACATGTCATTAATGGATGGAGGAATATCCAAATCTTATACCTCAGTGCCACATGTAAAGGAACTCATATAAAGTGCAATTCATAGTGCATACGATCAAAAAGGTTTTGAGGGTCATAAAATACTCTTACCCATGTGGGGACCTGCTGCGTCACGCTGCCCAACGCATTTCGCCTGATAAGGCTTCTTCGGGGGCACTTTATATGAGTTCCTTTACATGTGACACTGGGGTATAAGATTTGGATATTCCTCCATCCATTAATGACATGTTAGCCTTACTGACCCTCTGTATGACATACATGTACTTATTTCATGTTTTATAAGTCTAACTAGTGCCATATATCACTGTAAAGTTTATTTATTAAGTCAGCGTCCAGTTTTTTCTGGTGCTACAGTGTAACACTTGTTCCACTCATTGGATTGCTGGCTTTTTATTATTAAGTTATAAAGTGACCTTGTCTGCATACATTTATAATATATATACCTGGCGTTATGCTTATGTTTCTCCACCGCTATCCTCATTCTGATTAACTTTTTATACTTTTGATTTGTGTCAATAAAAATTTTGTACTTGCTTTGCACTTCTTAGATCTAAGTGTATTTATTATTATTGACATTTGCACCGAAATTGGGCAATTTTTGACTCTGTTGCTTGTGTAAGTTGTATATATATATATATATATATATATTTTATTATAATATAATATATGTGTATATATAACAGTATGTATGAATGTATACATACAGAGAAACATTTCTATACACAATATATATATATATATATATATATATATATATATATATATGTATATATATATATATATATATATATATATAATATACACACACACACACACACACACACACACAACACAGAATACTGAGACTGCATATTAGAATATAACACAATTCATATGATTCATAGTCTGCATTGTCTGCACAAGGCATATATGACCAGACTGAAGAAAATTTTCCAAGTGACCCAAATCATTACAGGAAAAAAGCATAGTGTTCTGAAAAAGAAAAAAAAAAAAAAAACGATTTCAGATTTCAGTAAATTAGGAGACTACATGTAGAGTGGAAGGTTGGAGCCAGCTGCAGGATGTGACTATACATCATTATGAACTGTGCATTTCACATACACAATTGCTGTAACGTTTATAAACTAATAATATGCACATTACGGGTTTCATGTTACCTCTATAGGCTGCGGATCATTGAGATGTGCACTAAGATCCATTAGTAGCTGTGGCATCCAGGTAGGGACATCATAAGGACTGGATAAAATGCATGCACTAAGCCCTAGGACTCCAGCATGGCGTTTGACAAGATCTGTAGAGTTAAAAAACAAAACAAACAAAAAAAACAACAGTATAAAATGATGAATAACTGCAAATAGGGGACACCCATTAGTCAGAGAACCATCAAATCAGTCTATTAACACCTAGGATCATCCGAAAGTTTGAGTGAATCGCGCATCTTCCCATTACTGTGTCTCTCCATACGAAAATACATTATCTGATGACAAACAAATAATCTATCTGCAGCAAATTAAAAAACAGACAAACAAAAACAGAATGCTATTGCTCCTTAGCTTGACATTCCAGGCTCGGCCACTGGAGCCGTCTCCCCCCATACACGTGAACCACTATTGCACATAAGAGACCTTGGATACCCACCTCCTGACGGAATCAGATCCACAGATGCACATAGTTCTCGCTTGCGTTTTTTAGGCAGTCTTGTTTTGCAGAGCTTCTCAATGTGTGCTTGCATAGCTGCATCCATCTTCAGGAAATTGCATTGTAAGAGACCACTGAGAGTAGTGGCAGCCATTTCTCTGACCTAAAAGAAAAAAACACCCATACATAGATGAAGATTACAACAAAATACTAATTAAAAGTGTAATATAAATCAATCTATCGACCTATTATATATCTATAAATAATTTTCACATATCCGATATATACACCCAATATTTATCTGTAGATCATGTATCTAATATAATTTAGATCTCTATTCGCTTCATACACATACAGTATGCACACATATACAGTATACATACATGACAGAATAACATGACGGATAGTTAATAGCCATGGATTGAAGCTGGCAGCTTTACTACACTAGGGAAAGCTTCTGCAATCAACTAGTAATGACATTTTCTAGATAATATTATATAAGAGCATATCAGGGTTATAAACTGCTAGTAAAACTAATGAAGTTCAACTTGAAAATGATGAAGGAAACAAAGTGATCCCCATGCAGAAGGTTCAATGACGGACTGAGTCACGTAATGCGGCTTGGGCTACATAAGGCCTTGGTGGAGCACCGTCACGGCAATGTATAGGTTAAGTGCGTCGCTATTACTCATCAGATCACAATTACTAATAAGTACATATTGTTACATGGTAAAATGTAACAAAAGGGTTCATCTGCTCAGTGATGCAAGGAGCGGCGCTCCGCATCCAATGTGCCAGATTATCGCAAATTATCTCCTTGAACATAATGTTCTGGAGCCGCACAAATCAGTAAGTGTAACGGCAAGTGCTGTTCTAATTAAATACACCGGCCTGACAATAAGCTCATTTGCACGTCCATCGTACATTATTAAAATGTGATCAAATTGATTAAGAATTGTCTAACGTATGAAGTGAAAAAGTATGCTGGAAATTCTGCTGACAATTTGCAGGCCCCTCTCGGGAGCCGCGCTAATAAACGAGACATGGATGCAGTAAGCGGAGGCTCGGCTGTAAAATGAGCACACTCACTGGGGAGCTTGACATTTGTCTCTCGCTGTTCCCTGAACACCGTTCCGGTTTTTGTACATTCAAATTATTCTCCGATAAGCCAGAAATGGGTCAGCCATGCTGTCACGGGGCTACATGTGCTCACATGAACACAGTGTACACGGCTTGTGGTCATATAATCTGCAATGGGTATTGGAAGAGCATCAGGGGACAACCAAAAACCTAGTAAGGGATGGAGAGCTCAACTGTGCGGCATCCGGTCATGGAGCGCTGTATTGTTCTGTTCATCATCCTGGAAAGCTATGAATAAATGGACAATGAGGTGTTACCTTTCTACTTGTCAGGAGGGTGGGTCCTGTGCAGCCCGGCACTGCAGCACTAATTGGACAGCGTGGGGGCTATGGGGAAACCCCCCTATTGGTAACATATAGATGTAATTTCTCATAGTAATAATGGAGGAATGGCAGAATGCAAAGTTATTGGAAAAGGTCCTCCACAATACACGTATCTAGTGAGACAGAGGCGTCAGGACAGCGGACAGGGCCTCCAGGGTTTCTCTTCTGTCCTCTATGGACATTGTTTTGGCAATTTTTAGCGGTGGCATTCCGCCACATGTGATTGTGAGGGTCCAACCACAGAGACCCCCCCCAACTATAAGAACAGTTAAGAACAAGGCCCCCAAAGCCTTTTCGAGAAGTGAAAAAGCTACATCTCAGCAAACCATGCGAGTGCATAGTCTGGAGCTGCGGTCCCAGCACAGGCGGAGACGAGGGATCTCCGTTCACTCCGTGTTTTCTATTATTGTCCCTGTGCTCTTTGCGTCTATAAATGGCCGATGACTGGAGCTGCTGCGGAGAACTCCGGCCTGATCTCACACACATAAAAATATATATGTCTCTGGGACAAATCTCTGCCTCTAACGTACTCTGATGCAGACGGGGAAATCTGGACTCTACCACGGTCCATTCTCTCTACAATATAATACAGTCCTGGCCAAAAGTTTTGAGAATGACACAAATATTATATTTTCACATGATCTGCTGCCCTCTGGTTTTTATGTTTGTTTGACAGATGTTTTATCACAGACAGAAATATAATAATTGCAAACATATGAGTAACAAAATGCTTATATTGACAGTTAGAATGAGTTAATGCAGCAAGTCAATATTTGCAGTGTTGACCCTTCTTCTTCAGGACCTCTGCAATTCTCCCTGGCATGCTCTCAATCAACTTCTGGACCAAATCCTGACTGATAGCAGTCCATTCTTGCACAATCAATGCTTTCATTTTGTCAGAATTTTTATGTTTTTGTTTGTCCACCATCTCTTGATGATTGACCACAAGTTCTCAATGGGATTAAGATCTGGGGAGTTTCCAGGCCATGGACCCAAAATCTCTATGTTTTGTTCCCTGAGCCATTTAGTTATCACCTTTGCTTTATGGCAAGGTGCTCCATCATGCTGGAAAAGGCATTGTTGATCGCCAAACTGCTCTTGGAGGGTTGGGAGAAGTTGCTCTTGGAGGACATTCTGGTACCATTCTTTATTCATGGCTGTGTTTTTAGGCAAGACTGTGAGAGAGCCGATTCCCTTGGCCGAGAAGCAACCCCACACATGAATGGTTTCAGGATGCTTAACAGTTGGCATGAGACAAGACTGGTGGTAGCGCTCACCTTGTCTTCTCCGAATGAGGCGTTTTCCTTTTTTTTTTAAATCAGATGATTTTTATTTAAAAATTGTCAGCATGAAACTTTGACAGTACATTTAACTTTAGCATATAATATAAGCCGTATTAATGAGGCGTTTTCCTGATGTCCCAAACAATCGAAAAGGGGATTCATCAGAGAAAATAACTTTACCCCAGTCCTCAGCAGTCCACTGCCTGTACCTTTTGCAGAATATCAGTCTGTCCATGATGTTTTTTCTGGAGAGAAGTGGCTTCTTTGCTGCCCTCCTTGAGACCAGGCCTTGCTCCAAGAGTCTCTGCCTCACAGTGCGTACAGATGCACTCACACCTGCCTGCTGCCATTCCTGAGCAAGCTCTGCACTGCTGGTAGCCCGATCCCGCAGCTGAAACACTTTTAAGAGACGGTCCTGGTGCTTGCTGGTCTTTCTTGGGCGCCCTGAAGCCTTTTTGGCAACAATGGAACCTCTCTCCTTGAAGTTCTTGATGATACGATAGATTGTTGACTGAGGTGCAATCTTTCTAGCTGCGATACTCTTCCCTGTTAGGCCATTTTTGTGCATTGCAATGATGACTGCACGTGTTTCTTTAGAGATAACCATGGTTAACAGAAGAGAAACAATGATGCCAAGCACCAGCCTCCTTTTAAAGTGTCCAGTGGTGTCATTCTTACTTAATCATGACAGATTGATCTCCAGCCATGTCCTCATCAACACCCACACCTGTGTTAATGGAGCAATTACTGAAAAGAGGTCAGCTGGTCCTTTTAAGGCAGGGCTGCAATGATGTTGAAATGTGTTTTGGGGATAAAGTTCATTTTCTAGCCAAATATTGACTTTGCAAGTAATTGCTGTTAAGCTGATCACTCTTTATAACATTCTGGAGTATATGCAAATTGCCATTAGAAAAAGTGAAGCAGTAGACTTTGTAAAAATTAATATTTGTGTCATTCTCAAAACTTTTGGCCATGACTGTAATGTTATATAATGGCAGAGGAAAGTGATTTTACAGTTCATCTGCGGGTGCAAGTTTCTTTGCTATTCTTAGTAGTCATGAAGGGCTGATCCCCTTCCCCAGCTGTGTTATTCCTGGAAGACCTTCTACATTACTTTGTTACTGTTAATTCTGTGTTTTGTGTCTACCTCTGTATCTTATTATCGTTTATTTTAATGTTTGCTCTTTTTGGGCAGCACAAAAATTCTTAATTTAAACATAAATTACACAAACGTACACACAAGTATATATAGGTGAGTGAATATTAGAATTATGACTCCACATTTTTTCACGTTGCATCCACAAACTTAGTTGGTTTTTATTTGGGTTTTCTTTGATGTATCAACACAAAATAACAATTATTTGCGAAGTGTACACATACATGGATGTGTACGTATGGTATTTCTCTACCAGTTTAGCACATGAAGAGGCTGAAATTTGTGCCCATTCACAATGGGATTTGTCTAGATTCTAGACTATGACTCCCGAGCCATTCACACACATGGATATGTATGCTTTGATCTAAACCATCCGTTGTGGCTCTGGCAGTATATTTAGGGCCATTGTCCTGCTGGAAGGTGAATCTACACCCCAGTCCCAAGACTTTTGATGATGGACTAAACAGTGTTATGTGAGATGTTCAGAGCTTGGGCTACATATTTCTTTAATAACCTATTCCTGCTTTTCTCTTCTCCACAACTTTATCCCTGACCTGTCTGGTGTGTTCCCTTGTTTCCAAGATGCTGTTTGTTCATTTATGTTCTCAAACAAGCCTCTGCGGCCTTCGCAGAACAGCTGAAGTAATACTGAATAAATTACACACAGAAGGGCTCAATTTACTAATTATGCTACTTCTGGAGGCAATTGATCACTCAGGATTATAATTAGGGGTATGAGGCTACAGAGGGGATGAATACAAATGCAAGTCACAATTTTCAGATTTATATTTTTAAAATAATTGGAAAACCATGTATCATTTCCTTTACACTTCACAAATACTTGCTACTTGTATTAAATGAAATTTCAATAAAATACATTTAGAGCTTGCAGGTGTAACGTTAAAAATGTGGAAAGGTTCACGAGGTATGAATACTTTTTCAAGGCACTATAAACAGATACATATATCTATATATTACACACACATAAGATTTCCTTCCTTTTTAGTTTGAAGGAGTTTAACGCCATTTCTGAGTGACGTCATATTAGTTACCTCAGTTGCTCATCCGCCATCAGCTGCAAAACCAGCCACCTGACGCTCTGTACAGCCTCTTCATTATTAAGGAACATAAAGAGATTGTAGAAGACCATTGTCTGAGTGTAGGTTAAAACGGTGTATCTTGCATGCCAGGAACTGCTTTCTGCAGTCTACAGATACAAATGACAGAGAAGGTCAGTAAGAAATGCATATTCAGCTGTGTCAGAAATCTAAAGAATGATAGAATTAAAAAATGTTAAAGAATTGTAACCTAGCCATAAAAATTTGGCTGTTACATGGTTTCTCAGTTTTGCACACCCATAGACTTAATAAAACACAGGAGATATAAATAATGATCAAACCACAATACTCTATACAGGAGATAATCACCTCAATAAAATATACTTTTAAAAAAATGTGGTATATATCACCTGGAAAGTGGATGGCAGACCATCCGGAAAGGATAGAGAAAACCCAGGGAGTGGGGGAGTGACTCAATAGCAAAGAAGTAAAAAGAGAGTCAGAAACATAAAAAACTGATAAAATTGCCTTTATTTAACAAATGGCATAATAATAAAAAACCATGTACAAAATATATTTTAAAAAAGGTACAAAATTATAATAAGGCTGATATCTTAACAACAACACTTGCAATAGCAGTATATTAATATAGCACCATCAATGGTTATAATCAGCTATATGAGGTGGAAGCTATTAATATAGCACCACCAATGGTTATCATCAGCTATATGAAATAGAGGCTCATGTGAATAAGACCAGGAAAAATAAAATAAAATAGAAGGCCATATGAATGGTAACGGTGAGAGTGTATACAATTAGATATATAAATATATAAAAAATGTAAGTGGTTGATGAAAAATATATATATGTATATATAGTGCAACCAGAATAGTGCAATCAAAGTTATAATACCATAAACCACTGAACAATAATGTGACCAAAATATAAATATAACAGTGCACATATACCATATCAAAACATCAAATATAACGCCATGAGTCACCATAAATGTGACGACTCAGTGATATGACCAGTAACGTGCAAAGAAAGTGTTAATGAACACCCGCACCAGAAAAAATGAACCAATGGCCAAAAATGTCTACCTGGGAGCCTGCACAGTCTGAATGTACCTGTAGAACGCGCCCCGACGCGCGTTTCGGAAATTAAATTCCTTCGTCAGGGAGATGCATGTACCCTCACCATGCGGCTATTTATACAGCGTTCCGACCAAATGATCGTGTATACGGCGCATGCGCGGACCGCGCACACCGGAACTAGATTGCTCCAGGCGTCATGTGGTATAACGCTGCCGGGTCAAAACCCACAGCGTCATCCACATGAAGACGCCGTGACAATGCAGTCCAGGATGTCGCAGGGCGGCGCATGCGCACAGACCAAGCGGCCACCAAAAATATGTCCGATATAGCAGCACATATAACCCATTTGTATTGCCGCATATAAAATAACAGCATATATAATCATGATGTCATAAATATTCACAAATGCTAAATACAAACAATATATCTGCATAAATACAAGATAATGATAATATGGACATATACAAAGTAATTGAATCATAATAGTAAATGAACTCCAGATAATCTTGAAGGTGACGACGAGAAGTCATACGATCAGCCGAAAACGAAGATTAATAATAGTAGGATGTGATGAAATGAAATAACTTCATGGTGACTAGATAGAAATATGTAAAAGAAAATAATAATATTATATATACAATAATAATAATAAGATAAGAAAAACATATGCTTTTAAAACAATATAAAAAATACTAAAAAAAATTGATGAAAAATAATAATAAATACTATATGATAATGTAATAAACAATATATAAAAAAATTATTAATTCTAAATAAATAAAATGTCATAAAGAATTAATAATGCAAATTATGATAAGAAATACATGCAAAAAGAGATAAAATAACATGGAATTTTATAAAAATGGAACAAAAGAAATGTTCTCATTCAGGCCTTGTGGGGACACAGTACCAAGCGTCCATATCCATTTAGTCTCGAGTTGACCAAGACGTTTGCTGATACTGCCACCCCTAACCCCACTGTCCAATCTATCAATACCAGAAACTCTTAGTAAACTATAATCACAATTGTGGTGCGTTTTGAAATGTCTGGGCAAAGTCTTCAAAGAGGACACATCCGTCACATCCTTTGCTGCTTTGATGCCCAGCACATGTTCCCGTACCCTGATTTTAAGCTGTCTAGTGGTCAAACCCACGTATATCAGTGAGCAAGGGCATGTGGCATAATAAATAACAGCAGTTGACGTGCATGTAATGCAATGTCTAATGTTGAAGGACCGTGACTTGTCAGAACTCAGAAAATTGTGCATTGGCTCAATATTCGGGCAAGCCACACATAGACCACAAGGTTTGCAGCCAAAAGGTGATGTATTTTGGTATGCTGGATTGTTGGGAGAGATACCGGTATAAAGACTCTTGACCAAACGATCCCCCAAATTAGGTGATCTCCTAAAAGCCATAGATGGTTTGTCCCCTACAAATCTTGAAATAACTGGATCTGACCTCAAAATCTGCCAATGTTTCATGAGTAAAGCCCTAAGCTGGTCGCTCTGTCCATTAAATTGAGTAATGAACCGAACAGCATTATTATTTGGACTGGGTGTCCCTTGACCATATAGTGCATCATGTCGGGTGGTGTGCCATGCCCTATTATAGGCTCTCTTAATTGACCTTCGACTGTAACCACGCTCCAAAAATCTCATACCCATTAAATCGGACTGTTGAACAAAATCATGATCAGTGGAACAAATGCGTCTAAGACGCAAAAATTGACCAAATGGGATTGAGTTGATGAGGGCCCGTGGATGTGAAGAAGAAGCATGTACCACAGCATTAACAGCCGTTTGTTTTCTGAATAAATCTGTCTGCAGACAGTTATTCACGTCCCTCACGACAAGTACATCCAAAAAATCGCCTTCTCGTAAATCATGTTCCCTAGCCAGTTGTTCCAGGTTAGCTAACGCCTCCTGTTCCGTCTCTGTGGGAAAAGATATAAGGGAACCTTCATTATGATACAACCAAATAAAAGGGAATTCCCTTCGGATAACAGTAATCCATTGAAGGTAATTAATTTAAGTATACATACCCTTTCTACAGTTGAAACTAAATTTATTAACTAAGAGCTTAATGTTCTGCCCAACTGCTGATTTTGATCATTTCACGGCAGTTAAAGATTTACATCTTTTTGCCAGAATGGTTTTGTTTAAACGTATGTATCATAATGAAGGTTCCCTTATATCTTTTCCCACAGAGACGGAACAGGAGGCGTTAGCTAACCTGGAACAACTGGCTAGGGAACATGATTTACGAGAAGGTGAGGTTCCTGATGGCATTAAGAAACCATCTAATAAATTTCCCCCATTGACTTCCTGCCCTGCAATTGATGTTTTTGTCAAGACTGTGAGCAGTGAGCTTGGTAAAATTCCTTGTCATCCGTATATCAGCAATTTTAGTCCTGAGGAACGGCTTGGTCTTAGGAGACTGTCAGGACTTAATGATGTTGTCTTTAAGGCGGCAGATAAAGGTGGGAATGTTGTGGTGTGGCCCAAACAATTATACGAGGCTGAGGCATTTCGTCAACTCAATGATGAGGCCTGTTATAAAAAATTAACGTTTAATCCTTTATCGAAATTTCAGCTTCAACTTAAGAAATTTTTACAGGATTCAAAAGATGATGGCATCATTACCAATGAGTTATATTTAGCTCTTCAGGTCCACGAACCCACAATTCCCACTCTTTATCTGCTGCCTAAGGTGCATAAGAACCAAGAAGCCCCTCCAGGTAGACCTATTATATCAGGACGAGGGAACTACTTGGAAAATGTCAACAAGTATATTGATTCAGTGTTACAACCGTTTGTTACTGCACTTCCCTCATATACCAAAGATACGAATGATTTTCTGAGAAAGGTTGATGGTTTACATATTGAACCTAATTCAATATTGGTTACATGTGATGTTGAATCTTTGTATACCAGTATAAAGCATTCAGATGGTTTGGCAGCAGTCACATATTTTTTGCAACATTCTTCTTTTTCACGAGCATTCATTGTTTTTTTCACTAATTTATTAGAATTTACTTTATCACACAATTTTTTTATTTTTAAGGGGTCCTTCTTCCTACAAATCCAAGGAACAGCCATGGGAGCTTCTTTTGCTCCGGCCTACGCCAACCTGTTCCTTGGATTTTGGGAGAGGGACCTCTTTTTATCTGATACTTTCTGTTCTATAGAGCGTGTCCCATTTTGGACACGCTATATAGATGATGTTTTTTTCATTTGGCAAGATTCATTTGAGACATTAGTTAATTTTATTGATACACTCAATCACAATTCAATTAATATTAGGTTGACATACTGCCACCACTCAGATACAATCGATTTTTTGGATGTACGTGTCGTGAGGGACGTGAATAACTGTCTGCAGACAGATTTATTCAGAAAACAAACGGCTGTTAATGCTGTGGTACATGCTTCTTCTTCACATCCACGGGCCCTCATCAACTCAATCCCATTTGGTCAATTTTTGCGTCTTAGACGCATTTGTTCTACTGATCATGATTTTGTTCAACAGTCCGATTTAATGGGTATGAGATTTTTGGAGCGTGGTTACAGTCGAAGGTCAATTAAGAGAGCCTATAATAGAGCATGGCAACCACCCGACATGATGCACTATATGGTCAAGGGACACCCAGTCCAAATAATAATGCTGTTCGGTTCATTACTCAATTTAATGGACAGAGCGACCAGCTTAGGGCTTTACTCATGAAACATTGGCAGATTTTGAGGTCAGATCCGGTTATTTCAAGATTTGTAGGGGACAAACCATCTATGGCTTTTAGGAGATCACCTAATTTGGGGGATCGTTTGGTCAAGAGTCTTTATACCGGTATCTCTCCCAACAATCCAGCATACCAAAATACATCACCTTTTGGCTGCAAACCTTGTGGTCTATGTGTGGCTTGCCCGAATATTGAGCCAATGCACAATTTTCTGAGTTCTGACAAGTCACGGTCCTTCAACATTAGACATTGCATTACATGCACGTCAACTGCTGTTATTTATTATGCCACATGCCCTTGCTCACTGATATACGTGGGTTTGACCACTAGACAGCTTAAAATCAGGGTACGGGAACATGTGCTGGGCATCAAAGCAGCAAAGGATGTGACGGATGTGTCCTCTTTGAAGACTTTGCCCAGACATTTCAAAACGCACCACAATTGTGATTATAGTTTACTAAGAGTTTCTGGTATTGATAGATTGGACAGTGGGGTTAGGGGTGGCAGTATCAGCAAACGTCTTGGTCAACTCGAGACTACATGGATATGGACGCTTGGTACTGTGTCCCCACAAGGCCTGAATGAGAACATTTCTTTTGTTCCATTTTTATAAAATTCCATGTTATTTTATCTTTTTGCATGTATTTCTTATCATAATTTGCATTATTAATTCTTTATGACATTTTATTTATTTAGAATTAATAATTTTTTTATATATTGTTTATTACATTATCATATAGTATTTATTATTATTTTTCATCAATATTTTTTTAGTATTTTTTATATTGTTTTAAAAGCATATGTTTTTCTTATCTTATTATTATTATTATTGTATATATAATATTATTATTTTCTTTTACATATTTCTATCTAGTCACCATGAAGTTATTTCATTTCATCACATCCTACTATTATTAATTTTCGTTTTCGGCTGATCGTATGACTTCTCGTCGTCACCTTCAAGATTATCTGGAGTTCATTTACTATTATGATTCAATTACTTTGTATATGTCCATATTATCATTATCTTGTATTTATGCAGATATATTGTTTGTATTTAGCATTTGTGAATATTTATGACATCATGATTATATATGCTGTTATTTTATATGCGGCAATACAAATGGGTTATATGTGCTGCTATATCGGACATATTTTTGGTGGCGCTTGGTCTGTGCGCATGCGCCGCCCTGCGACATCCTGGACTGCATTGTCACGGCGTCTTCATGTGGATGACGCTGTGGGTTTTGACCCGGCAGCGTTATACCACATGACGCCTGGAGCAATCTAGTTCCGGTGTGCGCAGTTCGCGCATGCGCCGTATACACGATCATTTGGTCGGAACGCTGTATAAATAGCCGCATGGTGAGGGTACATGCATCCCCTGACGAAGGAATTTAATTTCCGAAACGCGCGTCGGGGCGCGTTCTACAGGTACATTCAGGCTGTGCAGGCTCCCAGGTAGACATTTTTGGCCATTGGTTCATTTTTTCTGGTGCGGGTGTTCATTAACACTTTCTTTGCACGTTACTGGTCATATCACTGAGTCGTCACATTTATGGTGACTCATGGCGTTATATTTGATGTTTTGATATGGTATATGTGCACTGTTATATTTATATTTGGTCACATTATTGTTCAGTGGTTTATGGTATTATAACTTTGATTGCACTATTCTGGTTGCACTATATATACATATATATATTTTTCATCAACCACTTACATTTTTTATATTATTTTATATATCTAATTGTATACACTCTCACCGTTACCATTCATATGGCCTTCTATTTTATTTTATTTTTCCTGGTCTTATTCACATGAGCCTCTATTTCATATAGCTGATGATAACCATTGATGGTGCTATATTAATATACTGCTATTGCAAGTGTTGTTGTTAAGATATCAGCCTTATTATAATTTTGTACCTTTTTTAAAATATATTTTGTACATGGTTTTTTTATTATGCCATTTGTTAAATAAAGGCAATTTTATCAGTTTTTTATGTTTCTGACTCTCTTTTTACTTCTTTGCTATTGAGTCACTCCCCTCCACTCCCTGGGTTTTCTCTACACCCATAGACTTGAATAGGTGAATCTCATTTGACACACGGAAGAAACTGGTGCTTGCTACAAATTGTTTTTACATACCGATTTGGTCCGTGAAAGAAAAAAAAAAAACAAAAACAAAAAAAACCCCCAAAACACTCATTTGCACCGCCCTACTGAACATTGGTTGCAGTTTTGAATGACACCATTGATTTTACCAAATGAAAAGCAGTACGGTAATTAAAATTCCAAGTGCGTTGAGTTGGACAAGAGAAAAAAATGAAGTTTTGCGTGTTTTTTTTTTTTTTTTATGTTTTACGCATTCATTGTACAGCAAAAAAATGACCTGCCAATAGGATTCTTCAGGTCAGTTAAAAATAAATAAATGTTGCATTGCCATGTTACCGTACATATTTTAATGGTTAAACAAATTCTAGAACTGGTAAGAGCTGATCAGTTAAATGTGGTCACCATGTTCTGAGACCCATAACTTTTTTATTTTTCTGGCAATAGACAAACATGGGGGGCTTGTATTTTGCGTGGTGGGCTGGGGATTTTATTTATTTATACCATTTTGGGTTTTGATTGCTTTTTATTGTATTTCTTTAGAAGAGATACAGTGAAAAACGTTGATTCTAGCATTTTCTTTTTTCCCTCACTTTCTAGCATTTGCAGTATAGGTTTATTACTTTTATATTTTGATAGATTGAACTTTAAGGCTACATTCCCACAATGAGCTGTTAATGAGTTTTTGACATTTTAGATTTTCTGCATCATTCTTCACCAATTAATGTTACTTGTATTTTTTCAGTGTTTTTTCATGTGCTTTTATTGCGTTTTTTAGCTTTGCACTATTGGTCTCTTGTTGATATGTCAGGTTTTAAGTAAAGCTGCTTTTTTTTTCCTATACTTCCTGGAATATGGCGCTATTGATAAACTGTAGTCATGTCCAAACTACCTTTGTCTTAAGTGCAGTTTCCGCAGCTGGATAAAAAAAAAGGATGCGTTTTTTACCTGCAGATTATCCACATCTAATGCAATTTTATGGGGAAATCTGCACATAAAACTAAGCATACCCACAAGAGAAAATGGCGCATTGTGAATTTGGAACACGCACCGCCAGGGCCAGTTTTAGGCAAAGTGGGGCCCTAGGCAAAGTTTAAAATGGGGCCCCAAATACTAACACATTGCACATCACACAGAAGCATTTCGGTTGTATTTAAATGCGCTGACTTCAGACCGCTAAATGAGTATGATCGACAATATTGAAATTGTTCAACACTTGTTTCCCGGCCTCTTTCCACCGGCTAAGGAACAATGACGGGGACAGAACAATCACTAATAGATCCCCATGCAGTATCATGTTATCAGCAGCACATCTACAATTTACACCGGCGACGTGCTGCTGAGAACAATGATTTTTGTTGCAGCATAAACAATCCAATCACTCGATGAATAGGCAGCATTTTGCTTGTTTAGTATAATACACCCCATAGTCCTCCATATATTATAATGTGCACCACAGTCATCCATATTGTAACGTGCACACCCCATAGTCCTCCATATAATATAATATGCCCCACAGTCCTCCATATAGTATAATGCACCCCATAGTTCTCGATACAGTATAATGCAACCACCCATAGAACACAATGTAGCCCCCTCAGAGTATGATGCAATTACCCCCCATAGAATATAATGTATCCCCGAATAGAATATCATACAGCCCACCGGCCCACATAGTCTATCGCGCGGCCCACATAGTCTATCGCGCGGCCCACATAGTCTATCGCGCGGCCCACATAGTCTATCGCGCGGCCCACATAGTCTATCGCGCGGCCCACATAGTCTATCGCGCGGCCCGCTCTCTCCTCCATCATTGTTTTGAACTGTACTGGCAGACGCCGGTATAGTTCAAAGCAGCGGCGGGGGGAGTTTGCGCTGGGGGCAGGGGGGGCCCCCTGCCTCACAGGGGCCCACCATAGCGGCTGCGTGATGTGCCGCTAGCTGGGGGCCCCTTGGGGAGCGGGGGCCCTAGGCAGCTGCCTGGTCTGCCTGTCCCTAACGCCGACCCTGCGCACCGCAGGTCAGTTTATGCTGCGTAAGATGGGCAGGAGGTCTCTATAAATCACATCCACTTTACTGGAACTAAGAGGTTGTGTTTTTATGAAAATGTGAAACCACAAAAATAAGCAGCGTCAAAAACTCATAGTGGGAACACAGCCTTAAGGGCATGGTGATATCAAATGTTACTTTATTTTAAAGCAAGAATTTATTTTTTTTACATTTTTCACTATTTTTTTAGTCCTTTTAGGGAACTTGAACCTACAATTCTTTGATCTATGCATTGCAATATCGTAGTATTTCAAAATATAGTGTAAATGTTGGTCCCTATCCACAATCTGTGGCTAGGCTTCACAGAAGTGCCAAGATGGGGATCTCCATAAGGCCCCACAGCTGTCATGGTACCCCCCATCGTTACTGTGAATGCTCCATTTAAATGCTGCTGTATAATACTGCTGTGTGTTGAGTGGGCTCCACTCGTGTGCTCCCTCTAGACTTGTTGCCCTCGGCGCAGATGTACAGGTACACCCATTTGTGCCAAGGAAACAAACATGGAAAAATTACCCAACTTCACCAACAATATCGAGAATATACTCGATATTACCTGCATGGTGGCCAATCAAAACATCTACGCACCACTCCGAGTAATGAATGGTCAGGAAGAAAGAAATGATAATATTATACATTACACATGGCAGATAATGATTTTACATTTGTGACATCCTAACAAAACACAAGTGTGCACCCTAAAAGCTGTGTAAGAAGCTACACATACGGGTGGGTCTCTGCACCCTACCTGTCAAATACATCCACAGATATTTTTATTAAAAGGACTAACCATAGGCAACATACTCACTTGATTTAACACATTGAGAGCCATGGGCACCTGTTCGGGGTAGAGTAGCCCCTGAGACATTAGGGATAAGCACATTTTTGCATCTCTTTTCAGCTCATCATAGTTTGTATCATTTTCCACAGGTGCAATCTAGTGACACAAACATAAAAAAAAAAACCAGAAATGACTAAAATGTATAGGGTTTCATACACTCCTTATCCCTTCTGCATCGCGCAGTTGTACAAAAGTCACTGCATATAAGTAATCTATAAAAACATAACACTTTAAATTTATCCAAGAATGCAATATACACCACTGCTTTACATCACTGCAGCCGACATTTGGCATTGTGCTTGGTGATGTCTTGTATGAAGCTGCTTAAAAATGGAAGACATGGGGGCGTGGCTTGACCGTCCATCTGACTAGCTGCATGCTGGAGTAGCTCCTGGGGAGAGCTCAGTCTGAGACCCACCACAGCTTCTATTTTCTCCCATTATGGTGCGAAACGGCAGAGAGACTGGAGGAACACAGCGGGACCCCCAAAAAGCCAAAATCACACAGCAGTTTGCAGCGGTTTGCTCACAAAAGCCGGACTGCTACACCACAGGCCTCTCCTAAGATGGCGGCGGCAGCCGGGACACACAGCCAGCAGCAGCAGGACTGGGAGAGTGCAGAGAGTGAAGAGGAGGGGGGTGAGGAGGAGGATGCCCCACTCACCAAAGCCTTCTTCAAGGCGGCGATCCGTCGCTCGCTTCAGCTGCAGCAGAAGCAATTACAAGCAGCTCTCACTCCACTCACACAGGAGATGGCAGAGTTCCGGGCAGACTTTACTGTAATGGGCCAGAGGCTGGATGGTGTGGAAGAAGCCCACACACAGACGAGCGCGACTGTGGCTGACCTGACTGTGCAAGCTGAACGGCATGAGGCGCATTTAAACCGCGCTTTTTTAGCTTTGGAGGACCAGGAAAACAGATCGCGTCACAACAATCTTAGGATTAAAGGATTGCCGGAGACCTGGGCCGCAGAAGCCCTCACCAAGGTGGCGACCGAGCTGTTTACTGACCTGTTAGGCCCGGATAGGGCCAGCTCCATACAGATTGAGCGGATCCACCGTGCCTTGAGACAGCGTGGGCCGGCATCTGGCCCTCCAAGGGATGTGATCTGTAAAATCCTCTCCTTCACCGACACCAAGGCCATCCTGGATGCAGCGCGCACACAAGGTACTGTACACTATGCAGACGCTCCTATATCGCTTTTTCAGGATCTTGCTGCCTCCACTTTGGCAAAGAGGAGGCTGCTTAAGCCGCTGTTAGAGGCCCTAAAATCCCAGAACTGTAAATATATGTGGATGTTCCCATTTGGACTGCGAGCCACTGTGAAGGGTAAATCCATTGAATTACATGATCCAGGGGACTTACAAGCTTTCTGGGAGGCATTGGATATGGAGCCTGTTACTATCCCTTCTTGGCTCCCGATCACTGACTCTGTGTCTGTCCGCAAACCAGGGAAGGTGACGGCGTGGCAAGTAACTGCTACTAAGAAGAAGAAGGGGCACACGCGAGCAGTGGAGTGAGATGTGCCTGCCTGTGTGGCTTTATTCTGCTTTCTGTACTAGGAGACGTGCTCCGCTTGTTTTCCCTGGTGCTGCTATGCTTTGCCAGGTGTAGGGAGGTTCTGAGGATCTTCCCCATTTAACGTTTTTTCCACAGGTCTTTTTTGCTGTATGGTGTTTCCATGCCTCTCTCCCCTGTGATGGGAATGATTGACTAAAAGTTGCATTCATGTTTAGTATAGTCTTGATGCAGTTCGGTTCTCTGTGTGGAAGCTAACTATGCACTGTGCTCAGTTTATAATGTAATACCTGCTTTTGAACACAGGGGGGAGCACTGAGGGGGTTTTCTCCATACTCTACTTTTTCTCTTCATTTTTTGCTCCTGCATTTCCCTGGCTGACTGAGCTGGTTGAAGGGGTTTACTTCTATGCTTAGTTGTCTTCCATGAATAGCTCTGAACAGGGAGGTATGGAGATTCCCTTTCGTATACATGCTTTTTCTATATGTTATTTACTCTGAGTTTGCCAACCCTTTCCCCTTGATCGGGGATGGTATGCTGAGAGCTGCATTTATGTTTCTGGGGGATGTGGTACAGTTCGGTGAGCTGAATGGAACTAAACCTTACAGCCTGTCCAGTTTTTAGCGTGCAATTTATGCTCCTGGACACAGGAGGGAGCCCTTGGGTTCTTTCCCTTTTAGGTTACCCATTCTTATTTTGCATCTCCTGCTTTTCTCTGAGTTTCATTTGCTCTCCGAACTGATTGAGGGAATTTATGTTTGTACTTCAACGTTTACAACCTCAGGCTGCCTGTGATTGCCCCCTGCAGTTCATTGGGGGGTTAATCTTCACCAGGCTTTTTGCATCTTGGGGTTTTGAGATGTGTCTTAACTTAACTGTTAGGTCTGCGCATACTGCTCAGACCGCCGCTGTGGAGTGGGAGGATACAGCGGGCATGAGTCGGGGGCTCCTCCCCCTTTTTTCCTTATTCTGCAATGTTACTGTTTAGTTGTGTTATTGTTTACTTGCCATTTTGGGTTTATTTCTCATGAGACTGGTGGGTCTCAGCCATGCATGCGACTGCCTAGCATGGGTCAAGCCTTTTCTCTACCATTAAGTCGCCCTTTCTGGAGGAGTTGGTGGTGGGGGGAGGGTGGGGCCTCTTCCAGACCCCTAAGCGGGGTTTGGAACGGGACCTGCTATCCTTTTGGAGCTCCCCGAGTTTGTGTATACTCAGGTGTATACACCAGTACGGCTGCTTTGACAACCTTTGGTTAGGTTCCTTAGGGAATCATCTATGTTCTGTGTTGTGTTTGGGGTGGATGTTGTTTATGTCTATGTGTTTGTTGGTCTTGGACGTCGGGAGCTCTGCATCTTGTTTTCAAATGCTGCAGTTGGTTGGGGTCATTACCCCTTTCTCCCGGTGGTGGCGCTTTGTCCCAGGTCTTGCCATTCCCTTTTTCGCCCCTGACAGTGGCTGCTCTGCTCATCTCTTAACCTCCCTCTTGCTTTTCATCCTAATGACCCGTTTCACTGTGCTCCTTTACTCTTCTCTTTTTCTTTGTCTCCGTACCCTTTCTGATCGGTTAGGCATGATGGACTGGTGGGCATTTGGGGGTTATATGCTAAGCTTGTTCTGTATTACTGGACTCTATGATGGCTCCTTTGTCGCTAAAGATAATATCATATAATGTAAAGGGTCTCAATTCTGCGCTTAAGCGCAGCAGGGTTTTCTCCCTTCTCAGGCCTGATCTCCCAGATTTTCTCTTTTTGCAAGAGACCCATTTCCGCGACAACGGGATTCCTCAGTTGCCCGCCCGGTTCCGTTATTCACAGTGGTTCCACTCCACGGCGTCAGCTTCCAGGTCAAGAGGGGTAAGTGTTGGTGTACGTGCTGATTGCAGATTTTTGTGCGCTGCTTCACTTATCGACACAGAGGGTAGATACGTGTTACTCAAAGGGACCGTGGACGGCCAACTAATCACACTATGTAATCTTTATGCCCCCAACAAAAATACGGCTGCCTGGCTACTTAAGATGCTGCGCATGGTTCAAACGTTTGGAGAGGGCGTGTTGATACTGGGGGGTGACTGGAACATAGTGTTACAACCTCTGCTGGACACATCGTCCGGCCACTCCAAGATTGCTCAGAGAGCTTTGCGTGCCATACATAAGCTCTTGCAGGAACTGAAGGTGGTAGATGGTTGGCGATCTTTACATGCCAACGATAGAGATTACAGCTTTTATTCGCGGGTCCATGACTCATACCATCGGATAGACTTCCTATTTGTTTCACAGTCCATACTTCACTGTGTCTTGGAGGCTTCAGTGGGTGTGATTTCCCTGTCAGACCATGCTCCGATTTCCTTAACCATGTCACTACCGGGGCGTATAGGCACCAATTGGTCTTGGAAATTGAATCCGACCCTGTTGGATAGTAAAGAGGAGATGGCGTCTATCGCTTCTCGAATCTGAGTACTTTTCGTTGAACGTTACAGATGGGGTATCCGCGGCTTCCACGTGGGAGGCACATAAGGCGGTCCTGCGGGGCCATTTTATTGCTTTGGGTGCGCATTTTAAGAAATGTAGGACAGCCAAGATTCACGCCCTGCTGTCAGACATCCATAGACTGGAATCCCAACATAAGAAGTCATTGGCGCGTTCAGTATTCGCTGAACTCCAGACATTACGTTCGCAGTTGAGTGATCTACTGAATGTGCGACTTGCGAAAGCA
The DNA here is from genome assembly GCA_033576555.1 of Oophaga sylvatica. Taxonomy (NCBI): domain Eukaryota; kingdom Metazoa; phylum Chordata; class Amphibia; order Anura; family Dendrobatidae; genus Oophaga; species Oophaga sylvatica. Next base: position 490,786,308 of record JARQOD010000005.1, read on the forward strand.
TACCTCCGCGCCCGTCACACGACGTATGTGCATGGTAACAGGGGGAGCAAGGCCATGACCGCAATGATAAAACAATTACACCAAACCTCTCTTATCCAACGACTAAAGGCACAGGATGGCACAGTGTTGACAGATTCTCAAGCTATAGCGGACAGGTTCGCATCCTACTATCATGACCTTTACAATTTACATGAGAAGGATTCGACTCTGTCTCCGGCGGCAAAGAAGGATTTGGCTGCCGCCTTTTTACGCTCGGTAGATCTCCCAACCCTGGGGGAATCGGATAGGTCCTCTCTTATGACACCATTTACCTCTGAGGAAATTTGGCTAGTTTTGAAAGACATCCCTACCGGGAAAAGCCCAGGGCCGGATGGCTACCCGATACTCTTTTATAAAACACGGATTTTGGTAAAAACTTACCTGTAAAATCCTTTTCAGCGAAGGAAGGAAGAGAGACACAGTATTCATTACTGATGGGTAGGCGGAGCCCCAGATCAGGATGTCACCTCAGATCAAAAGAGTGCTGACTGGCTGGCCCCTCCAGCTCGGGCTCCTCCTACTCAGCTCCAGTCGTACCAAAGCTTTTAGGAAAAGAGCCAAGATCACCAGCGGAGCAACATAACCCCTTCTGAAGGAACTTCAGGAAAAAAACACAAGGATACAGGTTATGCATGCAAAGAAAGCCAAAAACCACAGAGTTCCAGGTACTACTCACGGAACCTGACTACTGCGATGAGCTGGCGATGCTGGAACAGAGCCTTAGCGCGCTGACCTCAGCCCAGATAATCGCTATCAGATAAGGGTCGCGCTGCATCTGAAAACATCAACACACTTCTGCCATGGGAGGGTGCTGTGTCTCTCTTCCTTCCTTCGCTGAAAAGGATTTTACAGGTAAGTTTTTACCAAAATCCGTGTTTCAGCTGCAGATGGAAGGAAGAGAGCCACAGTATTCATTACTGATGGGACGTCCCAAAGCAGTTCAAAAATAAGGGTGGGAAAAACCAACAAAAGGCAGAAACCCAACAACCTTAACAACAAAGCGCAACCAGCGCTAAACACAAGTTCATCCAGAACTTTAAACTACAGCTGCCTGCAGGACCCTACGTCCGAGGGCTGCATCAGCGGAAGCACTGACGTCCACTTTATAAAACCTTGTAAACGTGTGGACAGAGCGCCAAGTTGCCGCTCGGCAGAGCTGCACTGTCGAGGCACCTTGATGAAAAGCCCACGATGAGGCCACAGCTCTCGTGGAATGGGCTCGAATCTTAATCGGGCAAGATTCACCCCGAAGGCGGTAAGCTTCCAAAATAGCTGACCGGATCCAACGAGCTATAGAATCCTTAGAAGCTCGTTGACCACGCCGACGACCTGCTGGAACCACAAACAGGGAGTCCGTCTTACGAAAACCTTGAGTAATAGATAGATAAAACTTCAAGGCCCGCACTAAATCCAATGTGTGTAAATCTCGCTCTTTCGCATTCTTCGGATCCGGACAGAGTGAAGGCAACACAATATCCTGGTTAACATGAAATTGTGACACCACTTTAGGCAAAAAATCACCCCGAGTGCGAAGCACTACACGATCCGGAAAAAACTCCAGAAAAGGAGGCGAACAAGAAAGAGCTGCCAACTCAGAAACTCTCCTCAAGGAAGTGACTGCAACAAGGAAAGCCACCTTCCAAGAAAGTAAAGAAAGGCTAGCAGAAACCATAGGCTCAAAAGGTTTATGCTGAAGAACCTCCAAAACAAGGTTGAGCCGCCAAGGAGACACGGGTGCCTTCCGCGGCGGAAACTTACGAGATATACCTCGGAAAAAGGAGAGCACGTCTCTATTTGAAGCAATGGTTCTCCGGAACAATAAGGACAGAGCAGAAATCTGACCTTTCAGAGTGCTGACTGCCAAACCCTTGTCTAGCCCATGCTGCAGAAAAGCCAACAGGTTGGGAATGGAAAATTTTCTCGGGTTCCGAGAGGACCCCAAACACCACGAAAAGAAGGTTTCCCAAATTTTGTGGTAAATCCTAGTAGTAGCCGGACATCTTGCAGCACGAAGGGTAGCAATGACCTCGGCTGAGAAACCTCTACGGGTCAAGATTTCGGTCTCAAGAGCCACGCCGTCAAACGCAGGGACATCAAGTCCGGATGACAAACGGGCCCCTGAGTCAACAAGTCCGGTTGAAGAGGGAGTGGAAAAGGAGGTGCCGCCAACAGCGACATTATTGTCGAGAACCACACCCTTCTTGGCCAGTCTGGAGCTATCAAAATAGCTGGAATTCTCTCTAGTCTGATCCGACGCAGTACTAGAGGAAGTAAGGATATCGGCGGGAATACATAGATCAGCTCGAACTGATCCCACTGAGCCACTAGAGCATCCACCGCCACCGCCTTCGGGTCCTTGTACCTGGACATGAATGTCGGTAACTTGGCATTGGACCTGGATGCCATCAAATCCACTTGGGGGGTTCCCCAGCGAGAGCACAGTAGTGCAAAAACTTCCGGGTGGAGGCTCCATTCCCCGGGATCCATCCTTCTGCGACTGAGAAAGTCCGCTGTAATATTCTGAACCCCTGGAATGTGAATCGCCGAAATGGCTGGTACACTGGCCTCTGCCCAAATCAGAATTCGGGACACCTCTACCATGAGTCTGGAACTCCTTGTCCCACCTTGGTGATTGATATACGCGACAGCCGTCGCATTGTCTGTCTGCACTCGGACTGGCAGACCGCTCAAAGGGACCGTCCAATGTTGGAGGCAAAGGAAAATCGCCCTCAATTCCAGGATGTTGATCGGAAGAAAAGACTCTTCCGATGACCATACCCCCTGAATCCAGAGATTGTTCCAAACACCCCCCCAGCCCGTCAGGCTGGCATCGGTGGTTATGACTGACCACTTCGGAGGGAGGAAAGACTTCCCCAGGGAGAATGCCCCTGGACGTAACCACCATTCTAAAGAATCCCGCACCGCGCGAGAAATGGTGACACTGCAATCCAGCGATTGCGACTGGTTCCATCGACTCAAGATGAACCTTTGGAGAGTCCTGGAATGGAACTGGGCAAAAGGAATTGCCTCCATGGACGCCACCATCAGTCCCAGAAGACGCATACACTTCCGTAGGGACATTGCCGTTGAGGATTTCATAATCTGTACATGTCGAAGAAGACATGACTGTTTGTCTGGTGGTAGGGAAACTACCGACCGAAACGTGTCGAGATGCATTCCCAAAAAGAGGATTGTCCTCGATGGTTCCAGGGACGACTTCTCCCAATTGACCAGCTAACCGAAGTCCTTCAGAAACTGAAGAGACAAATCCCGAGCCGTCAACGCCTCCTCCTCCGAGGAAGCCACGATCAAAAGATCGTCCAGATAAGGGAGAATCGTAATCCCCTGTCTTCGAAGGATTGCCATGAGGGGCGCCAGAATTTTTGTAAAGACCCTTGGCGCTGAGGCTAAGCCGAACGGCAGAGCCACGAACTGGTAATGATTCTGACCTATGGCAAATCGAAGAAAGCGCTGATGAGCCTTTCCGATGGGAATATGCAAATAAGCGTCGCGAATGTCGATTGACACCAGAAAATCGTTCTGTGACAGAGCTGCCACAACGGAATGAAGCGACTCCATGCGAAATTTCCGGGCATGGACATGCCGGTTTAATCGCTTGAGATCCAGAATCGGGCGAAATTTGTTCTCCTTTTTGGGAACTATAAAAAGGTTGGAATAAAAACCTTTCCCTCGGTCCTCTGACGGAACCGGTATCACTACACCCTTTTGTAGCAGAGATTCGACCTCTCGCTGTAGAGCGACAACAAGCTCGGGTTCCGACGGAACGCGAGATTGACAAAAAACATTTGGGGGTCGAGAAGCAAACTCTATGAAATAGCCTGCCGACACTATCCGCGTTACCCAGGAATCTGGAACGCGAGCCATCCAAGTCTCCTTGAAAAGAAGCAGGCGACCCCCCACTCGAGAATCCTCGAGTGGACCCCTGGCGTCAATCCGACTTTGCGGGCTTCTTGTCAAGTTCCCGCTTGTCCTGGCGGAAACTCTGCTTCCAGGGAGTACGAGTTTTCTGAGAGGATTTCTTTCCTGAGAAGGAAAGACGACCCGATCCCCACGAGGAGTGACTAGATCGTCCTCGGCCCCGAAAGGACCGCCGACCACTATAGACACCAGGCTTACTGGACACCGAGGCCATGGCCCTACGCTGTGGTAATGCTGATTCCTTCGCCTTAGCCTTGGAAATCAGCTCTGTGAGGTCGGATCCAAAAAGATGGCCACCCTTGTAAGGTAAGGCCAACAACCCTTGTTTGGAAACTGCGTCCCCGGCCCACTGTCTGAGCCATAAAGCTCTTCTGACTGTGACCGCTGAAGCTTGCGCTTTGGCCAGCAGAGATGCCGTATCCAGACCGGCATCAAAGATATAACAGGCTGCCGTTTCTAACCATTCACAAGTTTCCCGTATCTCAGATAACGGAGATTCATTTTGCAACTCCGTCTTCAGACGTGCCAGCCAGCTTAGAGAAGCTCTAGCAGCACACATGGATCCTAGCACTGCTCGAAATCCATGACCCGCAGCCTCATAGCTTGCTTTTGCCGCCAATTCTGCCTTTCTATCCAAAGGCTCCTGTAAGCTCGCTTTTCCCTTAATAGGGAGTAGTGAGGATTTACTAAGCTGAGATAAAGACACATCCACTTCAGGAGCAGAAGTCCAATTAGCCTTTAACTCCGCAGAGCAAGGATAAAGTGTATCAAAGAAATGCGTTCCATGAAAACGCTTATCTGGACATAGACGTTCCTCCTCTATTACACTATTAAGCTCATCCAGAGCTGGCAATGTTGTACGCGAAGCACGGGACTCCTGGAACATGCGTGCTGATTTACCAGGACGACTAGTTACCTCCTCCGGTAACTGTAATATATCTCTCATGGCTTCAATCAATGCCTCCGTACCCTTCGCCATAGAGGAACGCCCCTGCGGCTCGTCCGCATCAGAATCGGATATTTCTCCATCCGAATTTAAAGGGGAACTCTGCCCAATATCAGATACATCTGACTCGCTCCGTGTAGAGGCCGGTAACGGCCTGCGTCGCTTCCTCTGAGAGGAATTAGCAGACACATATTGACCTAAAAGGTCAGACAAGTTGTTGATCGATCGAGCGATATCGTCCAATTTTCCACCGCTGTCGACCGCAGCGCTAGACGCTGTGGAGGTCTGCGTATCTGATTGCCGTAATGGCACTGGGACATGGTCCGCGGCATCTGAACTCTGTTCAGACATGCCTCACCTGTATGAGCAGGTCAAAGCGGTAATACCAGCAAAAAACTATGCGGTTTTTTTTTTTTTTTTTTAAACGCTGAAGGGTTAACGCTCCACCAAGCAGGGTTACCCCAGCGGTATTCAGTCAAAAAAATTTAGCTGGTAGAAATAACCCTCAGAGGGGTTAATATTGCAAACTCACCACAATATATATATTTGTGAGCCCCAGCCAATTTTTATGTCTCTAATGAGACTGCAGCTGCAGGATAGCGATCGCTGCGCTGCGGGGTGAGGAATCAGCACTCACCCAGCTGGCCGTGGTGTCTTATGAGGAGAGGAGCGGTCTGAGGAGCCCAGGAGCCTGTGTAATGGCCGCCACAGTGAGGGAGTCGCAGGAGAAACGCCAGAGCGCGCGTCTTCCTGCTCAGAAGACCGGGAATAGTTAGGCCACGCCCCCCGCCAGCTCGAATATTGAGCGCAAACTCCCCCGCTCCTGCTCCCTCTCTGTCCTGCAGGTATCTGCCTGCGGACAAAAAATCACCACATCTACTTGTAACAGCGCTGTCACAGCAGCGCTGAAGCATACTGACATACAAGTAATAGCGCTGCTCATTCAGACGCTAAAGCACTCACACATTATTATAATAAAAAATTTGTGTGGAGTACTCACCAGCCAAGGCGCCACAGGGACCCTCAGGGGTTTCTGGCGCTGTGCCCATGCTTCCCCCCAGGGCGGGAAGCGCAGTGACCGCACGTGTGGTTTGCGTCCCGCCAGGGAAGCTCTCCTCATCCCCCAGGGCCGGCAAGGATTCTGCAGGGACTTTGAGTAAATACAGATCCGCCAAGGGAGAGGTTGGGGTACAGCAGCGCTGGTACCCCTGAGACCTCTAGACCAACTAGTGATCCAAGTCTCCTGTCCGAATATAAAATAATAAAATCTTCTGAGGAGCTGCATTAGCAGCGACCATCCTCTGGACCTCAAATCTTAGACTGGAGCTGAGTAGGAGGAGCCCGAGCTGGAGGGGCCAGCCAGTCAGCACTCTTTTGATCTGAGGTGACATCCTGATCTGGGGCTCCACCTACCCATCAGTAATGAATACTGTGGCTCTCTTCCTTCCATCTGCAGCTGAAAAGTTTTTTCCGACCTTGGCTCCCTTTTTAGTGAACTATTTTAACCCCTCTCTGCCATCAGACGTACTATTCCGTCCATGTGACCCTGGACCTTATTCCCATGGACGGAATAGTACGTCATGGGCGATCAGCTGCGCTCCCGGGGGGAGCGCAGCTGATCGCCGCCGGGTGTCAGCTGATTATCACAGCTGACACCCGTGACTGTGTGTCAGGAGCGGTCACGGACCGCTCCCGGCACATTAACCCCTGGCACACCGCGATCAAACATGATCGCGGTGTACCCGGGGCACAGGGGAGGATCGCGCAGGCAGGGGGCTCCCTGCGCGCTCCCCTGAGACCCTCAGAGCAGCGCGATGTGTCGCGCTGTTCCGAGGGTCCGTCCTCCCTCCAGGTCCCCGGATCCAAGATGGCGCCGGGGTCCTGCAGGGAGGCGGCTTCCTCAGTGCCTGCTGGGAGCAGGCACTGAGAAGCCTGCAGCGATGCCAGAGCGATCGCTGGTGTGACAGAGTGCTGTGTACACTGTCACACCAGCGATCTGCTAAAATACAGTGATGTCCCACCCTGGGACAAAGTATAAAAGTAAAAAAATAAAAATAAAAAGTGGTAAAAAAAAATCATAAAAAAAAAAAAAAAAAAAAATTCCCCAATAAATTCATTCTTTCCTGTAAATAAAAAAACAAAACAATAAAAGTACACATATTTGGTATCGCCGCGTCCGTAACGACCCCCCCTATAAAACTGTCCCACTAGTTAACCCCTTTAACCCCTTCACCCCCAAGGGTGGTTTGCACGTTAATGACCGGGCCAATTTTTACAATTCTGACCACTGTCTCTTTATGAGGTTATAACTCTGGAACGCTTCAACGAATCTTGGCGATTCTGAGACTGTTTTCTCGTGACATATTGTACTTCATGTTGGTGTTAAAATTTCTTCGATATAACTTGCGTTTATTTTTGAAAAAAACGCAAATATGGCGAAAATTTTTAAACTTTGAATTTTTATTCCCTTAAAACAGAGAAATATATCACACAAAATAGTTAAGAAATAACATTTCCCACATGTCTACTTTACATCAGCACAATTTTGGAACCAAAATTTTTTTTTGTTAGGAAGTTATAAGGGTTAAAAGTTGACCAGCGATTTCTCATTTTTACAGCAAAATTTACAAAGCCATTTTTTTTTAGGGACCACCTCACATTTGAAGTCACTTTGAGGGGTCTATATGGCAGAAAATACCCAAAAGTGACACCATTCTAAAAACTGCACCCCTCAAGGTACTCAAAACCACATTCAAGAAGTTTATTAACCCTTCAGGTGCTTCACAGTAACTAAAGCAACATGGAAGGAAAAAATGAATATTTTACTTTTTAGCCACAAAAATTATCTTTTACAAACTTTTTTTTTTATTTTCACAAGGGTAAAAGGAGAAAATGGACAGATAAGGTTGTTATGCAATTTCTCCTGAGTACGCCAATACCCCATATGTGGGGGAAAACCACTGTTTGGACACACGGCAGAGCTCGTAAGGGAAGGAGCGCCGTTTGACTTTTTCAAACTAAAATTGGCTGGAATTTAGATTGGATGCCATGTCGCGTTTGGAGAGCCCCTGATGCGCCTAAACAGTGGAAACCCCCCACAAGTGACACCATTTTGGAAACTAGACCCCCTAAGGTACTTATCTAGATCTGTTGTGAGCACTTTGAACCCTCAAGTGTTTCACAAAAGTTTATAAAGCCTGGGTGTGAAAAAAAAAAAAAAAATCAATTTTCCACAAAAATGATTTTTTAGTCCCAAATTTTTGAATTTTCCCAAGGAAATTGGACCCCAAAAGTTGTTGTCCAATTTGTCCTGAGTACGCTGGTACCCCATATGTGGGGGGGGGGGGGAAACTGTTTGGGCGCACGGCAGGGCTTGGAAAGGAAGTAGTAACGTTTTGGAATGCAGACGTTAATGGGGGTCATGTTCCGTTTGCAGTGCCCCAGATGAGCCTAAACAGTGGAAACCCCCCACAAGTGACCCCATTTGGAAACTAGACCCCCTAAGGAACTTATCTAGATCTTTGGTGAGCACTTTGAACCCCCAAGTGCTTCACACAAGTTTATGCGGCATGAAAATAAAAAATCCTATTTTTTTTCCCACAAAAATTATCTTTTAGTCACTAATTTTTTATTTTCCCAAGGGTAACAGGAGAAATTGGACCACATAAGTTGTTGTACAATTTGTCCTGAGTACGCTGATACCCCATATGTGGGGGGGAACCACTGTTTGGGCGCACGGCAGAGCTCAGAATGGAAGGAGCACCATTTGACTTTTTCCAACCAAAATTGGCTGGAATTGAGTTTGGATGCCATGTTGCATTTGGAGAGCCCCTGATGTGCCTAAACAGTGGAAACCCCCCACAAATGACCCCATTTGGGAAACTAGACCCCTAAGGAACTTATCTAGATTTTTGATGAGCAATTTGAACCCCCAAGTGCTTCACACAAGTTTATAACGTAGAGCCGTAAAATTTAAAAATCATATTTTTTCCACAAAAATGATCTTTTCACCCCAATTTTTATTTTTCCAAGGGTAACAAGACTCCAAAAGTTATTGTGCAATTTGTCCTGAGTGCGCTGATACCCCATATGTGGGGGTAAACCACGTTTGGGTGCATGGCAGAGTTTGGAAGGGAAGGAGAACCGTCTGACTTTTTCAACGCAGAATTGGCTGGATGCCATGTCGTGTTTGGAGAGCTTCCTGATCTGCCTAAACAGTGGCAACCCCCATAAATGACACCATTTTGGAAACTAGACCCCTCAAGGAACTTATCTAGATGTGTGGTGAGAACTTTGAACCCCCAGGTGTTTCACTAAAGTTTATAACGTACAGCCGTAAAATAAAAAATCTTTTTTTTTTTACAAAAATGATTTTTTCACCCCCAATATTTTATTTTCTACAACAAGGGTAACAGAAACGAAATTGGAACCCAAAACTGTTGGTTGTCCAATTTGTCCACTGAGTACACTGATCACCCAATATCGTGGGCTGAAAAACGCTATTGTAAAAAAAGGGCATTCTACGTGTCGTGGGCTCAGGAATGTGGAAGTAGTGACGTTTTGGATTGCAGACTTTGATGGAATGGTCTGGGGGCGTCATGTCACATTTGGAGAGCCCCTGATGCCCTAAACAGTGGAAATCCCCCACAAGTGACCCCCTTTTGGAAAATAGACCCCACAAGGAACTTATCTAGGTGTGTGGTGAGCGCTATGAAGCCCCAAGTGCTTCACAGAAGTTTATAATGTACAGCCGTAAAAACAAAAAAATAATTTTTTTTGTACAAAAATGATATTTTCGCCCCCAGTTTTTTATTTTCCCAAGGGTAACAGAAGAAATAGGACAAATTGCACAATAACTCTTGGGGTCCAGAGTACGCTGATACCCCATATGTGGGTATAAACTACTGTTTGAACGCATGGCAGAGCTCAGAAGTGAAGGAGCACCGTTTGACTTTTTCAACGCAGAATTGGCTGGAATTGAGATCAGACGCCATGTCACATTTGGAGAGCCCCTGATGTGCCTAAACAGTGGAAACCCCCCAATTCTAACTCCAACCCTAACCCCAACACACCCCTAACCCTAGTCCCAACCCTAACCACAAACCTAACCCTAACACACCCCTAATCCCAACCCTAACCCTAACTTTAGCGCCAACCCTAACCCTAATGGGAAAATGGAAATAAATACATTTTTTTAATTTTATTATTTTTCCCTAACTAAGGGGGTGATAAAGGGGGGTTTGATTTACTATTTATAGCGGGTTTTTATGATTGGCAGCTGTCACGCTAAAAGACGCTTTTTATTGCAAAAATAGTTTTTTGCATCGCCACATTTTGAGAGCTATAATTTTTGCATATTTTGGCCCACAGAGTCATGTGAGGTCTTATTTTTTGCGGTACGAGTTGACGTTTTTATTTGTACCATTTTTGAGCAGGTGACATTTTTTGATCGCTTTTTATTTCGATTTTTGGGAGGTTAGAATGAACAAAAATCAGCAATTCATGAATTTCTTTTGGGGGAGGCGTTTTTATTGTTCCGCGTGTGGTAAAATTGATAAAGCAGTTTTATTCTTCGGGTCAGTACGATTATGGCGATACCTCATTTATATCATTTTTTTATGTTTTGGCGCTTTTATAGAATAAAAACAATTTTATATAAAAAATAATTATTTTTGCATCGCTTTATTCTGCGAGCTATAACTTTTTTATTTTTTCGCTGATGATGCTGTATGGCGGCTCGTTTTTTGCGGGACAAGATGACGTTTTCAGCGGTACCATGTTTATTTATATCGGTCTTTTTGATCGCGCGTTATTCCACTTTTTGTTCGGCGGTATGATGATAAAGCATTGATTTTTTGCTTCGTTTTTTTTTTTTTTTTTTAAAGGGGTTCATTAACCCCTCTCTGACATTAGACGTACTATCCCGTCCATAAAACCCGTGGGAAAATAAAAATTGGGGTGAAAAAATCAATTTTGTGGAAAAAATATGATTTTTTAATTTTACGGCTCTACGTTATAAACTTGTGTAAGCACTTGGGGGTTCAAATTGCTCACCAAAGATCTAGATAAGTTCCTTAGGGGTCTAGTTTCCCAAATGGGGGCACTTGTGGGGGGTTTCCACTGTTTAGGCACAGCAGGGGCTCTCCAAATGCAACATGGCGTCCAATCTCAATTCCAGTCCAATTGTGGTTGGAAAAAGTCAAATGGTGGTCCTTCCATTCCGAGCTCTGCCATGCGCCCAAACAGTGGTTCCCCCCCACATATGGGGTATCAGCGTACTCAGGACAAATTGGACAACAAATTTTGTGGTCCAATTTGTCCTGTTACCCTTGGGAAAATAAAAAATTAGTGACTAAGATAATTTTTGTGGGAAAAAAATAGGATTTTTTATTTTCATGCTCGGGCATTATAAACTTGTGTGAAGCACTTGGGGGTTCAAAGTGCTCACCAAAGATCTAGATAAGTTCCTTAGGGGGTCTAGCTTCCAAAATGGGGTCACTTGTGGGGGGTTTCCACTGTTTAGGCTCATCTGGGGCACTACAAATGGAACATGACCCCCATCAATGTTTGCATTCCAAAACGTTACTGCTTCCTTTCCAAGCCCTGCCGTGCGCCCAAACAGTTCCCCCCCCCCCACATATGGGGTATCAGCGTACTCAGGACAAATTGGAAAACAACTTTTGGGGTCCAATTTCCTTGGGAAAAATCAAAAATTTGGGACTAAAAAATCATTTTTGTGGAAAATTGTTTTTTTTTTTTTTTTTCACACCCAGGCATTATAAACTTTTGTGAAACACTTTGGGTTCAAAGTGCTCACAACAGATCTAGATAAGTTCCTTAGGGGGTCTAGTTTCCAAAATGGTGTCACTTGTGGGGGGTTTCCACTGTTTAGGGCAATCAGGGGCTCTCCAAACGCGACATGGCGTCTAATCTCAATTCCAGCCAATTTTAGTTTGAAAAAGTCAAACGGCGCTCCTTCCCTTACGAGCTCTGCCGTGTGCCCAAACAGTGGTTTTCCCCCACATATGGGGTATTGGCGTACTCAGGAGAAATTGCACAACAACTTTATCTGCCCATTTTCTCCTTTTACCCTTGTGAAAATAAAAAAACGTTTGTAAAAGATCATTTTTGTGGCTAAAAAGTTAAATATTAATTTTTTCCTTCCACATTGCTTCAGCTCCTGTGAAGTACCTGAAGGGTTATTAAACTTCTTGAATGTGGTTTTGAGTACCTTGAGGGGTGCAGTTTTTAGAATGGTGTCACTTTTGGGTATTTTCTGCCATATAGACCCCTCAAAGTGACTTCAAAATTTTCAAAATTTTCGCCATATTTGGTTTTTTTCAAAAATAAACGCAAGGTATATCGAAGAAATTTTACCACTAACGTGAAGTACAATATGTCACGAGAAAACAATCTCAGAATCGCGAAGATCCGTTGAAGCGTTCCAGAGTTATAACCTCATAAAGAGACAGTGGTCAGAATTGTAAAAATTGGCCCGGTCATTAACGTGCAAACCACCCTTGGGGTGAAGGGGTTAATGCTCTGCTTAAAGGCCTGCCCTTGGGACAGGCATCCTTGGACGCCCACATAACTGTTCTGCCCAAACCCGATAAGGACTTGCTGGAATGTGGCAGTTACAGGCCCATTTCCCTCCTCAACACGGACTATAAGCTGTGGACGAAGTTGTTGGCGTCCAGGATTTCTGGATTCTTGGGATCCCTAGTCCACCCGGATCAGGTGGGCTTCGTCCCGGGCAGGGAGGGTAGAGACAACGTTCAACGCGTGATATATGCCATGGCACACTCTGCCGCAAGGGACCTACCTCTTTCGCTCTTAGCCACTGATGCCGAAAAGGCTTTCGACCGGGGTGGACTGGGGATTCTTGGAATTGGTTCTGACTCGATTCAGATTTCCGGCCCAGTTTATTAAAATAGTGCGTAACCTGTATTCCACCCCTAGAGCCCGGGTCAAAGTTAATGGTTTAATGTCCGCTCCATTCGAAATTAGGAATGGAACGAGACAGGGCTGCCCACTGTCCCCTACTTTATTTGTATTGATGCTAGAGCCCTTCTTACAGGCTGTTCGGGCGTCCCAAGGGATACAGGGGATCTCGGTGGGGGGTGGGTGTCATAAGGTGAATGCCTTCGCGGATGACTTACTTTTTTTCTTACCTTCTCCGGAATTATCGTTGGGCCCTTTGTTGTCTTTATTGGAATCATTTGGTTCCGAATCTAATTATAAAATTAATCTCAATAAATGCGAGATGTTGGGTCACAATTTTTCGCCTGGCAGGAGGGGGAGGGTTCAAGAGAACTTCCAGTTCACCTGGGCACCCACCTTTATTACACACCTGGGGGTTCGGATCCCTGAACACTTAGATTCGTTATATGAGCTCAATTATGGTCATATTTTGCAGAAAGTGAGGGGCCAATTATCTTCTATTAATATCCCGTATCTCTCCTGGCTGGGTAGAAAAAATATTGTAAAATCTTATGTAATGCCCAAAATTTTGTATTTTTTGCAGACACTCCCTATTCCCGTCCCTAAGTCCTTTTTTACTACCGTGCGTAGACTTTTCTCGAGCTTTATTTGGGGAGGGAAGAAACCTAGACAGGCCCACGCGGCTTTGAGGAGGACTACCCACGCGGGGGGCATTGGCCTGCCAGACATGGAGGTTTATTATAAAGCGTCTCAACTCCGTCTTCTGGCAGACTTGCTGTCGGCTTCTAGGCGTACTTCCTGCAAGAGCTTGGCGTTCGAACTATTGGGAGATAGAGGGGTTGCGATGCTATGGACCTCGTCATGGCGCCATGGGCGAGGCTCATCTGCCAGGGCACGGGGCAAGGTGAAAGACATGCATTGGCTTTTTCGCGGAATTCCTCTGACGGAAAAACTCACCCTGGACGAGCAAAGACTTTTCCCCAGGCCATTTCACTGTACTCCCCTGTCGGTGTTGCCTTGGGTTGTTAACCCTGATTTCCATGACCACCTAGGGGTGTGGAAGAGACTCTCTAAATGGTCCCTAGGGGACTTGCTCGAAGGTGAGGCAGCGCACACTGAGGATCTTTTTCAATGTATAGCAAGTGAGGTGGGCTTGGGCGACACCCATATCCAGCATGTTCGGTCTTTCTGGAAAAAGTTTTTAGGTCTGGAGACCCATAGATGTCCTCCTTCATGGTTTGAGATGGTGGTCGCTCAGCCGACTCTCCCGGGAAAGCTGACCTCTTGCCTGTATTACCGATTGATCGCAGAAAATGCCCCCAAGCGTCCCTTTTTTCTAATGCAATGGGAGGGAGAGTTGGATATGGTCTTTTCTGAGGCCAATATTCGCCAGATACTGGAGAGGGCGCATGGTTTTTCTTCCTGTGTCCTCACTCAGGAAAATACCTATAAAGTGGTCTCACGCTGGTACAGGCATCCGGTTAGATTGGCACAGATGTATCCGCAGGCATCGGACAGGTGCTGGCGCTGTGGAGTGGAACGTGGCACGCTGGTACACATCTGGTGGTCTTGTCCGCGACTTAGGGCTTTCTGGGAGATGGTGAATAATTGTGTAAATGAGATCTTGGGCTACACTATATTGTTAGAGGCTTCTTTGGTGCTGCTGAATTTGGATACCCAGAGCGTGCGACTGCGGAAGGGCTCATTACTCACCTTTCTTATTATTGCAGCCAAACTCTTGGTGCCCAGATTTTGGAACAGTACCTTGGTCCCTAGTCGAGAGGAATGGATGGATAAGGTTAACCAATTACAACGGCTAGAGGAATTGACTAGTTGGGAAAGGGGGAAACATGATAAGCATTTAGATACCTGGGAACCGTGGCAGAGGTGGAAGAGTACAGGTTCCACGAATGTGGTGACGGATGGACAGCCCCTCCCACACATAGCTGCTCAGCAGCTATAGATTCCAGGGTACCAGGGTTTGGGTGTTCTTTTCTTTAGTCTTATGCCTCACTGCTCTGTTAACCACCCCCGCTTTTCACCTTTACTCCTGTCCTCCCTCATCTTTCTCGTTCCTCTCTTGCACTGCTTCTTCCTACCCTCCTTGCCGTCTTATCTATCTCTCTTCCATCTTTCTTCTGGTCACTGACTCTTCTTTCGGATTGCGCCACTGTGCTTCAGGATGATGCTGCCCCGACATCCATGATCTGACGTCCTCGTCTACTGTATTTGTCTTTGTCGTTTGTTCTTTGTTGTCTTTGTCCTTTGTCTGGCGTTTTGTGTTGTGCTACGTTGTGTCATAACTGTCATTGTTTGGGTTCTTTGTTCTGAGATACGTATTGGGCTCTCACACCCATGTTATGTCACATTAATCCGACTTGTAGGCTGCTGCAGGAGTAGCTTGGGGTCAGTCAAAACCCCCTCCTGCAATAGATACTTATATGGACGTCCCGTGGGAAATTTCCTACTGATGGGGATGAGTTACATATTGATGGTTGATGGAACAAGAACTTGTTGTATTTTTCTTAATGTCACTGTTTATTTCATGTGCATAATGTGTATGTTCGAAAAATTTCAATAAAGAAAGATTTGGAAAAAAAAAAAAAAAAAAAAGGAAGACATGACGCTCCTGGAGCAGTTTTTGTGCTGATGTTGTTGCCAGAGGAAATTTGGACTCTGCAGTTAAGTCTGCAAAGTAATGGTTACTTTTAGGCGCTATGTCCCCAATTCATCAAAACCGATCTTGACGATTGGGCACGGTGGAGTCACAGGCACCTAAATCAGGCACGAACTTAAAACTGGCATGGGCCTTTGTGTGCCTTGCCACAACTCTTACTCCAGGGCAGTACGATGCAGCTCGTCGCCCCATCTCACTCCAGCACTATTTTGAAAAATTCCAAAAGTCAATTTTTTGTACAAACTTGAGTTGCACAAAAATATTGCAACTCTTCAAAGTGTTTTATGCCAGATTCATGAATCTTGAGCCTATGGTCCCCAGCACCTGGTGACACCACTGTATTATTTAAGGTGGTCTGAAACTTTATTGTTGGGATGCTTGCACTTTTCAATATCTCTCACAGTTAAAGAGGATGTCCACTACATTGTATAATACCCCAACCGATTTAAACCTTATAAAATAAGTATTTTTGCAATTACCTCTTGTTCTCATCTGTGCCTCTGAGCGGCACTATCGCTGACCGATCATTCAGCATCACGTGACCCCGGATGCAGCCGACGTCATGTCAAGTTCCGGTTCTCCTGCATTCCATCTGGCGTGATCCAGTCGCGCATCATCCTCCTGACTGACTGGGCTGTGGAAGGAGCTTCACCGCACATCACAACCCGGTAACCATCACGCGCTTGCGGCTAATGAAAGCAGATCAGGGAGGGAAAGCGCATGCTGGATACTGGGTTGTGATGTGCGGTGAAGCTCCATCCACAGCCCAGTCAATAAAGAGGGGTGTGCACGACTAGGTCACGCCAGGGGTAATGCATGAGATACGTAACTTGACATCAGTGGACGTCAGCCGGGGTCACGTGATGCTGAGTAAGCATTTTGCAAAAATACTTCTTTACAAGGTTTAAACTCGATGGGTGAATGATAAAATTTAATGGATAACATCTTTAGATTGTGGAATATTTGAGTGCATACACATTACTGAGAAGTGCATAATAGAAATATACACATTATATATGTGACATTTCTGATGCTTGCCTTGAACAGGAGTGGTAGAAGCTGCAGCTGTTGCGGCACGGCGGTACAAAAAGATCTTCCTGCACTCGCCATAATCCATTTCAGTACTGTAGAATAATAAACACATTAGAAACATTAGGATTCACCACTACTGAAATATAAGCACCATATAAAACGTATGAAAACAGTAATCTGTCAAAACCAACTCCAATCAAAAGCATATTACAGTAACCACTTACTGGTTTTCATCAATTTAATGGCCTGGGTTCTCTCATCTTGTTCCCCGACTCCATTTTCTTCCATCACATGATTTTGGATTTCCTCATCAGCCTCCATGAGGGGCTTCAATTTCTCGAGAACACGTGCAGTGAATTCCGAAATCCGAGGAGACTTGGTGGGCGCCGTGTTTAGCAACGAGACATCAATCATGAATATGTAAGTCAGGACACTGTAAGAAAAGTGTTTGTGGTCAATCAGCGAGGAGGCTGGGGTCATATCCATCTAATGACAAGCCCATAACCCTCTCCATATGCCAAATTATGGCATGGGGACTTTACAAAGGGATTCCCTCTCAGGCAGGGACCCCTTCTATAAGCCCAAACGCAGAGAGAAACCCTTCATTTTTAAAAAGTTCAAAATGACTCCTTCATACACAAAAAAAATATTTAGACTTGAGAGTCCTAAGACGCTTACACAGTAAAGTCACTCACCTTCCAATTCGCTCTCGGACATTTTTGTAGACTTGGGTTAATTTCGGCTCTAGATATGTCAGCAATCTGTGAAGTAACTCTGGAACTCGCCATTCCTGCTGTGCAAGACCTCCCTGAAGAACGTATAGTCGGCTGAGGAAGGAGATTAAATGTGGTCATTAATATATGGTCCCATAAAGTGTATTGCCATCAGTGCTCCCCATACATTGCGGCAGGTGGTGGAAGGACATATGGCACCTCTGATCTCCATACAAAAGGGCGATGTGCTGACTGATATATGGCCACTTTATATATCAGTGCACCCAACAAGCCCTTACATCTAATCAAGGAGTCAGTGATTTTTTTTTTTTCATTTCTGAAAATTGAAAACAATAACTAATGCATAATTAGCCATATCGGGCTTTTTTGAGTGGAATAATGCAGATTTTTAAATGTCACTATTTTGGGTACATATAATACATTTGTTTAAAAATGAATGGTCCATCCTGGACTAAGCTATTCATAACCTATCAATATTAAATGAATGACAATCTGACATTCGCCCCCCCCATCAGCTGTTATCAGGCTCCACTGCCACCAATCGCACACAGTGTAGAGAGACGGGAACACTGCAGCGCCATACTCTGTAGTGTACGGCTCAGCTCTTATTCACTTCAATAGGAGCGGAGATGCAGAACATGAGGACAGCCGATACTGCAATACTTCCAGTGCTCTCATAACCGGATAGCCACTAATTGGTCAGGCTAGGTCATCAATATTTAAGTCCAGGACAACTCCTTTAACTTGCACACAACTTTTTTGAAACAGCATTAGGCTAGTTTCACACATCCGTTTTTCCCCTTGCGGCGCCCCCGGCATTTTCCCGCAGCGCCGCATCTGAAAATCTGATGCGCCGCATGCGGCTTTTTTCGCATTGACATGCATTAGCGCCGCATGTCAATGCGTTGCATGCGGTTTTGTCCGGATACGGCGCAAATGTACATTGCGGCGTCCGGGAAAAACGCTGCATGTAACGTTTTTTTTTTTTTGCCGGATGGTTTCTTATCTCTCCAAGCATCAGAAACCATCCGGCAAAAAAACGCATTTTGGGCGCCGGAAGTGTGAAAGCTTTTCACATGCGGCGCTGCGGTAAAATGCCGGGGGCGCCGTTTAGGCGCCCGCCGGATGTGTGAAAGAGGCCTTAAGGGAAAAAAAAAAAAAGAATTAACATTTTCACGGCGTTTGCTATGGGGTCTAAATAACATTTCTTTATTATCTACCTGTAGAAATTTCCTATTACCAAAGTAAATATTCAGCCATTTTAGGTCTTCCTATCTTTGCAAGAGAAAACAATTTAAGAAAAAAAATTAGTATTTTTGTGTTGTCTGATTTCAGAGCTTCATCTTTATTGTCAATAGCTTAATTTTGATAACGTTGTTATATAAAACAACAATATAGTTTAATAGCGGAGGTGGTTATACATACAAGTGGCAATACCAATTATGTGCATTTTATCTTTTAATTTTCTTTAATATTATTTTTTTTTTATTTTTTTTTGTCCCACAATTGGGCTTTAAGATTTATATTCTGATATTGTAGGTTGTTGGGGTGCTGTCACACTGCGTTCAGTGACTCAGTCGCGATTTACGTCCGAACCACCCGCAAAACAGGATTTGGGTGCATGTGCTGACCGGCCTTAGACTATAATGGTGCTGATAGAGCCAACGCCAGATCTGACGTGCATCATTTTCGGACGGACATTCAGACGTAGTAGACTGGGCGTCAGTCTGAAGTAGGCGTATACGCCTGCAAACGATGCACCACAGAGCGCATGTTATAGCTTAGGCCCCATTGGTGCATAAACTTGTATCCTGTTTCGTGGGGTTCAGATGTAAGCCCCGAAGGAGCAATCGAACAGGTGCCTGAATGCAGTGCCCCCTTATGCATGTCAGTATTTTACAGATATTCATTTTTTAGGCACAGTCTTGGCAACCCATCAGCACCCTGTATCACATTGCAGGGATAACGTCGGCCTTGCAATAAAAAAAAAAGAAGCCTCCTCCTTCTGTAAAAGCACACAGCTGCTGCTAATGTCTGTGGCATTCTCGGGTATGGACGGGTTCTGCACCTGAGGCTGCACCATACGATTAAGATGCCTTTCGAGAAACATGCATTATTTAATGCACTTCAGGGGCCTTCGGGGTCTCATTGCTGCTCTCTTATGCACATACCAGGCATCGACAAAGGAGCCTCCTTCTCCGCTCACTGGAGACTCTAACAGTAGCTCAAACAACCAGTAAAGTTTCCGAGGATCTCTGCTCTCCTAAAAGGAAACAGAAACAGACGTTAAAGGTGAAGAAAATGTTTGCTGCGAACATTCTCAGCACTTTTACAGGTATTTGGGTGACGACAGTGCGCTCCATTGAAGAGCCAATATCGTCTTTCAATGACTGCAGAACCTGCTACTAGACAACATGTACAACTTGTGTTTCTGGGCAATGCTTAACGAAAACATTTATTTCCCAATGTAACATTTACCCATTTCCCAATGTAAAATTTACCAACCATGGTAACCTGTGACTACAATATGAAGCTTGACAGATGACGACTTACACATGAAGTCGCCACACATGTTCCCCAGTCACTGTAAGTCTCCACTGTGATGTTAGCCAATGCGGTTCTCAGAAGTGGGCACAAAAATTTCCATAGATTTTCAACCTACAAAACAGTTTCATTAATCAACGCTTTTAATATACAACTCAGTGTCAAAAACAAAATGAAAATTAAATTTTTACGTCTGGATCTTAAATTATACATTTGTAAGATATGAGATATCGAAATATGGGTGTATATCAAACTGTATTCTGCAGCTAAAATTTAAGGCTGGGTCTCACATAGCGATACACCAGCGATCCCGACAACGATCAGGATCGCTGGTGTATCGCTACATTATCGCTGCTGAGCTGCCAAACAGACAGCTCAGGCAGCGATCAGTACAAGCGACACTGTGGGTAACATCGCTTAGTTACCCGCAGTGTACCTTGGATACCAGCGCCCTGATGCAGGGAGCTGGTAACCAAGGTACACATCGGGTTTCCAGGCGCTGCGCGGTGCCTGGAAACCCGCTGTGTACCTTGGTTACCAGCTCCCTGCTTCAGGGCGCTGGTATCCAAGGTACACAGCGGGTTTCTAGGCACAGCCCCGCGCCTGGAAAACCAATGTGTACCTTGGTTACCAGCGGATCGCTGGTCTCCCGCCTGTCACACGCAGCGATGCGTGCCTGTCAGCGGGAGACCAGCGATCAAAAAAATGTCCTGACATTTCAGCGACGATCAGCGATACCCGGCAGGGGGGCTGATCGTCGCTGAATGTCACACACAGCGATATCGCTGGTGAGCTCGCTGCTGCGTCACAAAACTAGTGACTCAGCACCGATCTCACTAGCGATATCGCTATGTGAGACGGTGGCTTTAGGCCTTTGCTCTATTTGTAAAAGGGTCTCAAGAAGTGGTAATCAGGATGATCAATATCAATGGTTACAGTATCTTGGAAGTGCTAAGGCTCCGGAGTAGAGTAGAGAGAATTTTATTGCTTTTGTAATATTCACCGAACGTCATTGGAGTCAATGGGAGAAGAAATGACCGAATGTGTTTGGAACCGATTATCAAACACAAATTCAGCATGAACAAGGGTAGCAATAGGGCACGAATATGACAAATTAATATTCGGCCACTGAATCCGAACATGCTCACTCAAGTCTACTACAGAGTCCACAAGAAATGACAACTATTAGGGGGTGATACAACCTCGCCAACATGTCTCTGGGTAATTTAAATACCATAGGTTAACGAAGAAAAAGGATGTCATTATCCTTTGTAAGCATACCTTAGGGATAAACCGGTAGATCAAAGTAGTTCTCTGTTCATACGGTGAGAAAGTGTCTCCTGGTTAAAGGAGGGAGATATTTTCTTCCCATAAAGGGGTAAAAAGATCCAAGTGTGACAAGGGAGCAAATTGGGGGGGGGGGCAAGAAAGACTGAAGAAGTTGGCATTCAGGGATGTGTCCAGAGAGAGGACGCACACCAAGGAGAGACCGCTACCAAGGAGAGGACCGCCAACCAAGGAGAGGACCGCCACACAAGGAGGGGACCGCCATACCAAGGAGAGGACCGCCACACCAAGGAGGGACCGCCACACCAAGGAGAGGGCCGCCACACCAAGGAGAGGACCGCCAACCAAGGAGAGGACCGCCACACCAAGGAGAGGACCGCCACACCAAGGAGAGGCCGCCACACCAAGGAGAGGACCGCCACACCAAGGAGAGGGCCGCCACACCAAGGAGAGGACCGCCAAACCAAGGAGAGGACCGCCACACCAAGGAGAGGACCGCCACACCAGGGAGAGGACCGCCACACCATGGAGAGGACCGCCACACCATGGAGAGGACCGCCACACCAAGGAGAGGACCGCCACACCAAGGAGAGGACCGCCACACCAAGGAGGCATAACTAGGAGAAACTAAGTGAAGTGTTTTTTTCTGGTAGCCATGACATTATGTGAATGACAGTAAGCTTAGGGAATTTGTGCTTCTTTGTTGTAATGATTTTATTTGTTCTATCAATTTTATATTACATAAGAAAAATAATTTGTTTTCTTGCTCTGCGTTCTTTGCTGAATGTCCATAGAATCTGCGCAAGGATATTGTTGTCGTGAGATATTCTTATCATTTGATATTGGCATTGTCAATACTAATATTGTTCAGTATCCTTCTCATTCAATGCTGATTTTGGCATTTTTTACACATTGATGTTGCTTTATTGGATAAGTTGTTACCTAGCTAATACATGTGTTTTGATGTTACTGAGAGATTCCCTTTAATGCATTTATATAGTGTCACTTTTACCACTTACAGATGAAGATTACATAACTACCTTATCAAATGTCCAATGTTTGGATCCTCTGATTAATCCTGCTACAATTTCGGCCACACATCTTTGTGTGCTTTCATGAGAGTCTTGCACCAAACGCTCCAGGTGAGGTGTAAGGACTGGTAAGAAAGCATCGTCAAAGTTCCTGAAAAGACCCTGGGAAAAAGGTAAGATATTTTATTAGCAGCCTAGACAGACGCTCCCCTTCATTGGATTCTTCTTTGTTAAATACCGAATGTAATCAAACTTCTCAGTTTTTTAATATTCAGTATAAAGTTTCTAGAAGCATTCACAGAGATTGAGCACATTTATAGGCAAGGACTCAGCACAGAGTGTCGCTTCTCAGCTTCTTATTGTCCTGACAGCGGTTGGAGAATAAGGCAGCCTATACGAAGTCAGAAATGAGGAGCTAAACCGTGAGATCTGTCACAGAATGCAGGCTACATCATGGAAGGGCTGGCAAAAATCCCTATAAAAAAAAATCTGTGCACAGTGCTGAAAAAGGCAAACAGTAATATTAGATCTCAGTACTGGCAGGCACTTTGTTTTTTTAATAGTATTTTAGGGAGAAATTTACTAAGAATGGCATCATATACGATAGTCATATACTTGGTTTTAGTGTAGAAAGCCGTCTCCTACTAAAACGCACCCGCTTCTCGTCACTTTTGAAAAGTAGGGGGAAGTGGAAAATAACAGTCCCAACTCGCCTACACAAACATTTGTAACTTTTTACAACAGAACAATGGTGTAAAGCCTTTGCTACATTCCCACTTAAAGTGGTTTTCCTACAAACAAAAGTTGGTTTTAGTCAATAGACCTTTGAATAATAATAATAATTTCCATTATTGGATGTTTTTAAATAAAATGTTCCTTTGCTGAGATAAATGTGCCCCTGCTGTGTACTGTGTAATGGCTGTGTCTGACCGTGCAGGAACATGGTCTGATCATACCACAGCTCCTGGGCAGGGGAGGGAGAAAAAGTATACAGACAGGACAGCCTGGATCACCGCTGATTCTTACCCCTTCATGACCTGTGACACAGCGTATGTGTCATGAAAGGATCGCGTTCCTGCGGGTCGGGTGACCGGGGTCACTGAAAGGTCACCCAACACGCAGGCACAAGACCCTTTGTGCTTCACCACAGGGGGGTTGGCTTAACCCTAGTTGGCTACGATCGCTCTGATTGGCTGTTAAAAGTGAAACAGTGCTCCCTTTATTCCGAGCCCCGACGTGTGCCCAAACAGTGGTTTACCCCCACATATGGGGTATCAGCGTACTCAGTAAAAATTGCACAACAACTTTGGGGGTCTAATTTCTCCTGTTACTCTTGGGAAAAAAAAATTGGGGACTAAAAAAAATTATTTTTGTGGAAAAAAAATGTTTGCTTTTTTTCACAGCTCTGCGTTATAAACTTCTGTGAAGAACTTGGAGATTCAAAGTGCTCACCACACATCTAAGGAGTTCCTTGGGGGATCTAGTTTCCAAAATGTGGTCACTTGGGGGGGGTTTCTACTGTTTAGGCACATCATGGGCTCTGCAAACGTAACATGACGCCCGCAGACTATTCCATCAAGTCGGCATTTCAAAATGTCACTACTTCCCTTCCGAGCCCCGACGTGTGCCAATACAGTAGTTTTCTCCCACATATGGGGTACCAGTGTACTCAGGACAAACTGTACAACAACTTTTGGGGTCCAATTTCTCCTGTTACCGTTGTGAAAATAAAAAATTGTGGGTTAAAAAAAAATCAGTTTTTGAGGAAAAAAATGATTTTTTGTTTTTACAGCTCTGCATTATAAACTTCTGTGAAGCACGTGGGGGTTCAAGGTGCTCACCACACATCTGAATAAGT